>CM052311.1:5078101-5137502 GCA_028455605.1 Lasioglossum malachurum | reverse complement strand
TAGCTGCATATTTAATAAATATGTTGATTTTCAATAAATTCTTTTCCTGTACCTATTGTCTTCCATAACATTTTGCAATTTCACCTTCCTTCAGAACAAAATTTATGTATTATTCAAGCTGGTTCACCCCGGGCGTGAACACTGTCATATATTCTCTGGTTATATTTAGGTAAAGAGTGCGGATCCACCGACACCGACGAAGTAGTATCTCGTTGGCGATAATGTTATAAGGCAATTACAGAATGGGTAATGTCAGCATTCTACTATATCATTCTTCTTCTACTTGACGACAAGTATCTGGTTGGTGGTGGAACTTTTAGCGATGTGGTATTTCAGATCACTGTAAGTTCCACGTTATCCCCGCGTACAATCGCGCCCGGTTACTGGTCTCGCTGAATAGCACAGGGGCTGGCAGTCTCTCGTCGGTGGTGTCGTGATGACCAATCGTATTTTAATTTCATTTCGTTGTATAGAAGCCAAGATTATTTAATTTTGAATGACATTAATATTGATTCTCTATTCAAATATTGAATTGTCTATTTATAATTAATTCCGATTTAGTTTCTGACTGTTAATTTCAATTAATGAATTTGCTCTTCCTGTTACAGATTCTGCGGGAAAAATATCCATCGATCGAAGGACCGTATTCATTGCCCTGATCGATACATCACGTTGCTTTCGATAATCGAAAGCGTAACAGCTTCATGGCGTACTTTGTTGAAGCAGGAGAGGACGTGAGCGTGAGTACAAATTATATTTCAAATTATACTATGTTATTGCACATCATTATACATATCAGTAATGAAAAATTAGTAAATAATCCATTTGTATGATTAATTTTTTCTATTAATTCGCATTTACTCTTGTGGCGCGACGATCATTTGTATCTGAATTCGTGTCGTTCCATAGAAATCGAGTTAGTTTCATTTCCGTTTTAATTTTCTAGTCAAATTGAACGATATATGGAATTTTGACATTAATATGTATGCTAATTGCGTTTAATGCTCGGTAGTTCTAGCGTTAAATAGCATTTAAATTTAAATTTGTTTATATGCCAATGAAATTGTACGAATCGATTTTGATATGTTTTAGTTTCATTTTTTGATTTCAGGACTCTAAAGCAGCTTCTCATCCTCCCAGCAAGTAGTAAGTGAATAAACAACTGTCTTTTTTATTGTACTACTTCTTTCGTAGATAATTTAGACGAGTCCAGTGACCATGAGAACGCTAGGCGTTCCGAGGGTTTTCAAATATATTCATAAAGTATCAGAATAAATAAATTAATAAATGAAGATCTTTTTATTAGAATCATTTCAGTCTCTCTTTATTCGACGAGAAAAACCATTACCATTTTCTCTAATTAAATATTCAATTTAAAAAAAAAAAAATTAACATCAAATTTTAAATTCAAAGTAGTCATTTAAAAAAAATGCAAGAACAGTAAGCCCGTAAAATATCTAACAGATTCTCTTAGTTATATAGAATTTCCTTTCTCTGTTTACTTTCGTGTTTCTCTTAAATTAAAAAATGCCCCTATGACAAAATATCATCCTCTACCCTTTAATTTGAGTCCTCAAATGTTCAAAAATTCTTACGGGAATACATTCTAAGATAAAGAAATTCCTCGTATGTGCGAATTTTTTCAAAGTAGCAGATCGCGCTTTTTCGATGTGGTATACATACCATATATGAGATTCAGGAGTTACAGCGGTGTCAAATAGTGGGGTTCATCACTTCGCACCTTAACGGAATAAGAACGTGGGAGAACGAGCCAAATGTGGCTCGCGGGCTGCCAGTTGGGCAGGCCTGATTAGGTGATTGGTCTATTAACATCCCTTGTCAACCGTGAGACCACTCTTATTTCCTCTCTTTTACTAATAACGTTACTTTATTGCACAGAAAAGTTGCTTAGTGTATAGAATATGATATCTATAATGACTATTAAAGATATTAAACAATTATAATTAATTTTCAAAATATAAAATTTGTTGCTGACGATCACCGAAATCTTACGTTTCTAAATGCAATTAATAGAGAGGAGGGCTAAAATCTTCGAGTTGTAGAAATTTTATTTTATGTAGTTTTTGAGAAAGAGTTTTTAAGGAATAATACTTATATATTAATATAATAGAATAATATTAACGGAGAATATAGTTCCTCGAATTGTTTCGTCAGTGTTTTACTTTAAATTGCCCTTGCAGCTGAGACGCAGATATTATTATACTGACTGTAAACAATTAACTGTCATAGTTTTCAAGTATGTGACGGTGATAAATCTTTAATTTATAGTCACAAATTCCAGTCACAAGCGTAAAATAACGAATAATTCAAGTTAAATAAATTTATACCTCAATTTTGAAAGATTTCACAGCAGTTTAGATGAGAACAACGAAATTTGTTGTTCTGTAGAGGTTTTCGAGTTATAGATAGCGCTCCAAGTTAGAGAATTTCGAATTATCGATCTTCGAGTTATCGTAGTTCAATTGTACCACTATTGAAAACAGTGCATGTGTTCTCAGAATTCTTGTACCGAATTATCGCAAGATATATTGTATTTTATAGATAGTAAAATCAACGCGATGCGTAGTAATATTTTTTGCCCATGTCCATGCGATAGTACTCGCCGCTCGCATGATGCGCCTCATTAGCGTTGCCTGCGTAAGTATGTACCCTTCCCTTTCCACCGTCGGACTCCGCTCTTGCGACTTTCTGCACGAGGCACATACATAGTTATATATCAGCGACGCGAGGGGATACGTGACATCGCATTATTCCCATTACGAGGAGAATCTATCACATTTAGTGGCAGAGGGGGAAGCAGTTCGAGGGGAATATACACTATCTGGTAACAGTGGTAACGGTGGCGGTAACGCTGCGTCTCATACTTCGGAAGAACTCTTCAGAGTGTGATACATTCCGATTCGGCTCTCATTCAAAATTTCTGCTGCGCGTACGCGGATATAGTGTTCGAGTACAGTGAATCATCAATTATTTTAATGTGGGGTAGTGAATAGGAAAGTGAGGTTTATCAAATTACATAGTTAACACAATGTTGTACTCTGTAAGATTACTTTTAATTGCGTGTCTAGTGCGAATGCACTTCGTGATATCGTTGGATGTCACCACAAGAAGCAACGCTAATGCATCTTGCAACTTGTCACCTAAGCTGTTAGAAGAAATTCAGTCTTATGGTCCACTAGTGCATACTATAATAAATGAAACATTGACGGGTTCTTTTAAAGGAACCACTTGGTATGAACTGGCCAATTTCGTGGATACGTTTGGCCCAAGATTTACTGGCACAAAAACGCTTGAGAAAGCGATAGATTATGTATTAAATAAGTCGATAGAGTTTGGTTTAGAAAACGTGCATGGGGAGCCTGCGAGTGTGCCTCACTGGGTCAGGTAATGCTTGATAATGATTCATTAATAATTGAGTAGTCTGTATGTGCATAAAATAACTTTGAGAAATAATAATTTTTGAGATAAATACTGAAAATTATTAATAAATATAATTAATATCATAGAAACGCGTTTTTTTTAGAGGAGCGGAGTCTGCGACTTTATTGGCACCAAGACATCAGAAAATAGCTCTTTTAGGATTAGGTTACAGTGTCGGTACTCCGCCCGAAGGAATAACTGCTGAAGCTATTGTTGTGAACAGTTTCAAAGAGCTTGAAAGGAGAAAACATGAAGTAAACACTTTATAACATTGCAGAATGCTTAAGCGAATTATTCTGTTTTTTTTTTCTGTATTAACTTCGAATGTGTTTGGTTTTGTTAGGTACCAGGAAAAATCGTTGTATATAATCAGATGTTCGTTTCATATGGTGAAACAGTAAAATATAGAAGTAGTGGGGCATCAGAAGCAGCCAAACATGGTGCTCTTGCTGCATTAATTAGATCAATTACACCGTATTCTTTATATACACCGCATACAGGTATGCAGAGTTATGCAGCAAACGTGACTAAAATCCCAGTTGCATGTATCACGCCCGAGGATTCAACACTGTTAAGAAGAATAGCAATAAGGGGTAATTATACTTAATTATATGTCTCCAATGTGTATTTGAATTGCACAATCGTCAACTATGATTAAAATTATAACCGCTCCAACCGGGAATTGCGCGCGATCGTATATTAGACCGCCAGTTTACAATTTTTGTTCGACTTGTTGATGTCGCGACGCATCAAAACGAGGTGAACGCTCGCAACCGTCAACACGACGGCACGCCTTGTTTACGGTTTTTGGGCGCCCGCAACGACTTTATCGCCGGCAGAGTTGTGTAGAATTACAATCGAATTACTTCATGAATTATAATTACAAAGTTCTTTTTTTAATTCGATCACATTGTATTAAATTATCTTGTAATTCAGCTCTCGTTCATTCAATTGAATTGCAATATACATATAGTAGTATCTCCTCATCGTCGGTATTATTTATAATATAAATTTCGTGCAATGTTCCACTGTTCATTATATTAACAGACATGTAGACGTATACATTATTTTCATTTTTTAGGTGAAACCATAAAAATTAAATTAAAAATGGAGGCTAAAACTTTACCAAACGAATTGTCACGAAACGTAATAGCTGAAATAGCTGGTTCCACTATGCCAGAGAAAGTAGTTGTTGTATCTGGTCACGTGGATAGTTGGGATGTTGGCCAGGGAGCAATGGATGATGGTGGTGGTGCATTCGTTTCGTGGCACGCTTTGAAATTGTTGAAACATCTTAACTTTCGCCCTCGCCGAACAGTGAGGTAATGTTCTATTATATTTGGAAGAAAATAATTCCTTATTGATTAAAAATATTCAGTTCTGAATTAGGTCTGGGCTACACAAGCCTCATATTAAAATTATACTTTACAGACTGATTATGTGGACAGCCGAAGAGATGGGTATTATAGGAGCTAGTCAGTACATTAAATCTCATAAAGCAAAAGAGAAGAATCTTCAGTTTGTCATGGAATCAGACATGGGCACATTTATGCCTTTAGGTCTAGCGTTTACTGGAACAGATCAAGTCAAATGTATATTAGAAGAAGTTATGAAGTGAGTGACACTATAAAATTAGGACAGACTGTGTTAGATTATAATGTAATTGTTTATTAAACATAATTTTTGGTAGGTTATTACTTCCCATGGGACAAATGAAATTGAGTAGTCCCCATGGTGGCCCTGACATTGCTGATTGGGTAACTGCAGGTGTGCCTGGAGCATCACTATGGACCCAGAGTGACAAATATTTCTATTATCATCATACAAATGCGGATACAATGTTGGTTGAGAATCCAGGTGCACTTGATAGAGGAACAGCTTTGTTTGCAGCAGTGTCGTTTGTGCTCGCTGATCTTAGTGTTGATCTGCCTCGAAATAAATAATTCTGTATTAAGTTATAGATATGATTGGAACGTGCAATGGTAACGGAGTTAGATATTGTCGTACTATCTCTTAACACTAGTTACTTACTATATAAAAATGACAAGGATGTATTTATTTAAATTTTTAGCGATTTTTATATATTATAATGTATGACTAAGGAAATAAGTTTATCGAATAGTTTTCTACGAGTGTATCTTAATAAATAATCATAAATTAAACATTTGTAACCCGTCATTTCGACGGGTCTCATGAACCTAGTGTTAAAGATGCAGTACAAATTGTTCTAGTTTCATAAAAACATCAATGTAATTTTGGGAAATAGACTACAGAAGTATGTACAGAAGTATGTATATCGTTGTTTTATAAATCCTATAAAACAAGAAAAATTAACATGAATAACAATGGCAGTAATCAGAGAAATTTGAAAATCACTTGGAGCCAGAATATAGATAAATATTGCAATAAATACGGGAGAATAGAGAAAAAAGTCCAGCATAACGCTTATAAATTATATTTATTTCAAATGCATTTACTTGTACAGGGAGTCGTCTTATACAAACATCTGTGCCTAATGATCCACGTGGTTGTAATTTCACTACACATATAGTCCCTAAATATTACAAAGTATTCAACGACCACATGGCTAGACTTCGAACATGTATACCTGCAATTGGCGTTTCCGGTCAACGGAAAGAAATTAAAACTTTGAAGACCATATTAAATCGTTTTATTAAGTTGTAGTCACTCTACATCGTCACTCGGGATTCTCTAAGTTACATTTTCAACCGAACCTTTAACTGCTAACAGAATTTTTACCATTTACTCTTAATTACTCGGTGAAAGGAGACTACAGTTTTCTTTCGATATAAGACGACGATATTTGTTTCGCAACAAGAAAATTTCTATCCCCTTTTCTTATTTTGAAGTTGTCCGCTCGACATCGCTTATAATAGTGCCAAAATGAGAGGGTCGCTCATTCTTCGTGTTCTCTTCATTCGAAATATATCGAAAGCCACCCAGAGCCATCGACTTATATCGAAAGAAAACTGTAGTATCCTATACCAGATACGACAGTTTTACTTATTTGTGAAAAGAAAACACTTCCTAGTGAAATGAAAAACAATTTGTTAGCAGTTACAGGTTTATTAATGAGGAGTTTCGTAACGAAAAACACCGGCTGCATTCGTTGATTACCTATATCAACGTGTCCTCATCCTGATTCGGAAATAATATTAACAAGGAATGTTGAGATGTTGTTCTTTGGCTGGAAGTCAGCAACGCGGTTTTTTCTCCTCCACTTCCGTTGATAGAGCAGTCCGGTGAACTGCCATCAAAGGCTATAACGTTTGTCGTGGTGCTACTGGTCGAAGGCATGTCGTTTAAATCCGGTGATGCCAAGGGTGGTGCTTGAACTCCGCGATTATTATTGCTGCTATCCAGCGACACCAGCTGCATGCTATATGATTCACGGTAACCAGACGTGCTAGAAGTGTCTTCGTCCCACGAGACGTCTGACGTTTGAAGAGTAAGATGGTGGTGATGGTGATGAGGGTAATGGTAATGGTGATGAATGTTACTGTGCATCTGTTGCTGATCGTTCGGCGCGATGTTGCTTCTTTCTCCGTCTGATTGGTGAATAGACGAACCTCGTCTTGAACGAATCGATGATGAGTCAGAAGGTATGTTGAAAGTAGATGTCTCTATCGTTGTCGTCGGCGGTGTTAGAACCAAGGGTTGAGTCGTCGCCGGCTGTACAACTGGTGTTGTCCCTTCGTTTTGTTCTTGAGTTAGTTGCGGCACCTGAAAAGTAAAGTTTAATATCCTTGATCCTTTGCGCTTTTTAAAAATTTTGTTTCCAGCAATTCAGTATCATTTTAAGTGGTTCATTTAAAATGTTCTTTAAAAGACCGTCTTTTTATCCATTGTTTCTTTCTAAATAGTATGAAAGTATTAATTTTTTTCTAAATATTTTCTTAGTGTTAATCTGAATTCTTTGGAATTAAAATGTGAGGCAAAGGGTTAATGGCGCCCTAATTCTTTTGCGCCCTGATTTGTAGAAGACACTTTTTAAGATTTTCTTACCTCGATATGTGCTCTTCGACTCTTCCTCAATCGGAAAGTCTTTTTACTTTGGCCCATACATCGTTGCAACCGAGGCTTGTCTGGTCGGCATTCGCTTAAGTTGTCTTCGTTTGGGTTTGTCGGACTGAGTTGACTCGTCATTGTTTCTCCTATTGAAACAGTGTTTGATTAGGTCTCCTTCAGTACCGAGAATTTCTCGCTATACGATCTATCCATGCTTCTTTTCCAAAATTACTAATTTCCAGCCCGATGCATTTCTTGAAGTAAAGTGGAAAATAATGTTCCGCGAGCTATAATCATTTCAACATGGCACTATGTCTACTGTGACGACTTTTTTATCGAATAATTATCAATTTTTATATAATTCAGAGCTTAGTGTTATAATAGTGTTTCTACTCCTTTCAAAAGAGAATTCTGTGTACATGAAACGATCGTATGATAAACGTTTTGGTAGAAAATGTTTCGAAAGCAGTATATCATCCAGTAAATGGCGAAGATATTGAAATATTTTAAGTAGAGTTATTATAGATAATAGATAGATAGATAATATTATTTTGGAAACTAGTAGATATTTAAGTAGCAATTAAAAAGTTCTCACCTTTTAACTGTATTCAAAATACATTAAACCTGATTTGAAGTGTTTCAGTTAGTATGAAAAATTGTAAATTTACTCGAATGTATTATTTAAATATGATAACATGACTGTGAGAGGATTGTAGTATAGTGAGTATGTGACAACTATATAATGTTAATAATATAAGGACCTCCAAGGCAAACGGGTTTTTGAGAAATTTATTAATAAAATTTATATATAAATAGGATATGTTCTTTACTGCACAACAAAAAAGGAAAACTTTCATTGAAAACAATTTGAATCATCTTGCAATCAATTCCTTTTTTTTCAATTAATTCTTGTGACTAATCTGAGGTTGTTTATGCATGTATAACAAGAGAAGATTTATAAATACAAGGCAGACAGTATGTTTACATTAACGTAATCATTAAAGAGATTGGCAAAAAAGAGAGCATGCTGTTTTATTTCCGTAAAATTGTGAACACTAAATTAGGGACAAACTATGAATTTGCTACAAATTATATATACGAATAATATATTTTGTTATAAAGTTTATATTTTTAAGTCGATCTTCTTTTGAAATATTTATCTTGGTTGCAATAAAAATGTATCACACATATTACTTGGAAAGGTGAACAAACGACGTTGTTGAAAATTAAAAGAAATTCAAGACGTAATCGATGATAGTGATAGAGGAATGTAATTAATACATGCCAATAAGTGTTATACCCATTTCGAAAAATGTTTATAAGGAAATACAGTGCTTTCGTGTGTTAGTAAAATACGTTATTAATATATACAAATACGAATGTTAAATAAGACAACTTTGGTAGGATTCTGTGCAGTAGTGCCCCGTTTTATCATACTAAATTGTACTTTAGTATACATATATACACATTCAATAATGTGCGATGTGAAAATATGAAATACTATCAAGTGAATTATAATAATGAATATATACATTTTTATCTGAAAGTGTGATAGATATGGTTATGCACAAACATTATTGTTATTGACAATCGTTATGAACGAAGATGCCTTTTTAGAATTGATCGCAATTTATTCAATTGTCAGATCTTTAATTGTAATGTTATTTGACGTAAAACATACAACACATTTTAGAAAAGCATTAAATATGAAATCTTTAAATGGTATTTTTGTTGAGATGCATCATTCTCGTTTATAACAATTCTTGAACAAATAAATACTAATAAAAAATGTTTCGAATTTATTCTCAATCAAACTTTCTTTACTAATTTTATTAATCTGCCATGAAGGATATTTTAGAAGAAAAAGTCATTTTACCAATGTAACATATATTTCTTTATGCATAGCCAATAGCAGTGCTGCTAAATGTAGCTATAATATATATTTCCAAAAGTTCAAGTTCATTTTAAAAGTAATGATTCAATCGATTCAAAAATATTTTGTTATATATTTTTAACTCTATTTTCCTTGGATATTATAAGTTAAATTTTCTATCACTTTTTTGTTAGTTATAGACTCCTAGACTCCTAGAATAAAAATAATTCCTCTACGAATTATATGCATCATGATTTTTGTTTTATGAGGTAAAAAGAATGTAGAAGCAGTTTTTACTTAATCTGACAGCGAGTTACTATAATAACTAAATATGATATTGATGACAATGAATGAATTATTCATGTCTGTGTAAGGTCTGTGTAAATTTAACGAAACAGATTAATGATCACAGAAAAAAAACCAAATAATGCAATGAAGGCCTAAAAACCTGGAGATATAGTCAAGCGTGAAGAATAGTAACATTCAGGAAACTATAATTAGGAGGAAAAAAGTGAATAAACATTTTAGATTGAAATATTACTAACACAATCTTGTGCCATAGTATGTTAAAAGTAAGCAAAATACAATACGTATTGAAATGCTTCTATCTCGTTTACTACTGACAATGTGTTTTCATTAATTTCCGAATTGTTATCTTTCTGACAATATCAGTTTATTCGCAAAGATTTAGCTTTTAATAAGTTATTGGCAAAATGTTTAGATTTTCTTCCAAAAGTATCCTGGGAATTTATGCATATTATAGTAGAAATGTACTTTTTAAATAATTCATAACTTTTACTCTAATTCTGATAAAGTAGATATCGTTATTAAGTGCAACTATATAATATTTACTTAGAACAGGGGCTCGAAATTTACCTGATGAGTGCCTAAATTCTACGGAAGAGAGAAAGCGCAGTTTTGGCGCCTTTTGATGAGTTAATATAGGATGAGGCTTAACATGGTTACGTTCATCGCTAGTAGAAGGTGGTTGGGATTTATCTGAAACATGCCACATTCAACGACTAGAATGAAGGGGAAGATGGAAAATAAGACAAACCGTGTGTTGGTGTTATTGTTACGTTAATACTCTGTAACAACAATCGGCTTTGTTTTTCAATGTAACAGAAGTAACAGATATAGCAATAACTTCAATTATTTCAATTCTAATCTCTCTCAAAGTATTGAAATTTCACTTATATAAACTATTCTTATTATACAAAATTTAGATTAAATACTTAAATTTTTAGATAAATTAAAATGAAAGTCATTAATAAAATAGTTACCGAAGTTTTCAAAATTTTGATAGGAAATGTACAGTATAATTTTTTCATATGATAATTATTTTCTCTATCATATAATTAATTATTTCCCATTTTCGACTTATTTTTTAAATATAGAATCATCCTCTTTTCGGTTGTACCACCTGTTATTGATCACCCTGTATAATAAAATATGTAAATTCCAAAGGAAAATTATTATCCATAATGCACAGGTGCGTGTAAATGTTTTGATACTTACGAGTACTATTTCACGAATTGAAATTACCTTTCAATATGATTTCTTATGAAAAATCAAGGACTGTGTACTACATCAAAGAGAATAAAGATTCAGTGAAACATGTGCATAGAAGTAATAAATGCGATTTAAAAACTATTGTGTAGATAGAGAAAATGTTACGACTTCAAACTTGAATTATTTATCATAAAGAAAAGAATCAATTAAGTGTACGCGTTTCTTTTTTTTGATGCTGAGTAAATTTAAAAAAATATAACTCGCGGATTTTATTAAATGTTTGTTGTACATAATTAAATTCTACTCAATAAATTGTTGTATTTTGAATCGCCAAAGGCACGATGTGGCACGTCACTATGTAACGTCATATATGTTAGGCCTGGGCAATTTACAGCTCGCGAGCCATAGACTCCTTTCCCTACTCCTTGCTACCAAACTCCTCTGTAGTGTAGGAGGAGGTCGGGGGATTAGGATTGGGGAACCGGTACACCGGTAGTTGGAGTCGTGAAGCGACAGCGGGCAAGATGTTGCCCAGGCCTGATACATGTAATTAAGAACATGTCATTAGTGTGTTAATGTAGTTTTTGTAGAGGGTGGCGAGAACGGGGTTGCTTCGATTATGGAAGTTTTGCAACACAGAATGACTGGAAGTTTGTTTGACAATGTTTATGAAAAATGATAGAAGATGCCTATGCGATATGTGGATGTGTAAATCATATGGGATTAAACATCAGACACACACGCGCCCACACACACACACGAGACGTATGCATCTGTTTTGGTCTTCTTTGATTAGAGAGATTGTCGTGTGACTTAGTAATAGAAGAAAGCAGTAGAGAGTCGAAGCAACTACGTTGTGGTGAAATATATCTACGTAACGACGAATTGGATACCAACTGTTGGACATTACCATTGTCTAAATACTGCTATAGAAATTGATTACGGTCGTGTACTAAACGTGACGGGAAAACAGCAACTATGTATAAAGTAGAATCTAGTAAAGAACACCGTGAAAATGAGATTCATGTAGAATGGAAGTCGCTATACTGTTCGAAACAATTAAAAATTCAAAACAAATGAAAGTTTGTTTCCGACAAACATGAAATTCTTAGACATTCTTCTTGTATAAGCATCCTTCGATAATTTAAACTAAAAATCTTTTCATTTCTTTCGTTTATTAGAATCGCTCACAGTAACGATTTCTTGATTAATTATATTGATATTTTCCTGTGAATTTTCTATTTTAAAGAATAGATCGTAACAGCTTACTATTTAATAAGTATTAATGTTAGGAGTGTCCATAAGTAATGTCATTTTAACAGATTTATTAAATATTGTGAAATTAATTGTTTAATAAATATTAAATAGTGACTAAGCTGTAATTACACATTCTCTCTTATTAACGTGTCTATTTAAAAATATAGCGAATCTCTGTTCACGGAAATAATAATAAAATAGCAGCATTTATGAACGAGAGGAACACAGAAAGGTGAACAAGATATGAAAAAATTATTATACGAGATACGGAGAAGCGTGACAAGTAGACTGCGGATGTTCATGCACGTGTATAGTTTTCGAACATGTTGATCTCCACTACGATTTTATTGTCTACAAGAAAACCACATACACGTGATTTTTATTTCGGTTATTTTTTGCGTTCTTATATTTTCGGGAATTAAAGAATATACTGTAACAGTATTCTATGTGTTTGCATTTTGTAAATTAAATAAGTCCTCCAGCATTTATTACAATAGGAATAGCTTTACATAAACTTTATTGAGATACATACGGTAGTGGCCAATAAAATTGGATTATTTATAAAAAATACATATTTCTGTATATTGACATTCTACATAGAGTAGCTATACTAAATTGTTTCATCATGATCTGAGTTAGGTTACAACAGCTCTATACATATAATCTGATACATCAGTTGCACTTAGATTAATGTTTATGTGAAAGTTGAACCACGAATTCTATGGCGACTACTGTACACACGTATATCTACCCAAGATGAAATTAGAAGAAAAAGTATGGAGGAAAATTTTGCATGATTTTATGAACACTACGATTGTATGTTCTCGCAAGTGCACACGCATAGAAAGTGCAATTACATTGTTTTACGGACCAACATACCGTTTTCTACACTCCTGTATAATCGGTACCCAGAATCATTAAGAGTTTAAATGGTTTGAGGTGTTGTCATTGAAAACTTGTAAAACATTTCATATTTTTCGTGTAAGAATTATTACATTATTGAGATTGTTGAGTTTTTAATGACCTCACCTCACTATTTATACGAACAATGATCTGATTAATCGATATATTAAAAAAATATAGTTTATTTGAAGCACCTACATATAGTACCGTTCTGAATTATTAATATAATGTACCTCTAGTATTCTGTATAGATAATTTGGTACTCGAGTTAAATTGAATTCAATTGTTTGGATCTTGATATGTATGATGGCAGACAATTAGAGAAACAATTTATAGAAGTAGGACACTTTAGATTTGTAATTAAACTTGTGAAGTATATCCAATACACAGAGCGATCGGTAACTTTAACTGAAAAGGGTTCTACATAAAAAATGATTCGAAAATGTAGAATAAAATTTTTTCATACACGCTTTGTTTTCGAGAAAATCAGCATTTCTAGGAAATACAATGGGTCATGAACAGACCCATCAGGCGGTTTCTATTGGATGAACAAATTTTTTCTACATTTTTGACTTATTTTTTAAATGTGGAGTCACCCCCTTTTCGATTGTACCACCAGTTACCAGTTAAGAAGTGTTGCAAATCTAAATCATTTTAAACAATAAAGACTTTTTACTTATTGAATGTAATCCAAAACGGCCATAGACAATTTCATATTTTGGAAATCAGTCAGAAACGAATTGTAACGTAAATTGCTGTGTATTAAATTGTTATTAGTAGACTGCGGATTATTATACTAAATAAAATTTTTACAAATATACTTTTCTCATCAATAATTCGAACATGTTGAAAATATTGTTATCCTCGAATTCTTTTAATCTTCTTGCTGTATCGAATAGCGCCTGCTCATTTTTGTCATAAATGCATAAAATCCGCAGTTTAATTATTAGAAAGCGATTTCTTTATTGTAAATAGTCCGTTGTGGAAGAGATATAGCATATCCTTATACCTTCACATCTGAACCCTGTGTATCCTATATATGTGTTCGACATTTCTCGTGAAATTGTGCGTGTTGTGCGTGCACGAATCCTATAATATTCTTTGCATATATCACGTGCATAAACATCCGCAGTTCAGTGATAAGGGAACACACCAGCAGGACGTTTATCATAGACTTTGTCAGAGTTTACTAGTAGATTCCGCTTACCTCCGTTCCCTAGCTAGCAATGAAAGCAACGCAATGATCAATGTGTCAATATACGAACAAACAGGAAAGGCCCGAACGATGAAAAGTGAAGAAAGAAACAGTGTAAGCGATGCAAACCGAGTCGAAGCTAATCCTAATGTCTGGCTCGATCGGTAAGAAATCAAGTAGAACAGAAAGAGTATTTGGAGACGGAGGAGAGAGTTTGTCGCAAGCCTCGCTATTTTGACGGAATGAAATGAAGCAATGCGCCTTCGGTTAGGCAACGTAGAGGAACGTTGCAGATAGAAAGAAAAGGGTTTCGCGGAAACGTTGAAAATTCCGTCGCAGTGTCCTGTAGACAATGGCTCGATCCAACTGTGGTAAGCGTCTTGCAATCGCTTAGAAAAACAACGAAACATTTATGAGAGGCTTGCAGTCGCACTGAAAGTATTAAAGTTCGGGTCTGTTAGGTCAATTCTGGAAAATAAAAGTCGATACCTGTTGGTGGCAGATGATCTGTATGCTGATCGGCGGTTCCGATGTCACTGGCCTCGCGAAGAGTCGATGATCCCACGCTCGTACTAGAAATCGATCCTGGAAATAGTAATGAGCATGGTTTCATTCTCCGTGCAATTACAATTTTGTTCTTAATAGAGAATTTTTGTTTTCAATTACGTAGATATTATTTATGACGTTTTTAACAACGTGTTTGTGGCATTTTTCTGATTAGAGTGAGTCGAAACGTGACACAGTTCGGAATGTATTTGCTTGTTCAATCGACAATCACATTCGAACAGTTTAATAGAAAGCAAATCTACACGATTCATTGTGCAAATCGGTAACGATTTAATTTATCATTGTGGCGAGATATCTGTTCTATTATCTAAGCAAACGTGTTCTACTGATTAAATGGGATAATCGGGGTTATACTATTATCGAAATTGTGTTTGGATTGTACCAGTTTGGCGTCGTTGTAATTATAAAATTGTCACGAAACAAAACAGTTTTATCGTTGGATTAATATTATCTCGCTAAACCCATAGACCAAGAGAGGGAAGTCAGCGAAGCTGTGTACTTTACGAAATCTTCTTCTACGAAGATAGATATCAACTTGCTGTGATTGTCCCAAAAACTAATAAAAACTTTCCTGCATTGCGTTTACTTTTTACAGAATTATTTCACGTGCTTCTTTTGAAGTACAAAAACTTCAGAAAAATTGCTACTTAGAATATTTACTATCATTTCGAGATTTCTAAGGAACAATATGTATGAAATCGTACCCCGTGCAGCATGTATACCATTAGGTGGTGCAGATACTTGACTAGCTTGCGTTGCTTTCATGGTACTGCTCGAATTCGATTGATGGGTTGAATGAGATGCAGATTGTGGACCCGTCGAGTGAGAGATCGGCGTTTCTGCAGGCGTACGATTCGCATGAACTCTGGATCCATGGTCGCCGGTCAGAAGATCGATCAGTAACGATGGTCTTTGAGTACGAGGCTGTCCTTCGTTCGCATGCATGTCTGCTAGGCTTCGCTTTGGTTCTGGTTGCATTTCGTCTGAACATAACAAGAAGTTGCTTAGGGTAAGATCAATAATTTTGACTTCTATACTAATATTATATTCACATTTTCAACCCTTAATATTCTCGATTTCAAAAATTTTATATTTCTCTGTAACCAAAATACAATTCTATATTTTCCCTCCCCGGAGGGCTACACCCTGTGTAGAACACGAATTAAGAGTATACGAACCGAGTCTTCGATCCTCTATCTCTTCCTTGAGATCCTTCAGTTCGTGTATGAGATCAGTCAAGAGAGTACTACGCGATTTTGGTACTGTCTTAGTATCTCCGTTAATTTTTGAGCGTATTGTACTTTGCATGTTCCTTTCGTGTTCCGAAATCGGTGCCTGGTTAATTTTGTGCACGGTAAACGGAAGCATTTGAATGTACAAAGCGGTTCGATGAGTTACTACAAATTCTATAAAATTCCAAAGGTAGGTGGAAGCTTCGTTCCGTTTGTTTAATAGACGCATTGTGCGCAAAATTCTCGGCCACTCCGTTTTTAATTCCGTTTCGAAGCATATGATCATAATTTTCAAAGCTGCGAACCGATTAAAAACGTTAGTTATTATTAACAAGGGCTGCTATGGTTTCTGTGGTTGTGCTTTAACAGCGTAAAACAGAGTTGTGCTTAATGAATTGATCCTTAATGTATTTAGATAATTTGATTGAATTAATAATGTAATCGAAATTTGAAATTTAAATGTACCGCGTATTTCCCTTACAATTATGAATAAAAGTGTAATTTGATTAAATAATTACGAAATAATAATTACGAATTACAGCATAACTCAAATTAATATAATTGAACTAGCTCGTAATTATAATTTATGGAATAATTTAATTGGAATTCTGCACAACTTTGATTTAAAATACGTTTCGTTACCTAGGAAGGCCACTTGATACAACGTCAACGACGTTTTCGTTAAAGTCTTTGAATCTCGTGCTACAAATGTTAAACTACCCGCTCGCATCTCTGTGGTGGTCTTTAGATTTTGACTGGTTACTGGCACTGATTTAGTGCTGGGTGGCCACAGTGTGTTCAACACAGCAGTCAAACCAAAATTGATGTCCGTTTGCCTTAATTTTTGTACATCTGGAAAAATATTAACGTGTAACTACGCGTAAAAATAACTCGGAAATCGGGAATAACATTTTTTCGTTTGCCGCCTCATTTTCGAGAAAATCGAGTTTTAAAAATGTAGCGCATGCTATTAGATAGGAACAGTTTGACGCGTCTGGTCATGATCAACTAGTTCTACTTCCTGCATATACTATAGCACGCGATGGATCTTTGAACTCGATTTCCTTGAAAACGAAGAGTCAAACAAAAAAATGTTATTTCTATTTTTCGACTAGCTTTCTTCAACTTCTTTACCTTTCCTTCCAGTTCCCACGCGTAAGAACAGTGGTATTAGCAAGTTGAGTAGCGTATTTTCCGTTCGAGTTTGAGTAGCAAACATGGTGTGACCGATACATACATTTTCGAGAGTATACCCTTCACCAAGGGATATAACATGAAGCGCTATCAGTCGAAGCACCGTCGAGCAGAAATGTGGCGGTGGGAGTTTGTTCATCAAAGTAGCTGCAGTAGCGGAAGTTAAATCCTCCACGGGCACGTCTCCGATAATCAACGACTGTAAGCGAATATTTGCAATTACTAAATAATGATTGCTTATTCTTAGCAGTTTCATATTGTTATTTATTTTATATTTATTTTTAAACGAAACTAGTCTTACGATTTTTCGAAATGACACAAGTATAACTACAATACCTGGCAGGTGATCAGTAGTGCTTTCCAAAATTGGAAATGTGCAATGTAGGGACATCTGGATAGCGTTTCGTAAACTCCTTTCAAGAGATCGCCGGCAGCAATCCAATCGGTGTTTCTTCTGATGGAGGCTTTTTTATGTATCTTGCTGAAGGTTTTGTCGAGTCTTTTCAAAATCAAAGTTAACGCAGGCCTCATATCGTCGTTTGACCATTCGGTTGAAGGTAGAATATCGTTCATGTATCTTCTTAAACCGCGACATCCCATTGTTTTCGGATCGTATGGCGAGATTTTCAGAAGACTATACGCGATATCTGCTAATCGCTGTTACACACACACACACACACACAAAATATTATTACAATTTTAATCAATTTATTTTTTGTTAAATATAGTATCTACAGAGAATATCACATTAAAGAGTTCCAGAAATCCTCATGAAGAACTACCCCTCACAGAAGATAATAGCGAAGTGAAAAATACTTACTATGTGACATTTCGAGTCCAATAACTCGATCACCTTTCCATCTTGAGATTTTTTGTTTAATTCCACCAAACGAGCAGAGCATCGAGCCACAAAATCGCCCACCATGTTCAGGAGCGTATCGCGTGGTCGACGAAATTCATTTTGATGGCAATTTTCTGCGTCCTCGTTATCATAAAAGGTTTTCATTTTATGCTCCATGTACTTCGTGGCGTGTGTGTCCTCTTCGAAATCAAAGCCAGGCGAATATGGAACCTTGCCATAGTTCCGTTGACTGGACCCTTTATGTTCGGGACTCGATTTTTGTGGACCATTATAATATCTGAAAGAATTTCCCACAGAATGTTATTTAAAAGATTGACTAATTAGTGTGCGAGCTTTCTACTATTTTTTAATAGTAGTAGAGTTACTTATCCTTTCTTTCAAAATACTAATAATAATATAGCAATAACAAAGAACAGATGCAACGAAAAATGGTTTCAAAAGACATAAACTATTATGTCATGAATCGCGTAGATTAGTGGTTAAAATAAGTAAATGTTTATTTTTACTATGGCATGGTTGAATAATGTAATAATATGACAACAATGAAACTCACTTCGTAAGTGCCTCCGAATTATTAACCAAAGTTTTAACAGCTATGGCCAACTGATCTATTATTTCTTTCTCAGTCTTCCCATCCTTGTTGTAAGTGGGAGATTGAATTTGTTGCACGTAACACGGCAGTATCGCTTCCAATGTAATCTAGAAAATTAACAAGACTCAGTGCAATACATGTCCACAGATTATAAATATTTTTGTAGGTGCTATATAAAATTGTTTCCCCTTACCAACATTTGTTGCCCCCTAACAGAATCAGGCGCGTATGCGATCACCATCACGCAAAGTGATATGCAGTCTAAGACATTGACCATTTCGTTTTCATCGTGATAACAAAAGTCAATGGCTTTCAAAGGCTTCTCTTCTTTCACCAATTCGTCTATGTTTAAAGGGTCCGGTGACGGGGTTTCCAAACTTAGCAACAAATTGAACAAACACGTCGCAGGAACCTTGAATCGTTTAGAAAATAATACAAACATTATAGTCATGTGTCTTTGGTAATTATTAACTAATTATCAACATTCTTCTGCTTCTCTCTCGAGTTCTTTAAGTAGTGCTCAATCAAATATTTATATAACAATTTTTAAAAGTCAATGATTTAACACGTCCATTGCCACACTATTAAAATCCAACAATATCGAAATTGAAAAGATAAAATTTATCATGGTTATTATTTCTTCAACCCTTCTGCAATCTTCGGTTCTAGTAAAAATTATTTTTCTCCAGTATATTATGGTAAAAATTCATTTCTAAACCCGATAAAAAAATATTGTTACTCACACACGCTCAACGTGACAGTTAACGTGTTAAAGAGCTTCCGATAATAAGATACCTTGTGCGCTTCTCCGTGAACGCTAGTTTCATCCGTGTCCAATATCGTCGAGACGCTTCCAAACATTTGAAGGATAAACGGCTTCCGATTCATAAGGTAAAATTGTTTAACAGCGTATTCCACAGTAGTCGTCACTAGTTTGTTCGTTTGATGAGTCGAATACAATTGTAGCAGCGTCGGTATAATCAGCAAGTATCCATTAGTTGAGAAAATATTCTTGAAATTGTGAGCCGCGTTTATGTATGTTGCAACAACGTATCGCAGAATACAAGAGTCCTCGCTATGAATGATTATTGCGCCATTCAAAACGTTCAAGAACAAATGGATGTCCCCGGAATAAGCGAAGTTGCCAGCCATCGCCTCGAACATTCTTGCGATTAATTTCACCCACATAAACTTGTGCATTACGTCCAGGCCAAGAAGCTCCTATAAATTGAAAAAATATTTTTACATATATTCCACAGATTTTGTGAAATGTCACAACTAAACTGCGGATCTTAAGTTAGTTTTTCTTTGTCACGTACTCTGCCAATTTCGCCACCTTTGTACAAGTCCAAGTCTGCCTCTAAAGCTCTCCTCGGAAACGAAGGAAGCTTCATTAATTCCTCGTGAAGGAAGACAACTCTTTGCACTACCATGTCGACATTCTTCAAAATCGCCCAAGTCAGCAGAACTTTGCCAATTTCGACGAACTTGTGCACCAATTCCTGGCGTTGCAAAGCATTGAACGCGTCCTCCGGCTTCATGTGAACTATTTCGATTTCGGAGAATTGAGATCTTCCTTTGAAGAAATAATAATCCCGAACGTACGACGATGGGTTGCGAATTTGGTCTGAAATTAATTTATAATATTATGCTATAACAATTGATGATGTTTTAAATAAAGGGCTTAGACAATTATCTGTTTTAACACTAAACCTACCGTGCACTAAAAGTGCAACTGAATTTATTTGGGTTGTATATAATATAATAATAATTGTTTTCAATGGAAGCACCTTTATCATTTGACCGGGGTAGTAGGTTTAGTGTTAAAGCGTTCGTTTTAGATGTAAATGCGAATTAATACGAACGTGTTTTGTGATCGACGAGGAAGTACTCGCGCTGTTTCGATTCTTCGATACCGAAGAAGCTCAACAATTCCCGAAGAATTTGACAGAATTGCGTGTCCTCTTGCACAGGGAATTGCGAAGGAATTCCTCCTGCATCTGGATCTTGAGGACCGTGGACAACAATCTTTTTTGCTGACGGAACGTTTGCCGTTAACAAAATCGAAGCGTCGCACTGTTCTTTCCGTAATATTTGTTTCAGATCTTTAAACATTATTCCGTGTACGCTGTGGACTACCTATATAACAATATCGTTTCATATAAATTTGTGAAACGTTGTCTAACGTGTGAACTGTATGTACAGACTTTATTTCGTGGAGTTCATCAATTTTGAAAGTATGAAATGTAATTACCATCCACAGTATGGATAACGCAGTCCCAATTAATTTTTGGCCCTCTTCATGTGGAGAGCGCACATAAAACATGACGTATCCAATTATATAGTTGTACAAAGCAAAGGCAGCTTGTTGCGGCAACTTCGGTACAAATCGAATGAGATGCCTTAAAATTTTAAACATGAGTTCCTGCTTGTCTCTTGTTAGGCGTTCCAATACGTAGCGGAGAAACAGTGCGCTGTCTTCGACCAAACAATTCCAGATCACCTAATGGGAAAAGATACTATTCATTTTGTTGCGCAAACGTATTTTTCTTTGGAACACAAAATCGTTTGATATGAGCTGGCGATTCGTGTGCCATAAATTTCAATCGAGGAAATAGAGTGGAATAACAGATAGTATTTAATGGAAATATGAAATAATTAATAAATGTTCATGTCTCTTTACCCGAGATGAAACGTTTCTTCACTAGACTGGAAAAATAATAAACTATGTTAGCAGTATGAAAAGGTATCAGTGCACTTTTAATACTATTAACAAGGGAGATGGTTGTAGTCATTATTCCGTTTCGTTCATTTCTCTGTAGTTTATATTTTGATAGTTTAATTTTCTATAGTTTAATATGGTAGGGTTTCTTAAAATGAAGGCCTTAAAATATAAAGCCAGTTGCACGAAGTTAAAATGGTATACCAAGTTTTTGCAATATCCATTAATATTAATTGGACAGCGTACGCGTTAAATAAAAAAATTGTTTCGTTTAAATTCTTACTTGATAGGCGACTTCGTAAACGGCACTTCCATCGTCGGAAACAGCAGCATCGTCGAGTAGGTGAATAATTTGGACGATCGCCGAACATAATGATGAGGGGAATAACGAGGGTGCTGATTGACTGTGGTGAGTTGTGTTCCGCGCTATCGTTTCACCTCCGTCTTCATCACCGACGTTTCCTATAGTAGACGAAATTGTTCTCCTTTCAACGGATGTACGAATTTTATTTTATTCGTAGGTTTATTAAATTAAATACATGTTTTAAAAAATTGCTAATTGCATGAACGTTATCAATATTAAAATTGCACCTCCGACTGGTTTATAAAATATTTGGAAAAAATTACGACATGCATTGCGTACATGTGTTGGTGTTGTAATATCTCAATGAAGGCAAAACCGTTGAAAAATGATTATTAAAGAATAAGTTCACTCGTACAGCATGCACGTTCATGTCGAATAGCATCACTTTAAAATGATCGTCTTAAAATATGTAATTGTTGAAGGTTTAATAAAATGAAGAAACTTGTTGACCACTATATTTTGCTCTGTTTGCGTACAGTGGTCCGCGAAAGCGTGGCTTTGAGCGGAGCTAGAGCTGTGCTCCACAGGGAAGTACTTGATGATGCCAATTCTAATAGGTCTAGGGATTCTCGATCACAGAGGTATCATTTACTGTCGTGTTATTCAGTATTCAGATATTGAAGGTTTAACAAAGCTAGATTGAATTTTCACCCTTCTGGGCAAATACTATTGTAGACACCAGTGGCCTGGGAAGGTGTGGCTTGATTGCCTTGGGCGGAGTCAGTGCTCTACAGGGCAGTAGATACCGAAGCCTACTTTAATAGATTGAGTGGTCTGGGTCAGGTCTGGATTAGGGTCATACAGATAGAAATTATTGTACTGATATTTATATAATCCTACAATAGCTCAGTTGGTTGAGCGGTGGACTGTAGATACTATGTTCATACTATGTTGTGCAAGCAACAAAATAAAATTGAATGTTCACTCTTGTGGGCAAACACTATCTTAGACTATTAGATCTCTGTGCATAGTGGCTTGATTGCTTTGGGCGATGTCAGAGCAGTACGTGTCGATAGCTAGCTAATAGATCGAAGGGTCTCGATCACGCAGATATTAATTATCGCGAGGTTGTTCAATATTCGCATATTGAAGTGTTAACAAAATTAAATGGAATTTTCATCCTTGTGGACTGTGACCGCAGTGGCCTGACTAGGCGTGATTTGATTGCTTTGGGAAGAGTCAGAGCAGTGCTCCATAAGGCAATACCTGCCGATGGCTAGTCTATTATTATTCACCTTCATCGTGGTCATCCCCAACAGGACTAGGTTCGTACGCCGCTTGCACGGTAATGGGTATAGTCGTGATCAAGAAGTTCTCCCTCTCTTCGCGTTTCTTATCGTCTTGCGCCTGTAAAGCCTTTTTTATGAGTTCAGTTTGCTGCTTCTTACGAGTTTTCGTTGCCGTCACCAGAGACCTCTAAGTAATAGTCATAATATACTCTACTTAATCTACTGAAAAGCTATGATCTATACTACGGAAGCTATTGCTAAAGCGCCAAGCAGACTTACATGGTGTTCCTGATTGATCGTCACTTCTTCCACCTTGGTCTTGACCTGCGGCATCCAGGGCGGATCGACAACCGGCAACGATTCGATGCCGATTTTCGGAGAAGGCAAAGTGAACTCTATTCCAGGCGGTGGTACCTTGAAGGTATTGTGAGCGTTTTCTTCCATTCGCGGCCATACTTGATACCGTAGCTTCCACAGAACTTGGAAACGTAAAATCGCGTTTATTCGCACGCTCGTGACGCTGTGCTGCAGACCATGGTGCATCAGTTCGCTCGCTTGATTAGGAGCTCGCACCGCCGCGACTATGAAAAGGGACGCAGCCGATGCTGCTACTTCTTGATTAGATTCTAACAAAAGCTCCCAGGCGACCGGCAAAACGTCCACGAACAGTTCTTCTGTCATCACCACCGCTCCTTTCACTAAGGTTGCCAGTGGCGCGTGGAACACGTCTTTCACTTGTGCCTTGATGTACTTCAAAATCGCTGGCGGCTCCTTCTCCGATTCTTCTGTCTCAGATTTTTTCAGGCATTCTTTGCCTTTCTCGGAATCTTGGTCCGCTAAATCCTTCGACGAGTCTCGTTGCGTTAAGCGACCAGATTGGGAGCCATCTATGTTTTTATCAATTCTATACCAAGGATAAAAATATACGTTCTTAAGATTAAAGTTTTTGTTACGTACAGCTAAACACAAAGTACACGGCACACAGATGTGTATTGTTGCTAGTCACTGAGAGTTGGGATCTCTGGTTTTTCACGTGCAAAAGTATTGTAGTAAGGAAAGATAACAAAGAGTGTTACTGCCACTGGTAGAAACTGTTCGATCGAACCGACAAAGTGTTCTTTTCAAGTGAATTTTTACCTAACCCATCATATCTAATGAAAATATAAAAATCAATGGGTTTGTGTGTGTACGTGTAGATGTAGAGAGTATAAAATGAGAAAAGACTCAAATTTGTAGAAGTGTTCAATCATCACCAAGTGTTGAAGATATTTTTTGATAATCTGTGTCGTCGTTTAATGTGTCACTAAAAGGTATTCTGTATACTGTATACTATAGGAGCAAGAGCATTTATTATTCTATTTTCTAATATACAACGTATCTAATCTAATGAATATTTTATTGATTAGTTATCAATAGTAATTAAAACGTGTTCGAAGTAGCTCGAACACCCTACATGTACAATATTATTTTTAACAAACACCTAAACAATTTTTCCAACAATCACGTTCACAAGTTCAATCGACTACTTTCCTCCAGGGCTGGCAAATACTGTAAGAATGTTTGCTAAAACTGTATCGCATTGCCAATAAGCAATAATTATCTTGTAAGCGACAAGTATCTTCTTAAAGCGCAGGAGAGACACGAGCGCAAGTTAAAATACTTAGACATGTAAGAGGCTTCGAAATATTAGCATGCAGTATCGTGCAACCTGTTAACTATCAATTGTACGGAAAGTAATTCCTCAAGACAACAATTGTTACAAGTTTAGAGAAAAAGTGGTGAGTTTGTAATGAGCTCTGGTGGCGTATTCACATGAGATTGATGTGTAATGTATGAGATCGATATTTGTAAAGATTACTTGTATTTCTTTCCTACGCTGTCCTTCCTTCGTACAGGGGACACTTGAGTGCTGGTCTGCTCGGACACTTTGCGGCTGCGCTTGTCCTTCTTACTAGTCTCTTTCTTTTCCGCGTCGAAGTCGAAGATCCCTGTACCATTCAGAATTCCAAACTTCTCACCATATATCTTTCTCACGGACTTGATCAGTCTACTGCTGGCCCGCATTTGCCGCCGATGACAGTACGGATGGCAGTAGTTCTGGTGCGTGCAGTAGAAATTCAGGGAGTTCGAAAATTGCACCAACACCTTCATCCATGGGAAATTTTTATTGGTCTCATCCGTCTCGTTACTGTCGCTGGGACTCTCCGGCGGTTGGTCGTCTATGAGTATTCCCGGGGACTCTTCACCACTAATTTCACCGCAAAAGCCGGGTTCGGATGTGTCACTTCTGTCTGACAACGAGCTCACTTTCCTCTTCGATTGGATTGAATCCGCTCGTTTCACTGCAACTGATAATTAATCAACGTATTTAGTAATTGTATTGTCACGCTCACTGTTACCGTGAGGGAGGTGTAGAACGAATATTTGAAATAATGAGAAGCAAGTATTTCATTTACAAATATGCCCAAAAACATGAAAACTAAGTATTACACGTGATCAGTGAAGTTTTGATTAGCACCGAGAATAATTCTATTTTCAAATGTTTTATTATAGAACGTGAGTCGTAGAAGAAGATGTATAGGATAGGAAGACTTTCTCTTCAAGTGTGTGGCATATTGATGAAAAAAGTAGGGAAAGTGTTAAAGAAGAATAGGTTAAATATATTAAATATATTACATGATTGTCCAGTAGCTACGTACGTGTAGCAAGGGAGTGTGCATACTATAAAAATGTATTATACAGAAAAACATGTTCTTGTATTTACAAGTAACTCTCGTATAACACGGTAGTTAGGTGGGTAAAAATTAACAATATTACACTATGCATTAAGTCATCTCATGAATGTTAAAATGTAAAATTAAGGAACAAAGAGTTCTGTGAGAACTCTGCTGTAAAATATCCACTTTAAACATTAAGTGTATATCAAGAGCATCAAAATATTGTCTCTAAATTTTTTTTAAGAAACCTGTTCCTTTTTCTCGTGTATCTTTCCTAAAGAATTTATAAAGATTTGGAATATGAACCGAAGAATTTTTCTAATTACCCAATATTTTTTTACCATGCTGTACGAGGATTATGCACAAATGAGAGTCTAGTAAACGGTGTATGTTATATTTTATGTTCATAGAAAGAGGTAAAAGAAATTTGTTAACTGTAATGGAAGAATCGCTAATGTAATATGCACCCTACTCATTTGTTGCAGTAGCTTACTCTTTCGTTCCACATGGAACAACAAATTGTTATTAAGTCTTCCTGTCATAAAATATCTAACATGCACCGTTCTACTAGATAGTCACACACCCATTCAAATATTCATTTGTTAAATTGTATTTAACACGGCATATTTCAACTCGAACAAAATTCCGGTGTCAAGTTATTAGTGTTGAATGATTGTAGTGAGCATTATGTTAAAACGTGGTAGCAGGCCAACGAATGTGTTCCACTGTAAAATGGTTGCTCTCCTGCAGGCGTTTCTGGTACATGGTTCGCAGGACAAAAAAACATAATTAAGAAGTTATACCTTATCATCGAACATATGTGTATGGGAACATTATTATTTAGTGTATGCAAAATAGACCTTCCAAAAAGTGTCCCTACCATTTTTCTGTGTTTACGTACCAGCTACAAGACAGCTTCTTAATCTGTCTGGAAGTATCAAGAAATGTATTTCGTACCAGAATAGTTTGGAAAATTGGATTTGTATCAAATGTCTCACATTGTGGAGTTATTGCGAGAATTTTGTGAGCAGTTAGTAGAAACAGTATATTCTATATATGAAACATTTCTATATTCTATTTTTAAATAGGCCTGCCATCCATTTAAGTTTCTGCTGCTTCATTTGCAATGAACTGAGTTGTCAGTTAAATTGAAGTTAAATTGGGGAACATTTTAGTTTAATTTGTAGTTTTTTTAATTCATTACCTATTTATAGTTGTATATGTTTTTAGCAACAATGTGGAGGGGACGCCCGAGCAACTTCTTTCCCCACTTTCAACTATTTCATATTGCCTCTATCACATGCCCTATCCTAATCCCCCCACCTTTTCTTACACTACACTGGAATTTGGCTCTCTCCTAGATTAATGGTTCTACAAATGGCAGCCCTATTTCTACCAAACGCTGTCGTCAGCTGATATGAACCTCCTTCGGTTAGTACTCACAGGCTTCGCATTCGGTGTCCTTGCCCTCCTTGGTGTCGCGTCGAAGTTTCAAACTTCTTTTCTTAAACGAACCGGTCGTATTATCCGTGGTATCGCGCCGAAGAAGAAATGGCCGACCTTGCGGTGGTTGTACCCGCTTGGCCTTCTCCTTTTCCGCACTCTGGAAATCCTCCCCTTGAATTGTAACAGTCGATTTGCTACTACCTTCTGATTGGTTATCAGGTTCGCAAACAACAAAACTAATTTTGCGTTCTGCTGAAAATTTAATCCAGAGTGATTAGATTAAGTGAATCGAAACAACGTAATGTTCCTTCACTAATACTTACGAGAAGAGGATCAGGAGTGGAAATGCGGTTTTTAACGAGTCACGCTTCAAACGTAGGCCGCGGTTTGTTTTGTTTAAAAAAATATCTCTCTTATTCATATACCCCGTTATTTGCCATTTGTGTACAGTACAGTATGTGATATTAATAGGTAAGAGTACTGTGGCAATAATGATCAATCCACTTTCTCTAATTTCTGATTAACTTTTACTTGAATTAATTCAGTTAATATTGACATAACTTATTAATTAATTGTTCTAATACTTACACAATATATATATACACGTTTACAATCCAGAAAATAATGAATTAAACGATTCAAAAGGTTGACAATGATAGTTTTTGAAAAGATTACTTTTAGGCTACAGAGAGTTAGAGCAAAGATTTAGTATGAAGTAAATAAGAGGTTTGACATAAACAATTAAAATTGTTCAAACTATTCCTTGCACACTCCACATATATCTAAATGAATTTACAAAGAATATTTTTGTTTCGAATTGAATTAGAAATTGAAGGAGAAATTGAAGTAGAAATTCTAAAACAGCTTATTTAACCTAGCTACTATGAATACATTACAATACATACATAATTTGTAGTTTAAAATTCTTGATTACAGAGTACAGTGCATAGTAGAGTAAATACATAGTAGTAGAATTTTGTCGAGCATAATTAAAATTATTAGTAGAATCACTTCAAAGAATGGGCCAAAGACAAATTATTTCGTTAACAATGAACTTTCAGCAGTAGCAACGAATGTTCAGTTTCAGATAATGTCTGAATATTTAATGATTATAAGAATCTATAAACTCGAAGTTCAGACCTACGATCTGAAGCTGGACTCATTACAAAACGTATTTCTTCTTCTGACCTTTTCCTTGTTAGCATGTTTTCTCTATAATGCAAGTGTGTTTCTAATTAAACATAAATCATATAGAACCGTCAAATATAGAAAAATATTCGAGAAGCGATAAAGACTTGACGTAGGTAGAAGGGATAGAATCAGAAAGAGTTACAAAGTAATATGAGCAGGATTGTCAAGAAGTGAAAGAAATAGATTGAGGAGGATACTTGTATGAAATAGGAAAATAGCGAAGCAAGTAGTGATATCTTCGTCAGTTGTGGTAGAGACGTGAACATTTCTACCGCAAAATATAGATCCATAAAAGAACCGATTGATAATCACATTATTGGAGATACGAAGAAGAGATGATTCGAGTGTTTCAATCGGACGAACAAAGATAAAAGACAAGAATTGTCGCGTGTAAATGGAATAGTAAATATAGACAATCGATTGAACAAGAAAATACAGAGTTGAATTCAACGAGAACGAAGGAAAGTAAGACGAAAGAAAAGTAGTTCAAAGAATCGTTAAAAAGTCTCCTAAAGGTGGTAACAAAAAGTTATAAATAGGAAAGAGAAGTAAAAGAAAAGTAGTCGAAGGAAAATAATAAAATTGGAAGAATTAATCTTCCTTGAACTAGTTGAAGAATATTGAAACACATACAAAACAGAGAAACATAAAATTTTTCCTTGGTTCATTGTGCACCATATTGGTTGTTTCTAGAAATCTTTTGTATCACTCTCGCATACATTTTCGTCTGTCTTCGCAGTGTTAAGAAAACTTACTTGTTTTTCCATTCTGCTTCTTTGTTATGACAACGCAAATTTTTATGGTGAAAATGAAATATCGAAATGATGCATAGGTACGTGTTCCGTATTACATTTTTAGGATTACAGAAAGAATAATAATAATACGTTATACAGTACATGCAGACCACTCATAATCATTCGATCGATTTTAAACACGACAAACTTAGTTAAACAATTTTTTTTTAAATAGCTTTCCCATTTAAATCATTGTTAACGTTTTTCTAATTAGTTTTTGCTTTTTGAAATTTATACTCACTTTTCAAAAGCAGAATAAAGATTAAAGTCGTTCAAATAATAATGATCGGTACTGTACAGGAATATAAAATGAATGACATGTCACGAACCATAATATAAAAGGGAGAATGTAAGAGATAAGAGTGCAAGGGAGGAAAATATACACAATCAACGATGTTATAAACTCCATAAGTTTCGATTACAATGATTCATTACTTCCATCGAGGAATTTTTCCTTTGATGTATACCATTTGAGTAATGGTGTATGAAAGAAGGGAAGAGAGTTGGAGTCAAGTCAGTGCGAGTGGCGACAAGCAATGTCGCCAGATTAGGAGAATTTAATCGAATTGACGGGAAAAAGTTACCCCCTCTCTACCAGATTAGTCACATGACATTGTGACGCATGTACGACAGAGACGTACCGCATCACGTGACCGGGCCATGGCGGAAGCGTGGGGGAATAGCGCCGTAGAAGGGGAAAGTAGAGTGGGGAGGCAAGTCTTAATCTGGCGACAAGCGTAAACTGAGTAAATTAACGAGACGATAAGAATGCGTTTGCAAGGCAAATGGCAAGTAGAATTTTTTTCGTAATTACACAGGGTGTTCCAATATCTTATCAGAAAGGAAAATGTTGTATTGCTCACAAGCAGAACTGAAGGACTCACTAAATTCACTGGGCGAGTATTCACTGTAATACATCCACTACATTGAATATTCTGAGACACCCTGTATATATTATTGTATTGACGAGAAAATATAGAAATAACAATGGAGATGAAGATGGATTCGAAAAATGAACGGTTCTGGTACGAGGAGAGGTTTTGAACTTCAAATTATGGACACCATAAGCGCAAATGAATATGGAAATTAATTTTGTACAAAGAAGCAAGGAAATTAGTTATAACCTGAAAGAAATTCACAAAGGCTATGTATACGTACACAAATAAAATGCATCACACAATTATTACTTTTTACAGAAATATACATGAGTGTGTCACATGAAAATTTTATCGGCATACTACAATCTACGTCCAATGAGTTCGTTATCGATACTTACCTACAATCGATTGAAGGCTTTGAGCTGACGTTTGGGAATGACCCATCGATGAGAGTGCCATGCTCCATCGTCGTATCGTTTCTCTGGGCGGCGGGTGTTCTTTTGTTAAAAGTTCATTAAGCTTTGGCAAAGTTTGATACGTTTCCCTTAAAAATGCTGTCACTTCCAAAAGTAGAATGCAGGCAACGAGACGTAGCGCGACCGGGCACTGAGATCCGTAACCGTTTATACTGGCTGCAATAATTGTTAATTTATTAATTTCATATTGATAATCATATGCTCTACATTTTCGAATTATTGGTAAAGGAAGGAACCCTTTTAAACCCTCGCCTTTTTAAATTGGTTTTAATCTAAAACACACAACTCGATGAATTTTTAATTTTGATGTTCTAATAAATGGTGTTCTACATATAATGGTGGCGGAAAGATTAGGATAAAAAAAAAATTGCCTAACAATTTACCTTCATCGAGAAAGTCCTCTTCTTCATCTTCGATAATTAAATCTCTCTGCTTGCCTTCGTCGGAAATCATTGCTGTTATTTGATCCATATTCTGCTTATCTTCTAGCAACAACTCTTCCAGACGTGCGCCAATGGCCTATCAAATAGAATTTATTAATTAACTGCATCAAAAATGAAATATGATAAGTTGACAGTCCTCCATACTGTCAATGTAATCGATTATATGCGATTTAACCAAGAAAAGTGTCTCCTACTATTTATCCAAATTCGCTATGACAATTACAAAGAAATAATGATATTGTTAGGCATGTTGTACCTCTGCCCACTGGTAAAATAATTTCCCAGCAGTACGCTGCGTCACGTGAATCCTGGTAATCATCGAGGCTGCAGTTTGGCTACTGATTGGCACTGATGGGCGATACACAGGGAAATTCGATTTCATCCATGTTGGCCATTGCCCTTTATTACATAGATGAACAAAATGTGCACACTCTAACAGCAAGCATGCTCGCGCCACTACCGGTGCGTATGGCTAGAAAATAATGTATACAATTATTTACGATCTATAAGCGATTCGAAAGAAGATCATTTAAACCATTTCACAATTCGGTTTTGCCGAAGTGTTACGAAATTGATTTAATATCGTGTAGATGTAAAATGTTTTTACAAGATCTAGAATGGCCGCCATTAGATAGTGATCGGGAACCGAACCCGGTTGACAAGTCTCTAGCAAGAATGAAAATCTTTGCATTCCTTCGAATATGGGGTTGCGAGGTACCAGTCTCCTTTCTTTCAACACGACGAATTCGGACTCCCTCGAAGCTTCGCCGGATTCCAAAGAATTTCTTCTACTGAAATCTGTGTAGAATCAGATTAGAACACGAAGTACTCCAGTTGGTTCGAGTACATTAGTCAATTGTACAGAGTGAGCAGCTTCAATAGATCAACTTGAATATCTCACTTGTGATGTTTATCTTTAACATTTTTCTTATCATCAGAAATAAGTGAATTACTCTAGGCGTAGTTGTTATTCATTATATACTCACAACTTCCAGGTGCCTCTTCGAAGCTCTCTTTCTTTTTACTCTTTCTAAAGCCGATTTTCGTCAAAGGGTTTTTCATTCGCCGTATCGCTTTTTGGAAAGTTAAACCCACGCTTGAACATAAGATACGAATAATAACAATTATTATTACTATGAAAACATTACAGTCAAAGTTTTTATAGATATCACGCGTGAAACAAAGTAATCTATATGGACTTTTATTCCTTATATTCATAATTTTCAGGTTTCCAATAAAAATTTACTTACCTGTGCCCTGACGCAGACGCACTACGATAATGACCATAATGAAAACTTGTTTGTCTGACGAAACTGCCGTCTGTTGGCGATTCACTGCTTTCATGACTGTCTGTGGAATCGGTCCTACCGTTTTCCTTTCGAAAGCAGTTAACTGAAATAGAGAATGTAAACAATACAATTTTCTTTCTAAAATTACATTTTGTACCCAGTCAGCAAAATCTGTTCGAGCAGATTAGGGCCAAATGTCTGCAATCATACTGCAGACACCAAATTTGGTGCCAATAATTATTACACGGCAGACTAGAATTTGTAAGTTATCAATACGTACCCATGCCACCGATTTGAAAGCGAGTCGATTTCCGGACTTTCCCACTTAAAGGCTCTATTCCCAAGTTGCGTTCGCTTTGCCTCGGCGTGAGAATGTAATGTTTTTTCCTTAAATTCACCAAGGGACTCTGACTGACTTTTGCATTCTCCTCACTCAGTTCTGTTTCAAGAAGACTCTGAAATAGAAAATAAAAATCACGTCACTTCGAATGGGAAGATGTCTGTCCGATCATAATCATTGGCACACACCGCACAAGTCGATGATGTACTTCTCTTTTTGAAAAGGAACTTTCGAGTTCCTCTGTCGTCTACCGCGTAACAAGTATCATCACCAATGTCTGCGTGCTCTTCCAAATCTGATTGGTGTATATGCCTAAAATAATTATAATCCTCTTTGTAACGAATCCACCTTTGGTTACGTGCACTAATAACAAATAAACAACATTAACGGTCATTCAAGCAACTATTTCATTCCGGATTACAAACGTTTGGAGGGAGAACAAAATTCATTCAATTGAAAACAGCGAACAATTGGAAATAATTTTTCTGATCAATTTTTAATATATTTTACTTACATTTTTTATATAAATGACACTTTTTGGATTATATGAAAACACACCTCAGGGAAATAAGAAAAGACTTAAAACAATATACTTAAATGATTTTTCAAGGTGCTTTCTAACATTTTATTCAAAATTATATTAACTTACGAATACTACAAAATTAGATAAAACAATGTAATTTTATCAAGTTAAAATCGATGAGATTCATACAAAATTATTTTCATTTATTCAATTGTGTTCTATTGATTTGTTCGTTTTCACTCTGTTTTTTTTTTGTATGAGAGAATTAGATTGTAGCCATTTATGCAAATATAAGTTGTTTAGTTAACTTATATATATTTTATTAAATTGTCATTAGACAACGTAAATTCCATACATTCTATAAATGCATAAATCCACATTCTAATTATCAGATACAAATGTGTTTGCAAAATGTTTACCTGATAACGCGAGTCGTTTGAACGTTACTGTTACATCGTTTGTTAGGTCGATCCGCGGAGTCGATGATTCCGCTCAAGATGACGCGACGGAAGATGCCGCAATGGACTTCCTTGACATAGGTCATGAACTGCCGGAGGTCGCAGTACAAGCCGATATTTTCCTGAGCCTTTAACTCTTTCGTCGATTTCAGGAAACGCGTGACCAGCGGCTTAAACACGCAGTTAAAAATGTGACCCTCTATCACGCGCGTCTGATGGCCACCAAGACTATAGATGCGGCTACGTTTGTAGAAGCTGCAGTGGTCATAGTTCCCTGGCCGGTTACGTTTGTGTTTCCGAACATGCCTCCTCCGCTAACCATTCCGGGCCCCATCAAATTAGCCCCGTAGCTCGCCATGTATCCAGTTTGCGACGCAACTTCGGGGGACTTGCTTGAACCCCTTTTCTGATCTATCGGTGGTAATCACAGAGAAGTTGTTAAGATCTGTAGAAATTGACAGTCAAGGGCAACGAAGCATCTGCGATGTAAATGTTGACGCATCGGTAATTAGAAATTTATACAATTTGGCCCAGATTTGAAATAACCACATTGAAAACGATACGATTAGGTTTGTGGTCGGCTCCTTGGGAGAAGATATCTGACGACGTTATAATCATCTCCATTTCCTAGTACAGTAATGCTCCATTGTGTGAAATTGAATGCACATTTGTGAAAAATTCGTCCTTACTAACACGGATGTAATAATTTTTTTGTGACACTTTCTCTAACATATTCGTGATATTTTTCTTATTTAAATGAATACTCGTTTAACTCGCTCATTCGAATACTTCATTATCTGAATATATACAGAGGAGGTTTCAAACAAGTGCTTCGAAGTATATCGTGTTTGGTCTCATTTTATTCAGAAAAATGTCACGAATATATTGGTGAATGTTTCATGACAAATCAATTAGAAACAACAGAGTTTATCCCGAAACATATATCGAAACATTACTGTACTTTGAACGTGGTATGGACGGCTATTACGTGTACAGATGTCTTCTTTCGAGATACAGACAATAAGACATGTTACATTAACACGAACATACAGGAGCTTGAAAGCGAACAAATACACACACGGAGCGATTTTCGTTTCCCTCGATTTACTCACTAAGTGGAGATAGCAACGAACATGGATCCACGCAGAATCCAGTAAATGCGTGAAAGAATTCCAAGATTTCTGGTAGTGGCAGGTCCCGCACCATTGTTCTCAGGAATCGCGAGAACTGCTTCGAACTGGCTCGATGCAACTTGCCAAGGATCGTTTGAGCCTGCGAACGACAGAAATCCGCATGTGGTCCACGCATTCCTTCCATGCAGTTGTTCGGGCAGCCTAAGTGCTTCACTACTCTCATTACGCAACTCATAAGGACACTGTGCGACAACGATTTCGCCTTTGGCGTATTGTTTCGGTACTCTTGCTCGTTCTCCGATGACTCTTTTTTCTTTCCGGTTTCTGATTTCTCTATCACTGTTGCAGACTCTGCAAGCAATGAGATTGTACATTACCAGACTCCGGATGTTTATGCAAAATAAAATATTTATAATTTAAATATTTTTGTTATAAATGCATAAAATCCGGAGTCTATACATTACACATTCGATGAATTAATTATTTTCATGGACTGTGATTAGACTGCGAATTTTCATGCATTTATGGCATGGTGTACCTTTTAGTTAAAACACTTTTAAAAAACTTTTCATCGAATGTTTGTACAAAGACGTACCCGCTATACTCCCCGCCATTTCTTCGCGAAGACATTGTTTCATGACTCCCATGTCCATTAAAAGTTCCACCAAATTCAAAATATTCTCACATACTCGCAAAGTACAGCAGTTGCTGTCCCTCATAGCAACTGAACGAACAGCCTGGTAAAATATTAAACAAATACTGTATATACATGTATAGCTGCATACAAATATTAAATGTTATTTACTAAAGGCGAACCTACCTTTAGTACCACTTGCAGATCAATATCACCTTCCTTAGTGATGTAACAAGAAGACCCAGGGGCTTCCGGAAACTCGTCGCTACCGTAAGTAATATTAGAGTCTGTCTGCGATCGTGTAAGGCTCGGCTTCCTTTCGGAATCTAAACGACTACCGCGCATACTGATAACGTCTAATTGACTGTCGATCGAAGCCTAGAAAGAAAATTGTAACAAATCAGTTATAATATATCTAATTAAAGAACAGAAGCCGACACATTACGTTTGATATGGGACTAGACACTTATGACGCTTAGAAAGTTTTGTCACATATAGTTTTCCTAGATAAATTTTTAAAGTGTCCGATTAAAGGAACATTTTCAAATGTAGTTTATTCTTCGAAGTTATAAATGAAACTTACTCGTATATTCGTTGCAAACTACACAGTACTTATTATCATTCAACAAATACTTTTGGATCTATCTAGGATTTTTATACTTATTCTTCAATATGCATTTTTACCCTTGGACACGCTTCCTTCTTCAGTGTAAGAAGAATTAGGATTCTCACTTGTGCAATTCATTAAAAAAATTCGAAATTTTTTGGTTTTGATAAGCTTGCTGTGAGTGTAAGTGTTCATATTTGATTCATGAAATATTATGAAAAAGTGTTTGGCTAAGATATGATGTCATTAGTGTACTATGTATGTAGTGATATAGTAAGTAGTTGATTAAAGAATTCTTTGCTCCCAGACTTTATCAGAAACCAGCATTCTTTATCGGTAACACGATATTCTTTTTTAATGTCTTATTAATTGCACTCATACTACGAACTTGATTAATTGTTCTATTTTTTTCAGAAGGCATCAGTGACGTTCATGAGTGAGACCCCTCACGTGGCAAGTTCTTTCTCTACAACAGGTCTGTTCAACTTCTTTTTCGTCGCGAGCCACACGGTTCCCACCATTAATCAATCCGTTCTCCCACCTTAGCGGAACGAAGAGGTGGAAGAACTGGTCAAGTGTGGCTCGCGGCCCGCCAGTTGGACAAGCCTGCTCTACAACGTGTTGGTGACAATAATGCATAAAAATTCATGAGCGCAGATGGGATGCAAAGTTTCATGAACGTATGATAATGTATTAGTTTCATCTATTAAAAGAAGCAAAATATATCCTCGAAGCTGACAAAATGCAAATATTAGAATCGATGAAAACAAAAGTCTTCAGAAATTGCACTTAAGCTGACATGCAATGTAATATTCAATCTTACATAGCACTTTAACTATGTCAGAGACAAATCATACTTTATACTTGCTGACGTTTACGTTTGTTTCAATCATATAGCAAAACTTTCCTAGCATCGTGGAAGATTGTGTGCGGTCGTCGACCATCGAAATGAAAAACAATAACGCAAAGAACAGTGTAGGGATTCGGGGTAAAATGTAATTTGTACGTTTCCTACCTGTCGCTTCATATAATCCGGGGATGGAGTGGGTGTGTGTTCCGTGACGGTGATAATAGGATTCGGGGCGGTGTATGATTGACTATAAAACCGACTTTGCTTCCTCTCAATACGAGTATCGCCGATGTACCTACAAGTTAGAATTCATCAGAGCCCTGGCATAGTAGATCGACTGCGCCAACTCTCCCATGCTACTTCGAATGTAAGTCCTAGCTAAGCACTACTGTTTCAGCTCTAAGGTCCTTGTCTACTTTGGTGCGTTCGCCATACCATGTAGCATGCTCGATGCGTTCGTCAGACAGCATCTCACTACATACGTTATCCCAAATTTTATGTTCTGCCAGGATTCGTACTATTGTTTATCTCATTTGACCCTTCGATAAATTAAATGTTCCCATATTTTTAGACACAATTTGCGCACGATGTTTTAGGAAATAGAAGTACATAAATAAGTACACTGAAATTGCACTTTCCATTAGAGAATTTTATAATGAGACTGTTTTCCGACACTTCTTGGTTTTGCCACTAGAAATTGTCAACTTTGATCTGTTGATCATACATTGTTGGAAAAGCTTAATAATTCATGGAGTATTTCATTAAATTTATTTGGTGTTTAGGCGTGTTAAACTTGATTGTAAATTACACATCGTCACTTTAATTTTAAAGACTTTTTTGTGCACGAAAATAACAAGGGAACTTTCTGTTTTTATGAAAATTAAGTGTTGTTTCTACAGAAACTAAAATACTATATTTATTATATAGTCGAGTATTCTTTACTTTTGTTAAAGTGCATGCAAATTGAACCATAATAAATATTGATTTTTTATTTTTATCAGAAGGGTGTAAAAATTATGATATCTGGTTTGACAGTTTCCAGTTTCTAAACATTAGTATACAATTAAAGTGACGATGCAATATTTTATTTGGACGTTTATCGAATAACATTTGGGAGCAACGTTTACCATTCGTTTTGAATATGGCCTGATATCATGCATAATTCTGAAAAGGTTCAAATCATCGTTCTATGTACTTTATTATTTACACGGTACTCGGAATATAAACATTAAAAAATTGCAAAAAAGGAAGCTTAGAAGTTGTGGTGTACTTTTGCTTAGGAGATGGACGGTGAAGTACATTGCAGTGAAGTTTTGCGTATTGTGGATATTTGCAAAATACTATTCTTATATACATTGAATTATCAGAGGTTACGTTTTGTGAAGGATTCTTAGGAATATTCGCCTAATCATTATGAAATATGCTTGAAATAAATTCAAAATAAATATATTTATTCTTTTGACGTTCGTAATATCGATAATACGTGTGTACGAATGTTTTTTTTATTAGTCTCTTTAAATGATCGATGAAAATGGCGAAATGAAAAAGGAAGTTCTGCATACGTAGCAGTAGAGTAGAACATACTTGAAAAGACATTACACGTTCTCTATGAGCCTCACACATACAATGGATCCAAAAAGTATTGGTTAATACTTGAACTATGACAATTTCGTTAAAGAAAATGGTACAATAATAAATTTCAAGTCATCTTAAAGCTCGAAACCTCGGCTTTCACACATCATCATTAATTTTTCTTGCAAATGATCATAGTTTAAACATCGACAAGTTCTCTCGAGAATGGGAAATTTCACATACTTTTCGGAACCACTGTATATAAATATAACAATGCGCAGGAACCAGTGTGGTTGAATGTCAAATATTGTTCACATTGGGCGAACACGAGCCGGAAACGTCGCTCGACACCTTCAGAAAAGGTCAATTGTTACGACCACCCCTGCATAGAATACTCAAGAATGCTCGCCCACACAAGACGATTTGTTCAGGCACGTAAAGATAAATTCTATTTTCGTTTCTTGATATTTAGCATTGAAAGTACCGAGCATCAAAGAGAAAGAGAGAGAGAGAGATCAATATGTGTATGTTGACGATGAGTATTATCAAATGAGTAGGCTACGGATCTTTATGCAGCATACAATTTTTCTAAGTCAACTATAGGAAACAGAAATTAAATTAAATTAAGTTGATAGTTTATACAGGCTGTGGTAGGAGGGGTACGAAAAAAGGTCAAACGAAAAGAATAACATTTTTTCGTTTCACGCCTCCTTTTCGAGAAAGTCTAGTTTAAAGATCTGTCGGGTTCACGTACTATAGTCTACGCAGGAAGTAGAATTGATCGGCCATGGTCAGACGCGTCAGATGATTCCTATCACTCCTATTTAATAGTACGTGTATTTGCTGCGTTTTCAAAATCGGTTTTCTCGAAAACGAAAAAATTTTATTCCTTTTTTTCGACTTGTTTTTACATTAGAATCATTCCCTCTCCAGTTGTACCACCCTCCCGGCCACACCCTGTATACGCGGTGTCTCATTCGAAGTTTCGCACGCATTTATTTCCCATTCAAAGCTCGTTGAATTATGAAACATAATTAAAAAAAAAAACAGAGGTCACCTTGAGATCTCGGAAACAGAGTAAGTCTTATTTGAAATATTTTTCACGAGTTATAAAAATTCAAATGGGGCACCCTGTATATCCAAGTATTAGTAAGATTAATTTATTTTTGCTAGCGATTTGAGAGACCACCTATAGCAGGTAATTTCAACATATACAATAGTTAAGGGTGAAATTTGCCTAATGCCTTCAGAGCTTTGAATTTGACGTATTCATTTTTGCCATAATTACGTAAAATCCACTGTCTACAAATCAGGTTAGTGTAAGGAGGAGATCGTGAGGGAAATCAATGAGAAACGTGATAGATAGCCTACCGGTGATTCCGGGTATCGATATATTGATAATGGACGAACGTCTCGACGACGTTAAGGGAAAGGCATGAGAAAATGACGTGTTTACAGTATACGTTGTACTTTGCCAACGTGCCGGGGAGGCTAGGGCGTGGCGTGTGTTTTAAGGATAATTGTGCGCCCTACCGGAAGCAGGAAGCTCGTAAAAGAAGCGTGTAAACCGAGCTGCAGTACGGAACTTCCTCCGAGTGACGTTGATGACTTACCCTCCCGCGGTCAGCTCGTTAATCAAGCAGCTGAGCACGAGTTCAGGTGTGAAAAGGCGAACGAGAGAGAGAGAGAAAAGACACACATAGAGAAACACATTACGCATAAGTTTCAATGGAGATGTTCATCATCAAATTATGCAATACTCGAACAATTATGCTACCAATGAAATTGGCCATGTTCTTTACAAAGATGGAGGTCGAAGCCTTGCAACCTTCTTTTCGTCTGAAATTTCATTTCTGCGAATAATATGAGTTAAAAGGGTTAAAAGACAGAGATTATGTTTCAATTTTCGAGATGTCCCCAGGTTTAGTTTAATATCGATTATGTATGGATCGATGTGGTAATGGAAATGTTACAGTACATTCTCAGCTAGTTTGACTGAAAACTACGACTTTTTGGGAATTTATATACATTGATGGAATCGGTTATTTCATCATTCAATTATTTCTAATATTACTATTTTGATATCTACAGAAACTATTTTAGATATTTCGAATGGTTTATATTCTTGCTTTTAGGCCTCAATTAAAATGTGAAAGTATTTAAAAAACACGATTAATGCTGTTTTCTTACGTAATTACAAAATACTTTTCTATGGCTATTATCGACACTTTGTACATTAATGTCAAATATTATCACATTTAAAAGTTATTAAACAAGATAAAAGTCTTCTTTTGTGACACACAATTTTGTAAAACTAGATGCTAAAGTAATGTATCCACGAGAATATTGGAAACCATTTGATAAACGAAATTTCAGATGAAAAAAGAAAACATAATTCTTCGATTATTACTATCATAAAGAACAAGCACATTCATTAATGCAACATCATTTTCGGAAACTTCGAGGAAAGTTTCATTTGAAATTTTCAATAATTGTCAGTGTTGGGTGAATATTTCTTCAAGATCTACGAATATTGATAAATGATGGAAAAATGAATTTGAAATACGTTGAAGCAATGCTTATTTTGAAAACAATTTGTGTCATAAATTTTTCAACAACGATAAACAATTCAAAGCACTTCTAATTTATTTTAAGTTTCTTATATAATGCATGTAACCGTGCTTATACAATTCGTAATTAATAATTAAAATCAGGTTGTACACTTTTAACTACGATTAAGCAAAAGTGGCATTTCTCAATAAAAACTGAATGTTAATAAGAAATGGCTAGATAAATTAATTTCAAATATTATTATACATAATGAAAAATTGAGACATTAGACATTATTTATCAACTCTTAATCTTGAAGTAGAAAAATTAACCCTACACTCACACTTTGTGTAATTCAAAATTATGTTTCATTTTATATACTTTTACCAGGTGTGGTAAAATGAGTGTAAAAAGTAGTTTGAAGGTGTAGAATAGTCTATGTAGTTAAAAATAAAGAGCGTATGAAAAATAAAATTGAAGTAGAAATTCTGAATAAATTCTTACAAATAATTCACGACGAAATGCCATTTTTGTATAGAAATAATTATATTTCATTAACTCTGCTGCTACCCAACACTGATTATGTTCTACGCTTAAAAGGAAGTATTATTGATCTACTGAAACGCTTATTCTTGATTGCATACAGCTTAAGCATACTACGTCTTTTTTTTTAGTAGGATTTATTTCAATTTTATCCTGTAAATCATTTACGATTCTACCAATTATAATCCATGCGCACGTACATACACTCGAATTCCCAGCACATTTCTGATCATGATTTGTTTATAATTGCCTGTTTACAATTATTGTAAATGATTAAAAATGAGAAGGCTAAAAATTCTTTTATATCAAATATTTCAAACTTTTGAAACGTTTCGAATGTTATTACTTTTAATCTGTTCTATCATTTTGCACATCTTCGTAGAGTTGATTATTATAGAACAATCCCGAGTCTTCCCTAGTTAGGTCAAGCTGACGTAACGAATAAACTGGCAAAGTATTACGAGAAGAATGGCGGATGAGAAACAAAACTATGCTAGAACACGCGTGTATGTAGGTACGGACGAACACGGAAAAACTGAAATGAAAGAGAAGAAAATTTCTATGAAGACAAATATTTCGTTGTTTATTCGTACTGTCTATCCGTAAACTGAGATACGTACCTTAAACTTGGCATGCTCTTTCCTTTTATTAAATTCGTAGGGTGTTTAATGTGATCAACATCCTTTGCTTCGAAGATTTTCGAAGCTGTCGATGTGGGTCTCGTTAAATGATCATCCCCTGTATCAAGACTTCTATGGGTATCCTGAGACGAAAATTATATATTGAATTACATTTGCTGAAACATTACAAAAATACAGCGTGTCTCCCTATAATCCTGCTTTCTGGATTTTTTTCTTATAATCGTGACGTTATTTTCCTCATGATACCCATTTTCAGCTCTCTAGACGGGGATAAAGAAGCAACAAAACAGAAACGAGCCGTTAGCCAATGAAACGATCGCATAATCATATTGCCGCCCTCTATAATTGTGTTATGAGCCCCGAGCAGTGCGATTATAAGGAGGTCATACTGTATTGCGAATATTTATTACTGAGTTCTAACAGTTATTTTAATCTTAAAAATAATGGTTCCAACATTTACCATTATCGTTAGGCGAACTTACAATTAGGCGAACTGCATATATCACAGTTCCATTAAACAAAATTAGATTTGATCATAAATTTTCTCTAACATAGTCGCTTCTCTACTTATAAACAATTTCAAAATATGTTAATAAGTTTTAATTAAATATTGTGCATTTATATCCATTGAAATGCACTTATCTAACTTCTGCAAGTGTAGATAAATGAATATTTCTTGGTATTATTATACCAGGTAGTGTGCCGTTCACTATTGTCATAGTATGATAAACATTAAACGATTATATATACTTCATGAGATAACTATTACACAGAAATATTTGATAAAAGTGGTGCTCAATGTCCAGGCATAAATTGCTACGATTCATAAATATTCCAAAACATTATTTTAAATTAATTCAAAACGAAATGTAACAGAAACAACACGAGCAAGATGCATGTGAAGAATATTTACATGTAAAAAATTCATGTTGATACTTTTTCTCGTGGTGGAAAGCAATCTTTCGAATACATCGATCCTAGGATTGTTTAACCTAATTAACTGATCGATTTCTAGAACTTGCCACGTCAATCTTCAAGGGTTATATTAGGGGTTGTGATTTATGGTAGTAGGGTTGAGCGAATCAGATGATACTTAACATCACATCGAAATCGATGCACGCAATAATAGAATTGGATAATTGGAATTGTCCAATAAATAGCAGCCTCGGAACTGAATATTTATAAATTGTTCGTTAACAGAACATTAACATTAAAAATATTTTTTTTGTTGTACCCAATGTTTGTATATGAAGAAGTGTGGATGAGACATTGTAAATGGAAAATGTGATAAATATTTTAAGCAGTTGAAAGTTTAAAATCGCTGTCTCTCGTCTGACGATTTCAATAACCACAGAATTGATCAAAATGGTATAAAAGCAACACTACTCGACAGTCAATCAATTTTAACCAATTATCTGATCCTGATTTGTTTTTTCGGGTGGGTATTGTGCCTGTGTGTGAGTAGATAAATAAATAATATATGATAGAAAAGGTATAAAATATTAACACGGTAATTGTATATCGTGCAATTGAGTACATACGATTTACACGAAAAATGGTAGGTGTCCATTGAGAGAGAGAGCAAAAGTGTGGAGAATATAATCGGAGTCGCCAGATTAAAACTTGTGTCACCACTCTACCTACCCCTTCTACGATGCTATTCCCCCCGCAGCCTAGTCACGAGAGGGTAACCCTTTCCCCTAACTCAGTGCTCTCTCCTTTCATCTGGCGACTCTGAATATGATAGACTCAAATAGTCTGTAATATCTACAGGCATTTATAGTGAAGAAACGTGTGTGTGATTCTCATTCTTTTCTATTCTTAATCTTAGGACAGCGGTACGTAAGTTAGTTCTGACATACTTTTTCAAAGATTTCATTTTATTTCTTATCTGGTGTGCGCGCCGCGCGCGCGCGTTTTTGCGAAAAATTATTAAATAAATTCTTTCAATGAATTTTCTTAAAGCCACGTTCGATACTAAGAGTCAATACAAATTCGAAAAGTATGTTCGAAAATATTTCTAAGTTAACGATAAAGTCCTCGATAAGATTCGACTGTCCAGGATTAAAATAAAACTGTATACACAGAGTGTGCACAACGAAAATGTCTGGAAGAAAAGATCTTGATTGGGTTGTCAATAAATAAATAAATCAAAACTTTTACAAATATTGCACAACAATTTTACAACTTAGAAATGTTTGGAAAGCATTTGAATAATAAGTATCTGAGTAATCACCTGGTCGAATAACATTTTCGGTTCCTCTTGGCCAATTTTTTCAAGTGCCTTTTCTGATTTAGACAACAATTTCGTTTCGACAAACGCCTTCAGATCAGCCATTTTCATTCTTTTCTTTTTTTCACTGCCTCGTCTTGTGTGATTCGTTTCGCAGTCTTGTCCTGCGGAAATACTTTGTCAAATAGCCGGAAACACTCCACTTGAAACGGCAAGGATAATTATGTTTATGCACACCAGTTAGTATAGTCACTTCTCGAACCTCTGGCACTTCTATCAAATCCTTCGCTACGTCTTTCTTTTTACTTTCGGGACTTTGATAAATCGATACTTCAATCTTCGGGATGGGTAAGGAATTACTACGGCGACGTGGCATCTGTTGTACTGATGTTTCTTCGTTGATCATGCGTAATCTGAGAACAAATCATTGAAAATTAAATAAAGTGGGCAACATAACTCACATGAAGATTGTCTTGAACACTCGAAAAATATTTTATTAACAAGAGTTTGCTTTCTCATTATTATTATTATTATTTATTTATTGCTTTAAACCATATAAGGTTTATATATTTTTGTCTGGAATAATTGTCTCATGATTTAAAATATATTGCCCGCGTAATTGCCAAGAGCAATTTGTAAATTGCTGGAATGGTCAGTCAAATGAGTATTTTAGTATTATTCCTTTTAAATATCGCAGTTTGTCAGTGAAAAACAATTCAGAAGATAAAAAGCGACTTATGCAGGAAATAATTACCGATGGTATAAAAATTGTAGAGCCCAATGAACTCCTTCCTCCTGCCACTGCGAGACGAAAAGGCACCTCAGAACAGCTACGTCAAGAAAACTGGCAGCTCGGACGTCCATGTCAACGACAACACTATTTAGGGGTCCTGCGGTACTAGATTCACTGACACCAACTTTTTGAGATCCCGATGATTTTGATTTCGTAGTATCGTGAGATTCTTTCTCCATTTTATGGTGTTTATCTGTTTTTTCCTTCTCTGTACCTTTACTAAACGAATAGCTGCCATTTGGATCATATTATGTCGCAGCTAATTAACACGTACGCTACCAGTGTGATCGATAGTGATTTTTCACTAGACTCCGGATGTTTATGCAAAATAGAAAGTTCGTGCAATAAGTAATTGTAAGACGCAGTTTTTAGATGCATAAAATCCGGAGTCTAGTGATGACTTTATTGAAGTTCGATCTTTTTGGAAAGGAACAGTAGCGAACGTGTTGAGCAATTGTAAAGCAAATCCAAATTACTAACCCCATGCTCATAGTTTTCTCCTGATATGATTTGCAAGCATCGATTCCCGAAATTGCTGTAACTTGTTCTATCGTTAATGTGGATTTCGAGTAATCGTCTGTTCGTCCCATGGCTACGTGAAATATGCTTCCTTGGCCCTAAAGTCATTTAAGAATTGCTTGACTAATGTGGAAAAGATATACACGACAGCAATCGAAGCAAGAATAAAGTAAAATCGTCTGGAACCTGATAAGGTCAAGTCTAAAATAGAAGTATTTGAATTATTCTTTACCCCATCGAGTGCTTTTTCCGATTCGCTGAGTGATGGTAATCTGAAGATAACCTGGTAAAAGTATTTGATTATTTTATCGATCGTAACACGTGAAGTCAATCAAAATATGCTTGTCTGGTAAACTCACTACATGTTCATCCTCTGCACCTGAACTTTCTTCGGGAATCGTCTCGGGGAATATGGTATCCTTCGGGGATGATACCCAAGTATTCTGCCAACAAAATGGATTATGGTATGGATATTTGTAAATTTCTTAATTTTGAAATATGTTATAAAAACTGCATTCTTTTTCAAAAGAAAGTCCTTATAAATTAATATCTTTAAAATTGAAAATGTAGATTCAGCAGCACTACAAACAGTTAAAACATATATTTCACTTACGTCATCATCTGATTGCTTCGTCTGTTTATCAATACTTTGGTCCGAAAAAGCGCTAACTGACTGGCTGGGTGGACTTTCAACATCTGAGAATTGTATAATAAGTTCGCTTAAAATGTATGAACACAAAGCTTATAGTTTTAATTGATCATATGTAAAAGACCAATGGATTTGAACTAATCGCTCAAATTATATACAGGGTGTCACCGATCTGGTGGTACAAGCCGCAAGGAGGTCTCGGGAGGAGGACATGTACCGCCAGGTCGATGACGCTCTGTATATCATTGGAATTTGAGACATGTAGGAAGTATCACATGCAAAAAGAAAATGAGAAGAGCTTACTTCCTCCAACGAATACATCGTCGGATATCTGATGTTGCTTAGAAGACTTAAAAGAACGATTCCATAAAGCTTGCGGCTTAATCCTACAGTGAGCGGTAAAGCATGATGTGTCTGGGTGCCGACATTCGCATAAGGCTGTCCATATTTTTAAGCCGTTCTCTAACCGTAAGTTCGTTTTGAAATCGATGTCTTTTAGATGATTGCACAGAGGTGCGAAGAGGTAGACAAATAGCTGTCGAAAGTAAAGATCCAGTAAAGAACAGCTGGAATGTTTAGTTCTATTTGCAACTAAACTGCAGATCTTCGTGCAAAATGAAGCTTGTCAGTATTATTTTCATTAATCTCCAATTGTGACGATAAAACAATTTATAGTAATAAGGCAATATCACTTATAAACTTCATGTTTGACAAAAATTTTTATTTTCCATAAAGATCCGTATTGTAATAATGAATGACTTAATGAACAGTTTTAAAAATACTCACGGTCATAGTGGGTATAGAAAACAAGTAATAAAATGGATTTCCAGTGTCGGGTTCACTCTCGGAGCACTCTTCAGCAGCGTCGAGGAGTATCCAATGAAGAATGTAAAGAAGCGTCGTTTCCATAGCGCCGAGAGTTTGGAAATCCTTCCTTAAAGATTAATAGGAGCGATTTTCGGGTGACAAAGAAAACAAACACATTTTATAGATGGAAAGTACAAAGGCAAACCCACCTATTGTGCAGGTGATTGGCCGTGGCATGAAGAACGTAGGGAAGAGCGGCTTGGATCAAATGCCACCGTGGCACGGTGCCCAATAGCCGGTTCAAGCTGGGTGTCAGATCATTGCGGAGATTCTGAACCAACACCTTCTCGAGAGACTACAAGTAGAAGATCAAAGGATGTTTCAAATATCTATAACTAACGGGAACTAATTTAGGCAATGGACTCTTGACATGACGGAAGGAAGACGTATGGGCGACGTTGGAACAATACAACGGGAAATGATTAGATTCTTTAACAGCGTTTCACAAGATCTCTAGTAGGTGATACGCAAAATAGTAAAAATATTAAAACAATCTATAAATGGTTGTGCAATTTAGGTAAAAAATGTATATTTTGCATAAAAATCCACAGTCTAATGATATATGTTTAAATAATTCAGAGTACTAACCGTGCAAGCTTCCTTCGTCTCCTACGTATGCATTGAAATATAAACAATCGATATTAGTACATATATAATGCTCCGAGACATAGTAAAAGTAGGATTGTAAAGTAGTATAAAGGTAAGAAAAAGGAGCAAGAGGAAAGAAAGTACTTGCGACACTAACAAAATGCAAAGCTACATATTACTACGTTATACGATCGATAAATTGATATAAACATATGTATTGATAGAATAGGTGCTGAAATTATTTACATATGAGAAACTATATAAATATACTTTTTCTGGTACTGTGGTATGAATAACAAATCTGAAAATGCAGTGAAACTACGATTCAATACCACTATCATACCAAAACGGTGCTAAAAGGCGTATAAAACTGTCCAGTCGACTTATAACATTATTATTTTTCCAATCTAAAACCATGCCTACGCCTAGGAGAGAGGTTCTACTAAAATTACAATGCGTAGGAAGTATAGAATACCATACTGTTATTAGTTAAAAATTAAACTGAGGAATAAATATTAGGATATATGACATTATTATTTACTGTAACATAAGGATTCATCATGACAGCTGTATTTCATGAATTTCAGCATGCAGAAAAGCATTTAGTACGTAATATTTTCTGGAAGTAGTCAACTATTTCTAGTGATGGTCGTTCGATATTTTTGCTTGCAAGTTTCCAAGCAATACAATCATATTCAATCATGTTCGTATGGGTCAATCAGACACGAAGAAAATGAAAATAAATATTTTTATAAAATATCAAACTGGATATGTTTGAACTACTCATTGGAAAAATATAAGGTGATGGTTACAGTGGACACGTGTTCCGACGAACTGACAGTAGATAAAGATAAAGATAGATAAATGTAGATGTTTTACATAACGTTAGTATAAAGTTTCTAAACGTTCGTAATTTTGTAAGTTTTGTAAACTGGGTCGTATTTGGCTCTTTTGACGTATCAATTAGAGTGTTAGCTTGTTAGAAAACGAATCCTCTGTAACCTAGAGTGATTCGAAGTGACTGCTAGTCCATCACCAACTATTTCTAAGAGTTTCGTCGGAATCATTGAATAGTAAATATGCAAGCACTGGGAACAGGCATCAAGCTTAGCGAACTTACATGATGGCCTGGCGCGTGTTGACAGAACTGCAGATGACACGTGGAGGCGGCAGCGCAGAGGAGGTTACTTTGTTAGTGCAGGTGGGGTAGGTATGGGAAAACAAAGGTTTTGATGGGACACAGTTGGAATTTTGCACGACATGAAATCCCTGTGTATACTTTTAGATAAACCAATTTCTTCGAATTCAGATTTCGGTAGATGCAGTCTTCAAAACATGTTTAATATTTTCAATAACGTTCAAGTATTTCTAAACAGTACTTGTTTGAAATTTCGGTTTCAGCAGTGCCGAATACTTTGGCGTTCGATTCCATGAGTGCAAAAAGCTTGGACACATTGTTCTAAACAACTTAACGCAATCTTGTCAATAGCGCATTGCATTTTCACCTGAGTTTCACAGATATGTCCCTGTTAATCTTAGCCACACAGAAAATCCTTATTATCGCAATCGTTTTTCCGTGGTATGTACATTGCACAGAAATGTGTTCAGAAATAAACATTCATACTAGTTGAATTTTTTAAAGCGAGATATAATAGTCTGCATGCATTTGTTTGTGATAGGTCTTGAACTGCTTTGGTTCAAATCGTACAAATATAAACAAATTGTTTAGTTTCATATACTTTTATAGAAGATCAACTTGTATAATATATGCATATAAATGAGGCACACTTCCAAGAGAATACACAAAAAATTTACAGTTGTTAAATATCTTGCTAGAAGTTGTAATTATTTTTTCATATGATTTCTATGGACATACACACACTCGTTCTTCTCATTCGTTCACAAATGAGGAAATATCTATACCATAAATGAAAATTTTTACCGTGCATAATGCCTCGTGTAGCTTGCCTAATTTCGCACGTATAAATGGCCTGTGAACATAAGCATAACAATTAAATCGGTTTAAAATAACCAATAGCAAAATTATCCTAATTAATGAACTAATGAAATTTGCCGTACTAATCCTAAAATTATTTAAAGAGATAACAAAATATCCTTTCAAATTGCTGACACTTGAAATACAAAGGAAATAATACCTCAGCTGTTGCCAAAGGAACATCTGAACTGGAATGGGCAAAGCCTGTTCCTGCAGGTTCGCGTCGACGGACCGTCGTTTATCCATATTTCCGGTATGAATATCTACAACGATTCGCAATGTTTACATCGTACACTAAACATCGTAGAAGAGAAAACGAAGAAGTCGCACCATAAGATCGGATAAGAAGGATTGATCAATTACAAGTACTCAGCGCCACGTGTTTCACTCTGGCGATAGTAAGCGCACTGTCGTTCGCTTTTCATCGATATCGGCCGTTGTTTTTGCGTTGCAACACGCACGCTTCGTCGTAGCTATCCTGTCATCGAATAAATCAATTTCCCGTCAATGTTGTGACAGACAGTTTCCCATTGTACCGGAAACTGTCCGGAAACTGAGGCGTCATTATAGCGGGCTACGTACCTTCAGCCTCGCGTCGCCCGTGCTACAAGGAGGATTGCTAAGGGTTGAAATTCGGCGAGATATCAATCTAGCTCGCGAGAAGAGATCGTGTTCACGCACTGTTCCGGATCGCTCGGTACGCCGGAGATCGCATGTTTCGATAGGATCGTGCGAACGTCGGCCGCGGATGCAAGAAGAAGACGAAGCAGCACCAGTGCAAGGACAGGATCACGTGCCACTCGGCCTAGTGACACAGTTGCATCGTTTTCGGGTAGCTGGTATGCACTTCGCCGTACCGGTGGATGCACCACCGCGGCAGGATCGTGAGTAACTGAAAGACACGACACACGGACGTAATGCTGTTGGAAAGGATGGGAATGCGCGCGCTACTCTCGGGAAATCCAATGCGCCGGTCGTTCCATCGATCAGCCCAGGAATCTGCTCGCTGGACCACCACCACCACCACACGACCAGGGCCGACCCACCCTTTCCAACGGCACATCCCTACCAACCTACTTATCCGCCAAACCTACCTGACTTTCTCGGAAACCTGCAAAGCACGATGATTACAGATGAGACGAAACGCAAGTCCAACCTCCGCTACTCCAATTAACACTTAACCCCTTGAATTTTACCGACACAGTGCTCCGGTAACGCTCAACGCACATAATGCCCATCAATCTACTTATCCACCTGACTTTCCCGGAAAATTGTGTAACAAGATGATCAGAGATGAGGCTTCATCTCTATTATACAAATTAATACTTAATCAATTGAATTTTATTGATATGGTACACCGGCATTGAATTTATTATGCGTATCAATCGACTTTGACTTCCTGAATTCGATACTTGACTTTCTCGGAAAACTGTAGAACACGACGATTACAAATGGGATGGAGTACAGTTCAATCTCCTCTAGACTAATTAACATTGAACCCCATGAATTTAATTGACTCCATGATTTTGAATTTGTAACTTTGAATAAACGATTCTAATAGATCTTCATGAGCTGTATCAATTTTCTCCATAAAGCGATTGTGCGACCTGTCACGCGTATTGGCCACGTGATATTGACGTTAAGATATTATCGACGAGTTTCTGTTGATGTGCAGTAATGAGGGTGCACGGATATAAAAACGTGTAAAGATGGAGGTTGTAAAAATATATAGAAATGTAGAAAAATACTAGACAAAGATATGTACATTTAGGAAACATTATTCTTCAACATTACAACGAAATTGTTTAGCGCTTTCTAATTAAATTGATGAGTTTTCGTTGTATGTGTCTAATACTTATTGACAGTCGTGTATTAATACATGATTTTATCTGGAAAATTAAGTACTAGACGAGAGGGCAAGGTGCGAAACAAAAAGTAACTCGTTTTCCCGAAATTATTGTGTTCTGCATTTTATTAATGACTTTTACTGTTATGAAGAGATTACAGTAATTCGAATAACGGAACTTTCTAGTAGCAGAACTGGTCTTCCTTCATAGCGATTGATCTATATTACAGAAAGTGATGAAGAACCCAACATGGGTTCTGAAACTGTCTGAAACAGTTCGAGAAATTTCGTAAATTTTCCGCAGAAAAATAAACCAACCAGTTGATAAAATCCTGATATTAGTAGAAAAGTGTTGGCAACAATTCCATAAGGGAATCACTAAAAACAAAAGATTTTGTTATTGGATTCTCGTCGACATACAATCCAATCCTGTATCATGTTACACTTGGTACCAATCGTGCTTCTGGAGTCTCTAAGGAGTACACCCCGCAATGGGCTTAAATTTATCACAAGTGTGTATCGTGTACATCTCCTTCAGATATACCGTGCCTGTAACATTCCAAAATCAGGAATAATAAAAGTTACATAGCTGAATAATAGGGTATAGGAAACATGAAAAGCAATGCGTACATAAAATAGGAAACTGGAAGCACATGCAGGCAGAACGAACAGCGGCGAACACTGTCTACTCAGCTTGATTGGAGGCCACTTCAGTATTACAGACGTCGTCATTTCGAACTCTAATAACTTCACTAGCTCTCCAGAGGGTGTCAAGTTGCCTTTTCTCGGCGGAAGCCAGCTCGCTATCAAGAAACCCCTCGACATCTCTGAGCGTCATGTCCATCTCGAACACGATCTCGTTGCTGCACGATCTTTCCGCGTGCTTTGTTCCTTTGCCGGGAACGGAACTGATTTCTATACACACTTCCGTGACGCCGTCGCCTTTGTCGGCCAGCCTTTTCGCCTCATTGTCAATGGCGTCGCAAATATCATGCCAGAGCTCCTTTTGACTCGCGTGCAGCTTTCCAATAAATCGCCGAAAGCTGTCCCAGTCCATCTCTTTCGTGCCTTCGAGAATTTTACGATAAAGCGTTAAAGTGTTCGCCACTTCACCGTGTCCTCTATTATTATCAATCAAACTCTTCAAGGACAACTCGTTGTAATTAATCCGCCGTGTTACCTTCCTACTGACGGAACTGTGCGAGAAGTTCTTGTTCGATGACGTCGAAGATTTGCTCTGTTTGGACTTCATAGATCTCCAACTCTTGATCGACTTCAGCGACTCCAGAAACCGTTTTATGCCAAACTTCTTGGTCCCTGAACTGTCCACTTGCTCACACTTCTTCTTCTTCTTCGCATCGCTGCTTACTGATTCCTTACTGTTCCCAACTTTTGAATTCTCGCCATTTGTACACGTTCTACCTCGATCACTTGACGATAAGAATGAATCCCTCTTCTCATTAGAATGCTTAACTTCTAGATCGCGTTGCATATCGATCGATGTCTCTGTACAGCACACGCATTTATCGTTGATCCCAGGTGTCTGAAGGTTTACATCCAATCCAATTATAACCGGCGACGAACTGACCGTTATGTCTCGACTGTTAACACCAGATCTGTCCTCTTTCTGCGAACAACTCATCCATTCGCGAATCATGTTTTCCGCAGACGAGGAGCTACCACTGTGATCAGAGTCCACCCTCAAGTTTGCTTTGGTACAGTTCTCCAGAGAGTCGTCCTCCATCACACAAGTGAGGCTCGCAGACTGCTCGTTACTTCTGTGGGTATTCTTAGCATTTCCGAATTTATTTTTACTGGTGGTCCGGTCCGGATGTTTCGATTCGCCGTACATATTAAATGCAGCGTCTAATTGCGGATCTCCGTCTCGACCGGCATGTAATATAAAGCAGCGCCTATTGTTAGAGTTTCTTGATTGCACCCAGCTTCGATCATTGAATTGCACAACAAATTCGTCTTGCTTTTTGTCTGCCGAATCGAACCGACCGCCTGCCAAGTACGCCATTGTATCAATGATCGAGTCAATGTTACAATGGCTCATCACGTCCTGCATACTCTTCAGCTGTGGAATCTCGGAGCCGTCCGCCTTCGACTTCTCGAAGAAAATATCTTTCACGACCTTTTCGTTCGTTTTGCTCATACTGCCTTGGCTTCCTATCGGTGATTTCTGTCGAATTTGTTTTCTGCGTAACAGGTTGCTATCGACGAATGGAAGTACATCGTTAGGGTTAGCCAGTTTGAGGGATTTGGCATTCTGCGAGGCCTTTGGGTCATCAGCAACAGCGATGGTCTTCACACAATTTTTATTCGATTCTTCTTCCTGTATCTTCTCAATCTTACTGACCTTGTCACTGCATTTTGATAGTGCCATCTTTTCTTCTTTGACAAACAACGGTTCTGTTGCTTGGAAAACATTAATACAGCTTCGCAGGTCCTTTTTGTTTGCCGTTTTATTTTCTTCTGAAACTTGCTCGCTCACCACGCTCTGCACAATTCGCGTCTTTTCCGTTTCGACACCATTCTCGCGCTCGGCGATCATAATCTCCACTCGTTGGGCAGTGTTGCCATCTGGTTTATCCGTGGAATCTGTTGACTTCGAATTCTTCTTATCGTCATCGTAGCGTTTGCAAGTAGAACTTTTCTGCGAGTCGCTACACTTTCCGAAACGCTTCTGTTGTTTCTTTGTATAAAACTTCTCTATAGTTCTGTGGACTTTCGAGTCAGTATTCTCGTTAGAAAATATTTGCGTATTTAGAAAATAGGAGGTTCTAGGTGGCGATTGACGTGATTCGACGGATTCGCTTCTGGATTTCGAACAACTGATCACTCCGCAGTGCTGACAGACTTTTATCGATGAGTCACTCGAGAGAATCTGTTGCAGCTCGTTGCTGTTGTATCGACTCAATAGAGACTGTAATTTAATTATGGTGTCGCGGAAAGGAAACGTTAATGATGAGACATTCTCGAAGGATTCGCGATGCAGCAAATTAAGCACCCTGTTAACGGCACCTAATTCGATTAACGGCCCTCGATCCGTGTCTTTGCACACTTGACTGCTGTGGGGATCGTTTAAGCAATTTTTATCTACTTTTGTCCCGAACATTTTGTTTATCGATTTCTCCATGCTCGAGTTACACGCGTAGTACCTTAAGAGTAAATCGATGTCGAATGGCTCCGACGAATGTTTCTTCTTGTCAGAAATATGATAGAATTCGTCGGATCTCAAACTTCTGGAATTTTTAATGTATCTAGGATGATCATTGCCGAAAGACAATTGGGGACTAACTGGATTATTGTGTTCTCGAATAGTGCTCAAGGTAGAATGTGCATGCTCAGCATTGAGCACTTCCATGTCGGGATTAGTGATGGTTACTTCGATACGTTCGTTTTCGTTCATTTTTACTGAGAAAGCATTTGTTGAAATAAATAAATATGCAGCGGTAACACAAGTCTTGCAGGAGTGTTCATTGCAACGCAATTTTATATTTGAAATACATTTTTGTTTCACTTAACTGTTCCATTTGTCATTCTATCGAAAATTATTGTGTCCATTGTGAAAATGTTGCTTGAATGGTATCAGACGTCTGCTTAATTTTAAAAATTGTTTAATGGTCTTTTGACATAGCTATTGACAAGTTGTTCGAGATGCTGCCGTTTCATATGTAATAAATTTTGAATGAAAAGGAGAATATCATTTTGTTAGCAAAGACTCCTTTGACGAGTTTAGATATTATTTTGGAAAGATCACTTTACCATGGCTTGTTCTGTATGAATTCTTGCTCATATGTTGATTTCATTCACTTTTACAATTTCTTTGCATGTGGTTAGACAGGTGCCAGAGGTTATATTATTTACACGCAGGAAAGGCTAGTTTACATTACATTTACGCACACAGCCAAGTGATAGGATTTCTGTTTCTAAAATGGCAAAAAACAGAACATTAGAACTATAGAACACGTCAAAATGATTTCAAATTTTTAAATTTACGATTATTGTGTTGTAATGGTATATTCGTGGGGAATTGTTCAATAAATTTATTTCTTTGTACATATTCCATTACGATAAAAATCTCTGAAAGTCTGAATAAATATTGGGTTGTAACATACGTTCTAATGTGAATAATTTAGTCGTGACTCTAGTACTTAATTCTAGAAGTGCTTATTGTCTCGACGATTTTATAATTGATCGGTTGCAATTCTCCACTCTGTTAGGATCCAATACATTATTTTTATTTTTATAATGTTAAATAGTCACTTTTGTCCAGAAATTCTGTCATATAATCAGAGCCGCTCTACCTACGTCCGGTACTGGCAGAGAGAGGGTAACTTTTGGCGACTCTGGTCACACACAATCCTGTGCACTTGCTAATCTGAAGTATTCGTTGATTTGTCAATCACGCATGACATAGGACAGTCGCTTAGCGCAGATGGCAGCGACTTCAGGTTTTTATCGAGAATGCCTCAAATAATGGTCGAGGCATTTGCAAAGAGTTTGATTGACAAAATAATGGAGGAAGCTTTCGATAGTATGGAGAACGGTGACGGTAAATTATATTATATACATGTATACGTTTACGTACATTGCACATCTCAATAACATTTAATTGAAACATCGTTCCGATTCGTCGTATAAACATTTCATTCTTTCGTTCCTGTCAAGAACATCGTGCATTCGTTATTTATTTCACTGTTGCACGTAATTCGTGTATTCAGATATTTAGTTTGTAAACGCTTTCATTCAGTAAAAATGATGATGATTGGCAGAAAAATTACGAATGCAGAACCGAGAAGATTTGACTAATACTCAGACACGGTCGACGATACGTATGAACCATCGGCCTCAATTCGAACAGGAAACCATGGAACGCATCGGAATGATGGTGCGTGGATTGCAAAACTTGCATATCGGAGATTCGTCATCTGTGCCATCTCTCTTAACGACATTAGAGGAGCAGGTTAAAAATAGACAATAGTTATCAGATTTCGTTTATTAGACGATTAGAAAAGTTTGTGCCCGATTTGAATCTGAAACACACGTGGAAGGCTCATCATTTTCTAACTATACAATTGATGATACTTAAGACCAATTTATGGGTTTATTTAGCAAGTTTTTAAATAAATATATTTTTTGAGCTGTCACGAGACAGTTACTTGTTTGATTTATCACTAGAAATTTAGTAATTATCTACCGATTTTGATACCAATTATACAGGGTGGTCAGGAACTCGTGGTATAACCGGAAAGCGAGTGATTCTAAAAAAATAGTAAAAAATATGGAATAAAATTTATTCATATTCATAACGTTTTACAACTTAGTGGTGGATTCCTCTTTCGCAAAACTGCATGATTTTTTCCAAGGAGGTCCTCACGGCTCTGAAAATCGGGCAGGAAGTTTTTCGATTATCAGATACAATGCTTTTGAATACATGTATAGATAAATCGAATTTCTGATGCTTCCGCTATTTTGTATTTTACCTATTTTCCCATAAATGTATAAAATCCGCAGTACAGTAATTATATTTTGCATCCAGTTTTGATAAGTGTAGATAAAGAAATTTTATTTCACTTAAACCATGAAAATTTGTTGAGGGAATGAATAACAATTAAAATAATTGCATAAAATTTACATAGCTTTATCTTGAAATATAACCAAACATGAATCCAAAATTTTGAAACACAACTTGCAGTAATCTAATGTTTGTTTGCCGTTACTGCTAAAAACCGTGCATCTGATATGCAACAATCCAATAAATAAATCCTTCCACAACCTGTCGGTACATTCGCATATTTTTTCCAGGTAAAGCACGTTATACACAATATTGACCACAGTACCTCGACAGCGGAGCGAAGCAGGACTACAGAAATCCTGCCTGTCACTCAGGGGCAGGGTGACATGTACCAAATAATACATAATGCAGTTATCGAGACGCCGATGGAACCGACGTGCAGTCAAAAGGACGGGGAAAATTGCGAATCGAATGAAATAACTAGAATATCTGGCAGCGTATTGCGCCGGATGATAGAAGATCTGGAGACCCAAGTAGGGGAAACGGACGCGATGAAAGAAACCGAACGCGACTCCATCGGCGCAGAAGATATTGAAGCTGGTAGCAAGCCGGAGGAGCAATTCGTGAGGAGTATTAAAAGCGTCGACGATTTCGATGGGAACATCGACTTCCAATCTGTTGGCAACTTGAAAATCAACGACTACGACTCCTTGCCCGAGTCGACACCTTTGTCCGCGGTACAGTCGACGTCTTTCGCGAATGACATGTGCTTAGAGGACGTGGCCATCGAAGAAATAACACCATCGACTCTCCGTGTGAAAAATGCTACGTCACCGGATCTCGGCGATAACAAGATATCGAAACCGGAAAAGCTGCGGAAGAGGGGCATATTCAGTAGAATGCGGAAACTGTTGCGGACCATTTTTGGTCGTCGGAAGAACTGATGCAACGTGTCGCTGAAGACGAGGAATGCAACAGTTTAATGCCCACTCGTAGACCTACTTTTTGAGAATGATATGCCTTGTTTGTCCACGAGATGCTGATAAAAATAACTCCCGAGCTTAGTCATCGACTGGCTACGGGCAACGCGTCGCTCGCGTATGCCAAGCTCTCACGACGTTATATGAGACATGAAATACATTCCGCGCGTTCCTAGGAACCGCAACTTCCTAGACCAACTTGGTGTGCACCAAGAATCGCTTGTTACCCAAAAATTCTTTATAATACAATAACCTTTTCATACGAGTGCGTGGGCATCTTTAATCGGCTCGACGGTAGCAGAGATGCAGTTTATACTCTTTTACGTACAAGCTCTGTCCTTTTGGAAGCACTGCAGGGGCTCAGATGACACACTGATACCAGTATTACGGCAGGCTTGCGTGATGGCTGGCCGTGGAAGCCTGGAATCTCTGGTTAACACTGAATGTACTAGTCAACGAGCGATTTCTAATTTTTTGTTTAAATGTTTATTACATTCTGCACATATATTTCAGTGTATATATTTCACATATTTCTTAATTTTTACATTAGAACACCCCCTTAAAGAGGTAGACTACCGGGACTATCTAAAAATGTGCTGTGTCTTCGGGAGTTTTTTTAATTGTAACAATTAAGAAGTGAAAAAATTCGAATTTTTTACGGTGATATTTTCAGAACAATATTATCGTAAGGGGTGACAATTCGCTTTTAACACAATACATATTCTAAAACCATGAAACTACGAATAAATAAAAAAGAAAACTCGTAATTTCTTTACGATAAAGATGATCTACCCCCTCAAGGTAAGAGTTAGGCGATACCGAGGCTGTAGGAGGCGAGAGCTTGCATCGAAGGGCTGCCGATGTATATTTTCGCGTGGCGCCTATGACATATGCAGGCCTGGCAGCCCCGATACACGAATGCTATCGTCGAAAACCATTTATCGTAGTAGGAAGCACAGCTTAACCCGCGATTACCTCTCGAACTGTTTTTGGACCGCGGCGTTGCCGCTACCCCGACCGAGCCGAGCTTTTCGAGCTGGATCTCCTTGTGATTCTCGTGTGTCCGGATCGCCGCGCCCTCTACAGAAATAAAATGAATAAATTTGGTAACACCCGGTAGCACTTCTGGTTCGGTCTTCGTTCGATCAACATCCAAGCACACTAGATAGAACACTATGGTGAGTTCAGACTTCCTCATCCCCAAAAGCTTTTTTTTTAATTCATCTGTATATTGTACATTAGATTCAATTATCATGTTATTTTATTAAATTATTCGTCTTGTTGCTACTCTCAATTTATTCCTTACCGGCTTTAATTTTTATATATGCTGTATACTTCTTCTCTTCGGG
>CM052311.1:5039241-5078001 GCA_028455605.1 Lasioglossum malachurum | reverse complement strand
AATACCTTCACGTACATGCCCACACATTAATATTGTACAGAATCGAATGGAAAGATTGCTGTTATTTTACTTCTTACCGTTAATTAAATAAAGTACACCCCTCGGGTATGAGGAGTGCCAAAAATGAATACTGTTAAGGATTTTTCTGTTTAATTTTTATATTTCTTAGTGGTTATTTTTGTTGTGTAAATCATTTGATTGAGATTTATGAAACCATCAAAGATTTTTGAAATCACCCTTTCAAAATCACGTTTGATTTTCTTCGTAGCTAGAATGATTAAAGTTTCTTTGTCCTTCATAATTGCTTAGAAACAAAATGAAAATTTGTACTTATTGTATGTGGCTAGTTTAATTTACTCATTAATTTAATCATTTCGACTTAAAAGAAGTGGTAGCAAATAAGATGCTAGCAACGTATTTTATTTCATAGTTTAACGTCTTTTGATGAAAACGTCGAAGTTCTATTGTAAAATGCATTGTTATATTATCTCCAAATGAAAGTAAGTATTTTTGTTAAATTGTTTTACATTCTACTAAGTACATAGTTCTCTAGTAATTTATCAATCTACTAATTTTCTCAAATCGTTTAAAATATTTTAGAAAATGCAGAAAAATATTCATAAATTTACAAACTGTGTTGCTTGCCGATAGAACATAAAGTGATAATAGTAGTTCCTACATTAGTCACTAGAGGACTATCAATCCTATATTCTTCTCACAAGTTCTTTCTTAACAGATTTCCATGGAATAAAAAATTATAATTTCAAAAAGATAAGTTAGGATCGAATCTTTTATAATTTTCAATATACAATTTCTATATTATCACATAAAGCATTACGTACAGTATAAGTTTTATGCTTTAAAGTGAGATTTCAATTTTACCTAAAATATCTATTTCACTTGTTACAATATTATATTACAGAATGTTTGTAACATTGTATACTATAAATAAATTGTATATAATAATTGTGTATAATAAATAAAATATTAATTGTATTTATAATTTGTATTGTAAATAACAAATAATTATTTTTGCTTTTTATTTGAATATCCAAATAACAAATAACTCTTGTTATATAAATTTTTATTTAAATAAATTTATTTATTGCCCAACACTGCGTCAGGATATATTGCGCAGAGATGTAAACAACTTCAAAAGCAAAATAATAACATTAGGAAAAGGTTCGAAAAATGTAATTAAAAGAGCCGCGGCAATAAATTATATTATACTCGAAAACGCGCGTGCGCGCGCATTACATAGTACGAAACATTCAAATTATTTCTTCAATGTCTGACGTTTATGGTCCCGCAGGTCATTGCGTCGTAGTCGAAAGAATTTTTTCTGGCATATCGTTCATGCGCTATTAGAGATACACCTCTGGCGAGTATTTTAATGTAATAAAACGAAAACCGAAAAATTTTGATTTGTGACGTTTTTCCTGTGCGACACGTGTCCATACGATATACAAAAATATATAGCGTTCTATCCACGAGGTTGACTAAATAACGATTATTATATATTACTGTATTTCTTTGACGAAATATCCCCCACCGCAGGTCACGTTCACCGTAATAAAAAATTAAATTTCATCCCCGACGCAAAAGGGGGTGAACGTACGCGCGATGCGCAGATTGCAATCACCCTGTCTGCGATGCGGCTCCCCGCGTATCCGGCGGTGTTTACCTGTGAGAAACGCACGTACAGAGACGCAAGAGGTTCGTAAACGCTCGGCGATTTCCGATGGCGAGGCGTGGAGCGTTCGGGTGATCCCGGAAAGCCGGCGGTCGAGTCAGTCAGTTCAAACGCGTCGCAAGTGTCGCGTGTTCCGTCTTTTGGTTTCGGTGCATATCCGCCGTGTCGCGAATCTCATCCAGTCGGCTGTTTCAAGTTCATCAGCGTGACATTTCGTACCGCAAGGAAAACACAAGGGGACGTGACAAGGTATACACAAGGTGTGCGCGAGGCGCCGAGATATTACGGCGAGCGAAAACAAGAAAAGAGATAGCAGTAACGAGGATTCTCTCTCGGGCCAACGAGAGCGACGCACAGAGTCGTCGACCGTGGAGAAAATGACGGATGTGCAGGTGAATCCCAGCAAGGACGACGCCGGCAGCAGATTGCAGCAGAACGAACACGTCACGCAGCGAACAGGTTGGTGTTTATTACGCGTAGATTCTCGCCGAAACAGATCACTGTAGCTTTTGCGAGCCGGGACGGAAGCGCGAGTTAGCTCATTGGCGGAACAAACGACTCGCCATCTTGGTACGCTGTCGCGATTTCGACACTAATTTCTGTGTTCAGCCACCCCGTGTTCCCACAACCTCCCCCGATTTCACGTTCACTGGGAAGCTGTAAATATTAGTGTTATTGGGAATCTTTGAGTCTGCTTCGTCTAGACTGTTCTCACTCGGCCTTGGAAATTGTCTGCACCCGAGGGTGCGATTTTATGGACCCTCTACTGGAATTTAGAGGACGGGGTGATATTGAGTATACGTTTTAGAATGATCTCTCTAGGTTACTTTTAGTGCGGATTTAGCAAAGCTGGGATGTTATGGATTAATTATAGAGTGGCGACTATGAACATTTTTTGTTTTAGTGTTAATAGTTGAAAAATATGAATATATGAATACATAAATTGTAAAGCAGGTTAATATGTATAATCTTTGGTAGTCGAATAATTATGAGCCTTACTGTACTTGCACGTCTAGGTAAAAGTATTCTGCGTAACATCTATTATTGTAACGAAGGTTAAGGAGATTTCCAAGCACGCGGTGATAGTGGAGACAATTTTAGTATGATTTCATGTACTTCCTCTATATTATTCATATTTATAATAGAAAATAATTAAAAACGAACAAAACATAACATTGACCAGTATATTATAATTATTAAAATACATAGAAATGTTTATATCTCTCAATTAAACATTAAATGCATTTTGTTTAAATTTTAATTAAATTCAATTATTTTTATTTAATACAATATTCCCAATATTACATTTTTCAATCGATTCTTGCTAAATTAATTTGAAGCTTTCAAGAGGTACATATTTGCAATAAGAACATAATGAGTTTCCTTCCTCGGTATAATTAAATTTTATAACTGACTCGTGATGTAATAAACGAGTGTAATGTCGAGTACCATTCAGCGCCTGCTAAGTACGTATAGGTTACAAAAATATCTTCTAAGTAGTCGGTTAACTGGTTTGCAAACTTCATCTCGAGGCGCTACCATAAGTGGAACGTTCTACCAACCACCTTGCCAACCGGACAAGATAAAAAAGTGAAAATAGGCCGTATCATATGCCGATTAAGAAATTGACGAGCGTTAGGGAGTTAACGATGTTTTGTGGGCGTGTCGTTATAAAATTGACCGAGCTCACCTTTGATGATGAGCCCAAGACCTTAATCGGATGACCCACTCCAGGTCCTCAAATGACGGAACTCTCTAGCCGAACTAGTATCCGCAATTTCCTCAACAGTTTCCACACGTAAAAGCCTTCTACACAGAATAAAAACACTATTATTAATGTCCAGTTGTACGAAAATAATATTTGCAAGTACCAGAACACAAAATAAAGCTCGACTCTTGAACCCTGGTTCCTTTTACAAAATTTTACAATTGATGGGGCTGAGAACCACACACAGCATTAATTATGAATTTGTTAAAAATATTTTTGGAGATTCTTCTGGTAGATCCGTTAGTCTTTCTGTTGTTTCCAATATAACGTTTATTTGATCTAATCTCCAGAAGTTGAGTAAATAAATGACGATTTTGAATCACTCGTTTAATCGATTTTAGTATCACCATTTCCAAATAAAAATTCAAATAAACGTCTCATTCAATATCTGTGTAAATATCGCTATTATCATATATATATATAGTTTAGTAACAACATATTTTATTTATGAAATGTGTGAGAAAAGATAGAAAAATAGAAGTCACAGATTCTTTCAATATTAACCCACACACGTTGTGGTTGTAAATAGCTGCGCATACGACGGTGTAGCAACTATAATATATTAATAAATAAATCAATCAATAATTTTATAAAATATGTCGATATATAAAATAATACGAATCTGTTGGAAATATGCATTAAAAAGGGCACAATAATTTTGTTTTATGAATTGAAATTTGTCTTAAGTTGTCCATATATTGTCACAATTGCCAGTAGTCTTGAATGGATCCTTTCCAAGCAGTGACACTTGAGCGAATGGTTTGTTAACGTTAATGCTGTGTCTAATACATACGTGAGTACCTATCGTTACGCGAATGCTTATCGTTACGCGAGTAAGAGGCCAAGGTCCTCCTCGTTACCCATGTTCCTCTTTAAGCTTTATCGTACCTCGTGATTATTTGAACGATTTGCATCGTCCTCTCGTGTTCACCGAATGTTCATGCAACCGAACTGTCTCCGGCAGCGTCAGTTAACGTCGCTTTAATTAATGAGTTCTGGAATATACTGCCTCTCTTCGTGCCAAATATCTGTATTTAATAGTCCACAGATAGAAAAAGGCGGCATCAGAATGCTAGTAAGTTAAACAATATAACATAACGCAATCGAAAGATATATAAACGGAGTAATGTTTAACTTCGGGATTTATCATTGGTATTATCTCAAAATGGATTTACGCTTATGCTTGTACTCTTCGCTTTTATAAAATTATCACAATTCTGATATGAGGATAAAAATTATATTACAGAATACATTTGTGCTTGCAGCAAATTATTGACGGTGGATTTACTCTTTCTAGAGATACAATACGTAGGATACGTATCCGACACCATTTGTTCGCACGCGGTTGTCTAACAAGTGTATTTTTTTCGCCGTTCAACTTTCAGTGAGCTAACTGTGTGAGCAAACAAGTGACTTTACACTTTATTAATCTCGACCAACGAGTCGTTAAATAACATTGTAACATCATACGTTAGAAGGGGCTTCGATTACCTGCAGACACGGTAATAGCTATCAAGTTTATATAATAGGAGCGTAGAAACGAAAATGAAACTCTGTAAGGTGACACGATATTAAACGGCAGTACTCTAAGTGTCACAGATTTTTTCTTAGGTTAAGTGCAAATGTTTATGTATCATAATTGCTGCAGATCAAATATTTTCAAACTAGCCAACAATTCTTTGCAGAACATGACTTTTAGAATTATTAAAACAGTTAAAAAATTAAAACATTTTTAGAATAAGGATATATTATTTCCAATTGAACATTAGAATATCAAAACCGATATGTTATTTTAATTTACAGACTCCCCTTCAGTATGATAAAGGTCAGCCTTTTTCGTTCACATTTAAATTTTCGATCGGCACTAAAAAAAGTCAAGGGTTATTTTATTACTGATAGCTTGTTCGTAATTTGTATGCGACTGAAACAGCCGCGAATTCAGCGAACTTTTCCTAGATACAAATATTGGAATAACTGGCATATTATGCCTCGCATAGGATATTGACCAAACTCGCGGCGAAACATCGTAACCAGCTCGAACTTGCTGAATTTGTATCGCGTCGGCGCGTGATTAATCGCGTCTGGTTTATTACGCGGGCCAATTTCCGCGTGGACCATCGCTTAGATTTATTGAAAATCAATGAAAGAGTCTGAGGAGCTCGAGTTCACCGACCGACGAGTTCTTTGAATCTAGTGTCGGCTAATACAGTGGAAAAATGGAAGAAACACTCGACCCCGTCTCGTTCAAGACGCACCCACACAGCATACGTGATTATCTGCCCACTTCCAAAGCTTTAGAAGAGCTTCCTTCCTATGAAGGGTCCTATAGGTTACCAGCAGACTGTCGCGAACTCTAATGAGACCTGCTCCACTGATTTGGGTGCATACTAAATTTTTCGGTTACTCCCTAACGATCATCTTAGACGTTAACAATCATTGAACGCTTCCAAGTGACATTAAGTATTGTGACATAAAATGGTTAAGTGGCAGAACACATGTCATTCATGGTAACTATTGCGGAAATTTCTATTTGTGATAAAAGAAAATTGAGCACGAAATTCTAGTACAACTTTAGTATCATACCTATTTTTAGATCTAACCGTTCCGACAATTCAAGATTACGTAATAATTCGCTTCCACATATAGGGTGCTAAAGAAACAGGTTCAGAATCGTTTAGAATGCACTTAGTGATTTTCAAATGTATTCAAAAGCAAAGTACATATTCAAAAACCAAACCAAGTAGAAATATAGTGATGGAAAATGAATAATTATTAGATGATAAACAATAAGTTGTAGTTCTCAAACACTCAGCACAAACTGATTGAAAAATATTAAAATTCTGAAAATCAACATTTTTCCAAATAGTAATTTTATTATACTAAAAAGACTTATTTAATATTCAACGCTATTCAAAACGTGATCATTTACGGAAAATATTCTGCGAATGACATATACATACTTACTTCCACCGACACCGAGTGTAGGAAGCATTAGAAAACGACCACACGTACATTCATTGGTAAATGTACCGTGCTGTCATAATTAACATAGTTAAAAGGCCACGACGACAAAAAAAGACATTTAACTTAACGACTCCCGCTGCACTTAGTCATCTAGCGTGCAGCTTTCATGTCATGAATGAAAATCCAGTGTACTGTACTATATAGCTGGGATCATATTATGCTCGCGAATCCGAGCAAATTTCAGTAGCCTTTCGATACAAGGCTTTCCAATACTACTCACATGAAATATGTAGTTGCTTTATATGTACTACAAAATTACTTAATACCAATTTACGCAAAGTAATTTCGAACTTCAAACTGAGTGCCTGCAGATTTAAAAAGTATATTTACAAATGGTGATTCATATTGTTTTATGTTTTTGAAAGATGAAATACAAAGGTATAATCTTCATAAAATAATTTTATAAATTTATAATGACCATTTATTAATTAATAATAATATACATGCAATTCATTTTATACATACAATTCATTATACAATATAATATACATAATTAACTCTAATCTAAACATCTAGTCAAATATAAGATTACTAATTTATAATTATCCCTAATTTTTCTTATTCCACATTTAAATAAACTTCCAGTGGTAGACTATTTTTATTTTGCATAACGATCCGCAGTCCGGTTATAAATATCTCCTCCACTTTGAATACCAAAGAGCATTCAAAACATTGATTTTGCTAACCAAGTGCTTCGATAAGTCTGATAATAATCCACAACAACACAGCATACCCGAGCGATAACAAAGGGTCTTTAAAAAATCGATCATCTTGAGGTCTGATAAAACTTCTTACTCGATAGTTGTTGATAAGAGTTCAAATATTCGATCGCGTACGTTTGTTTTGAAGGAAAGTGTTGTAACAGGAGACCGTCACATGCCGTATCGCGAGACGAGATCCTTTGATCGTTCGGTTCGGGCGATCGTTCGTTTGTTTTGGGCCGTCCTCTGGCCGAGCATCGCGCCGTGCGTCTTTAACTTATTCAGTTCTTCGACAGATGTTATAGCCGAAATATCGTGTCGCGAGGCTCCACCAATGTACATGATACGTTCATAACAAACTACTGTTCTATTTATCGTTATTACCATAGGGACTATTCCTACCACTATACGCGTCTCCTATCGCTATCCATTTACAATAGATAGTTGGTGCTTTCTTGCCTACTTTCGACCAACCATATCGTAACACTTGTCTTCGAGTGTAGCACGTAACAGGCAGAAATCTAACCGGCAACGCCATGCAACGCAGTTACTCTACATAACTTATGCGATGCAATCGACCAACGGTTTCCCATAAACGAACACGCCGAGATGCGTATTTGGTATCAATTTGTCGTGTGCAAGCCAGATTTGGATAAGCGCCCCTTCACTGATTTGTTCTGCTTTCCCTTGTCGGTTCAGTTCTGAACGGTAAACATGTTAGCTGGTGCCGATCCGTAACGAAGCAAGACGCTCGTTCAAGATACACGGACGTACATTTGACATGTCGTTCCTACCTGTGCAACAACCGCATACCGATAACGCCTCGATCTCGACATACCGTGACGTCGATTACGTCAGCTTTAAAATTGTATCGCGTCGCGTAATCGCCTATATCGCGCGCGCCGATAAACCGATCGCAAAAATACCATCGTTCGCTGAGGGTCGCGAGAATCGTCGCTAACTGGCGCTGAAAGTACGTGTCCATCTGAGCGAGATTAAAACTTTCGCGAATTATTCTCGAGAGCCAAATTCGAACGCCGTTCGTATAGCTGAGAGTCTTCTAGTTAGTTTTCTCTGCCATTATATACATATACGTAAATCGCGAACAATGGCCGAGCAGTAGTCTTATGCAGATTTCAGAAAATCCTTTATTTCAATTCCACACTTCTTGTCAACGCCAAGTCAGGCTATAAAGTAGCACGCATGATCAGCATAGTTGAACCATTTCCCTTTATGTAGAACTAATTGAAAGTGTACAACATACAATTGTGCGCAATCTCCTTTCGAATCGCCGACACTACCTCATAATTAAGCGCACGACTGTATGAATAATTAGGGAAACTTACAATGGCGTTTGCTACGCGGAGGTAATAATCGTTTCCGGTGTAATGCCGGAAAGAACGGGAATATTCTCCGAACCTGTGGATAACAATGTTAAATAATGATCAGTTAATTGATATACTGTTCCGACAAATTTATTTTTTTTTATATTACGGGAAAAGTAATTGCCACACTTCGGGCTCTTCCAATTAAATGAACCGAGTGACTAAAATGTGTAATTTGTTAATTTGATCGAATTATTTATTTTTATTTTCGTGTTGGAAACGAACTGTAACATCTTTCATCATTACTATTAATTTCGAAACTCCATTGACCTTGAAATTTTTAGAACAGTTTATCTGTATAACTTGCTGTTGTATGTATAGTCTAGTTCCTTCATACACCGCTGCGGACAATAGTTGTTCATCCCACTCCTATTCCCAAGAGACGTTGCGTGCACCAACATTCCCATCATTGTCGCAACATTCTCCAGCATGGATTGCAGCGCATAAAATTACAGAATCATTTCACTACCGGTTGAATCCACGAGTTTGCCAAGGTATTTAGATCTTGCTCCCTTTTTGTTGCGGCACTTATTTTATCATGGTTCTGATATAAATAATAATTACATTGTAAAGGGTTTTCCATTAAGAGGTGTCATTTTAAATTTCGCGCTGTTTTTTATGTGTGAAGGTAGAGTTGTCACTCTTCGACACGTGGTTAGTAAAATTGCAAAAAACAAACAGCGTTTTTTATAATCTAAGATAACACTTCTTAATGGAAGACCCTGTACTTATTGAAAATGCATTGCTAAATAATAGTAGATACAGTTTGCGTCTACCTACCGAAATAAATTTGCTGAATCAATCGAAAGCATAAAAAGACATAAGGAACAGTTAATATCCTACTCCAGATACGAGACAAGGTGTACTCATTTACACATTTCATAGACAAAAGCGATGTTTATATTCTTGTCATCATCCCCAGCACATGTGCATGACCCCAATCTTGACATTTTAAATGCTTCCCGTGGATTCAGCATCGTCACAGTTTTTCTTTCACAAGCCTTCGTTCATTTTCTCATAAAGGACAGGTTCCTTTGTTTCCTCTTGCTTTGCTTGATGCACAGTCATTTCTAGCACGTAATGGCTCATTTTTCTATTTATCCAGTCGATTCTACACGGTGATAATGTCCCCAATTTATTCCAAGTATGTTATGTCATCCCATACACCATGCCATTTCCAACGAATCAGCATGGCATCACATGCTTCAAGCAATTGTTTCATTGACAACATTCGATAATTCATGTATAATAATAAATGCATATTATTGTAATTTCTAAGTTTCGTAAATATTAGTAAACACTACCTCCGTCTTTCCCTAGATTGAGTAAAGCGCGTGAGCTTCCCTGACAGCAAGAACGCTAGAATGTCATAGCTGCATCCCTATGGTTGCGCGATTTTCCTGACAGCGTAGACAGAAGTGGAGTAAGCCTAAGAGGCTTGCTCACTCTCGCACAGACAGACCTGATTCTATTGTTAGTATAATATTTGAGGAGTATAATATCAGAACTCATCACGTCCACTTTAAAAAGCGTGAATTCATTTGACACTTACAAGTTATTTAATAATAAATCTAGTATATCCAAGAGCTTTCCTATCAAAAGTAGATGTGTCTACTTTAAGTATTATCAGAAGTTGTCATGTCGAATGTTTCACCAACAATAACTTAAGACCCGTAAATAACATTTCTCTTTCAATCTGTGCGTAATAATTTTAATTGATATCAATATTTCATTGGCAACGTTCAAAAATAAAATCCTCAAATTGGTTTTGAATGGATATTGACGGTTTTAAGATTGACCAATGTGGAGTTTTACGAAATATAATTTATTATTAAAGGAGAAGTACAGTCGATGTTATTAATTTCACAAGGCACTGCCATACGAATACATAACTATTACACCAACTTATTTCACACTTCCACTAAAACTGTACTTGCTGTCCCACATTAAATTAATTAATATTTTTAAGTAGAACTAATAAACAGAATATGTACCACATTTAAGAGTAGGAAAGGTAAAATGATCAGGATAAAATTTGGATGCTTTAACAATTGATACACACTATATAAAATATTCTGCTTTCGGTAAAATTGGGAGCACCGAGCACTCGAAGCGCAGGGGCACAAAAGAAATTGAAGAAAACCGGTTACAGATATATTTTTCTGCCGAGAAGAGAGGAACACATTAGTAGGAACGCGCGCTTAACGTGTTTCGCGTAAACCGGGATGGGGCTGCGAGCACAAAGGCTGAGTAAAGGGCGAGGGGTTCTGCTGAGAGGGGGAAGAGAAGAGCCGAAGAGAGGGTTTGCACGAGCACCAGCCAGGAGAATCGATAATAAAGCGGCGCGACGACGCACAGCATCCAACCTCGGCTAGGGTGGCTGCGTTTTTATAAACGTTTACGATTTCTTGGATTTTCTGCGATAAAATGGCCTATGAACACCGGGGCCGAGTGCAAGGGTGCTTCAAAAGTTTCTGTGTGTATTCAACTTCACCCTTTGCCCTTTCTTGTTACAGTAAACATCGCACCCCAGTAACTAAAAACACCAAAAATATTGGACAACCTTCCCCCATTCCGAGGTTAACATTTTCTAATTTCGGTTTAGCCAGAGTAGTATTAAAACTAGATTTTATGCATTTAGTGAAGAGATTAGATGAATTTAAGAACAACAATGTCATATTTCCAACAGATTGAAATTATTGAAGGAAGAACGCAATGTTTATTTGGCTCTTTTAATAGACAATTTTTATTTTATATAAAGTCTAGTTGTAATATATACTGTGATCGAATATTAATGTTATGAATTGACGACATTACATTAAAAAAGTCAATGTTGACAGAAACCAGATTCTTGTTATTTTTATGAAATATTTTATGCAATAATAACCTGCAAAGTTTAACATTAATATAGACAACATTACCCATCGCATACGTAATAAATGTATTTTTCGTACCGTAGACTTAATAATAATTTGATCAACCACTGTACATTTCATATAATTTTAATATTATAGATTCTCCCAAACTAATTTTTTAAAAACTATAGGTGCTACTTAAAGAGAGTATGAACATATGAATGTGTACGGAAGAGAGACTATAGTATGTCGACTTTGGTAGTCGAGGGTTAGATCGAACACGTTCAAGATAGAACGTGTAATGGTCGTGCAGTATATTGGGTTACCAGCCGAAAAGGAAAGAGAATAAAAGGCGGTAATAAGGACTGACTAACGAGTAGCACAGCTGCTGATGTGGACAATAGATGCAATATACGATTGTGCATGCAAACAGAACCGCTCACGTGGACGGAGCACTGTGGTTGAGTCGCCAACACAAGCAAGGTCTACGAACGCAAAAAATGATATACTATTAGTACATCTTGTTAACGTAATGCCGTCGCGTAACCTCGACGAGGACGATACTTTCGCGTAAACGGGATGCTGTAACCACGTCACACGAATCGGTATTTACAACGATATTCATAGTGATCAACGTTGCGTTGGTTAGTAAATTGGTGTTAAAATCGCGCGTCCGGTTGGCAGATATTGCGCGTACTATTGCTAGCTGTAATATTTGAACAGTTTTTTTCATCAGTACAGTTGCAGAGATCGAAAAAGAATTATATGAAATTAATTGATATATTTAAATAATTTTTGTGGAAGTTGTATATGAAAAGTAAGTACAGAATTTATAAAGAAATAGATCATTTTGTTTTATTGATCGACAAATTGACACTCCGTTTAGTTGAAACTTTCTTGTATAAATTAAGAAACAAAAGTAAGTTTCGTAGTACTTAAAAGTACTGCTTACACTCTCCTGCGATGCTAATGATAAACTATAATTCGAATCAAGCCTACTCGAAAGTACAGCTCCTCCACTCGAAAGTATCAGAGTACCCACGAAGTTTTCGAACCCATCCAGTCAAATCTGAAGTCTTTGTCTTAAAAAGATAAACAAGACTTTTGCAATGGCCCACTTCTTCATCCCATTTCTGTTACCGGTCCTCTTACATCGGTCCATACGATCGTTGGGCACGCCTTGTCAATTGTCATTGTGACTTTCGACGTCGAGGCGTAACTGATTGGAAGTGTAGGATCGCCAATGTGGCATATCGTCTTACCGGTAATTTTACGACAGGCGGCGGCGGGTAATGGAGCAGATCGGCGTCCCAGACGTAGAATTGCCAGTCGTTTGGTGACAAAAAAAATGGTTACATCATTAATAACTACAAGAAAGGAATGTAACAGTCTCTTCATCGGAAGAATCGTCACGATAATTCGAGGTTCAATTAAGCCCGCTTAATTGCGCCTTGCCACTTTTTCTCGGCTAATTCAATTTAGCTTGGGGACTTCCAGAGCCATCAAGTCTACTTTAACCCTTATGTCAGTAATGCAATTATTGTCTTCAATATTTTCTATACTTTCTTACTAGCAAATATACCAAATTTTAAAGACAATAATCGTTCCTACTAGAGCAAATAGCAAACTTTATATAGACTTCCATTTTCTGGAGTAATTGCGAATTTTTATGCAAACTAAAAGTGGTCCGCATTCATCGCAAGATGCAGGAGAGCTAAATTCGTTTTCTTAATCATCTTAGTAAGTCAAAAATGATAGTTACAATTTTAAATACGTATAAAATGCATTTCATTTCTGTCAGGTATACAAAATCGTGATGGTCTACGTGTGAGACTACAAGCGGAAAATTTTCATAATTATTTCGCTCTCTGATTGAGACGATTCCGTCGCATAAATTTGCAAATCGACGCCGATACTATGTGAAACGTAATCGATAAAGATACCAATTAATCAGCCCGAACTCGGCGATAGCTGGTGGCCCCGATAATCCTCGGATAAAATTCGGAATCCCTCTTGCCGTTGGAATTTAGGTTACCTGCGCAATTAGCGTAGACAACTCTTAAGTGTCGTGAATCGAGTGACGCGAAGTATCTAAATGTAGATAATCAAAGAGAAGGAGAAGGGGCTATCTGTGTAGGGGAAGAGGATGCGTGACGTGGAGCGTATCCGTGTTCAGTGTGGGCGTGTTTGTTGTAACACCGTCAAATCCAACCACTTTAAACAAGTACCGCACTACCAGTCGACGGTCCAAGAATAGCGGCGTGTCACCTTTACCTTTTCCACCAATTCTCTTGGATGCCATGCGAACACACTGGCACACGTTCTATACCCTCTTTAAGCGGAAAAGTTAGCCGCCGTTCTCGCAAGCAAGGTTGTCTTCAGTGATGACCAGCTCACGTGTGAAACGGCCGCCCCATCATTAACGTCGTCGTCGTCGGATATAAACATTTCATCGTAAGTAGAATTAGTGTTTCGTTACGCTCCTCCGATGGGAATAGATCACGTGTAACGGTTACATAGATCGTATCGGTATTATCAAACGAGCCCTCTTAATCCTTTAACTGCCGGCGTTCTATGGAAGAATCCACAAGCGTGTATGAAATTGCGATTTCTTGACTGTTATTCGGTGAGCGGGAGAGTCGGCGACAAATGATCGCGGATCACGCGATCTTCGAAGTTGCAGACGCGCGCTGTGCAACCATTAAGTGGGCCGTAACAGGTTTACTCGTTCACTGTTGTTTCTTCTTCTAGAATTTGTTTTATTAACCCGTAGGTCTTCTCTAATTTGTACATTTTTGACACATGAATAAACATGCTAGTGATTCACCAGTAGAATGGGAAAAAGCACAGCATACTTGTATTAGGTATGAACACAAAATCAGAATTTTCTTAATTCTCATTACATCTTTATCAAAGAGACTTGATGAGCATAGATCCAGACACATTCATCGGACAATTATGAACGTATCGTGAGCTACGATCTGTCTAATTGAAAATATAACAATTTGAATTTTCATTAGCGCGTGATTCACTCTATGATTCATTCATTACATTACGAACGCTCTTGAGATATGAGGAAGAATCTGTCTTCCTTTCGCAATTAAGCGACCTTAGGAACGAGTGAGACCGTGTCATGAAACACTCTCTGGTAGTTGACGAGTTACTTTTTCATAAATCAAGCAGTTTTACAAATTTCTGAATAAAACCTCAAGAGTAATCTAATGGAATATATGCCATTTTTGAAACGTCTACTTTTTTATTTTACTGAAAGTATGTAAACCCTTGAGAAGGGAGTTATATGTCGTCAGCAGCGAGACGATCACCTACATACTAAGCGGCATTCTAGGTTTTCCGCTTTTTATTTTTGTAGGAGGCTATCTTGCGAATGGGAACTCCTAGTGTCTAGCACTGTCCACCGAACCGATTCAAACCAGTATCTTTATCCGGAAACCCAGATGCGTATGTCGCTAAGCACTACAGTGACTCACGTAATTGTCCACACACCCTTCAAGTTAGAGTAACTCTTTTAAAAGTGAGCCAAACGAGTTTTTCTGTCAAGCTAGAGGGAATATTTGAAAACGTTTTTAACAATGTTCTACAATATAATACAAGTTTATTATTATCTATTTAAATAAAAATGTAATATTCGTTTGTTAAAAATCTAACAACTCCGAAACGGCTAAACGTAGAAATCTGGGGTTTGAGCCATTAGGCGCGGCGTTCCTTCGGGAAGAGGTTTTAGGGTTGATTGTAAAGTAAACGGAAGAGCAAGGAGACACTACTTTACGAATTGTTTATGCTTTAAGAGTAGCCAACGACCATATCGCGTTGCAGTAAACCGATTCTCGTCCGATCATCGAAGTTAAACAGCGCTGAGCGTGGTCAGTACTTGGATGGGTGACCGCCTGGGAACACCACGTGTTGTTGGCTCTCTTTTTTTATTTCTAGCCACTATTAAAACTTTAAAAAAGGTGCCCTCTCAATGTCTTTTATTTTAAAGTTGAAAAATATGTCTTTTTTTCAAACTCAAATTGCTCAAAAAGTGTACGTCTAGGAGAAACTCTGTAAGAATCGCATAGTGAGAATCATAACGTTTTTTGGATGTTGAACAGTGTTATCGGCAGAAGTCCTGGGGACAAGTAGTTAGAACAGAAAGTAATTAGAACAAAACGCAAAATTGATTGTTTATGTTATTAACACTTTTCTAGCACCTTTTAAATAGTGTTTCTAGACATTCTCAAACAAATAGAACGTCTATACATAAGCGATGTGACACAGAAACGATTATGTTTTTGCGACGAAACGAACTCAAAAATATCTCGGCCAGCGAAATCGTTTCGTCGAGTTATTTTTAGAATCAGTATTTCGTTAAATCCCATAGCGTTTTATAAAAATATCTATTGCTATTATTACTTCCAGAATGCGATTACTGGTCTGCGGATTTTGTGCATTTACGAGAAGAATCAGGAGGAAGAACAAAATACATATAGTAAAAAAGAAAACATTACATGAATTTAAAATTATTGTTATATTTAACCTATTGAATATTGAAAAATATTTGTTTATTGATAAAGATTGAAAATTGAACAATATTTCCAAGAGTAGCCGCGTGAATATTCATCGTGTAGGTGCGCTTTGAATACAGTCTGTCTATTGCGTACCACTTCTACTTGTTTGACCTGCTTCCTCTCATGCGATTACAAACTTGCGTGAAGATATAATGGAAAACGATTATTAATGCCAGGTTGTTGTTACAATTTATGTTGGCGTAACTAAAAATAATTAGTGAAACATATACTCGTACACACATACAGACATGCTAACCTTAGAGGGCTTCCTACGCCGATCGTTCACGAGCTATTGAAAATATATCGTTTCCCTCGTGCAGAATATTACAAGAAAAATTAACTAATTCACTGCTGTACACTACTCCAAAATTAGTATATATTAACATCACTTCCAGTTTCGTGAACATTTTTCAAGCTACCTCTCCAATCTGTAATTATTGAGAAAATCATACAAATGTTTAATGTCAGCATTTACAATCGCAAGATTTATTTATGTTTCTTTACTGGAGATTGATTTCATTATCGTGATAAGTTTACATAAAGTTCGAGTGGATAAACATTTGCTTTTACACGTTCTGGGGAGAAATTCAAGCGATTACATGTCAACTTTCGAACGTTTCTTGTCCCGCGTAATGAATATGAACGAGCCACGCAAGAGAGTAACGGGATAGACAACAGTATCAATTTTTAGCGACTATCGATTCTTGAGACTTCGGTTTATGGCTCGATTCCAAGGGGACCTTGCAAGGTTTCCATCGTTGAGGATTAGTAATCTTCGACTAGACACACGACTGCCAGGGGCAGTACACTTTGCACAAAGGAAGAACAACTCAGCTATTCCTTCCTGCTCCAGTCGAATTTAATAATCCTCTGCTTGCGCACGGTCTGTCATTTTGTCCCCACTGACAATTAATTACTTCGAAATTATAAGTACTTTCCGGCGTTTATGGATCGAAAGCTTTGCAGCAATAAAGAGGCAATTCCATTATCTACGAATTGTTTGTTGCGTTAATTAAACGCGATATGTCACTTAGTGGTAAAAAAAAGTTAACTGCAAGTCATATTATTATTATTTATTTATACCTACTTTGTTCTTTCTTTGTTCTTTAATTGATTTTTGTTGCTTCATTATAATTATCAGAAGTGGGTCTTTATTGGAACTGCTTCAATTGACTTTTAATGAAACAATAAATTATTTTGCCACTTTATTTTTCTATAAATGTTAACAATTGTGTCAACAGATTTATCTTATGTAAATTTTTGTCGATGTATAGCTAATATTTTTGCTCAAAGTGTATTGAGGATGAAAAATAAAATATGTAAAAATTAATTATAGAATTATTTAAAGAAGTTAGCTTTGTGAAGCGCAAAAATTATTCGGAGAAATATTAACCTGCAATCGGTACACTGGCTTACCTCCGTCGGTATACGTGCTGTATACCATAAATGCCATAAATTTTTGGAGTTAGCAACATTCTTTACCAGAAGTCGGTTATGGTCACTTACGTTTCTGCAATAATCGATAAGTGAGTTTTGCAGGAATCAACCGTTGGTAAAATGAGATTTTTGCGCATTACCGGAAATAATAAAGTGCAAAAAGTCTAGAATTAAATGTGTATGCATATTTAATTATAAGAATGTTCTGTAAATTTAGTGGTTATTAACTTAGGAAAATGTAAAATTACAGCATGAATGATCACAGATGCCAAGTCCTTGATCCAAAGGTGTTATTCTTTCGGTTCGTCAAGGATGAAGATAATAATGCAATTTGTATGTGACAGTATATGATCTCCTTTCCAGGAAATTCGATCAATAAGTTTAATGCTGTTTCTAGAATCATGCTATTCGCAGAGGGCGTATTGAAATCACTGACTTTTATGGAAATACATATTTAATTCAGTAACGAAACCTTGTGGTACTCATAATTACTTTAATTATATTGGTAATTAATCTTTCGTTAACCATAAATAATTATTTTAACGATACAATTTGAAATTTAATTTATTTAATGAAGACTATTTTATTTTGAGTTTACTGAAGTCACATTAGCCCTAGTGTCAGCGTTGCAAGTTGTGAAAGTAGTACACGTTTGAAGCAATTTAAGAACAGTAAAATTTCTTTATGACTAAATTTATGTGCGAGACAGAAATTGTGTTCAAGGGAATCCCAATGTGTCAGGGTGTCAACGTGTATTCGTATATTGTACTGAACGAATGAGTAAGCTATTTCTTAGTATTTATGACGCTGCAAGAAATGTTACACAATTCTTGCAACCCTTTTCTATGTGAGGATTATTGATTTTGAGATTCACAGTTTTACAAGTACTTGGTTTGCATCCAACATTTCATTTGGAATTATAAAAAATAATTCTATTCTTCTCTCTTATGCTACTCTACTCTACACTAATAATTCTACTCTTTGTTACTCATTAATGTAAGATTATTGCATTATCATTCTGACTGATAGTCCTCTATTAGACAATATTGTTGTGAACATCGTAGAATAGTTTTTTCTGTGTGGTAAATTCTTAAAAAATATAACAAACTAACAAAACATTTTTTGTGTTCATTGTTCGGGATTATCAAGAGTGTATTTAATAATAAATGTGATCCATTTGTAATATTATGGAGAATATGAGATTTTAATAATTCTGTAGGTATCGAACCGTTTGTCAGTATCTACAGGAAGTCAGATCAACCCCATTAATGGGGTCGCTGACTTCTGCCAACATTGGCTAATAATTGTATAGAATATTCATTGCAAAGTATCGTTTAAATAAATGCTTTAATTTAAATTCATTTTTAATTGTATGTGACAGAATATATGACAAATTGGTACACATTGATATGAATGTTACCATTATATGATTACACGAACTGTACTACTAACTACTATTAATGTTATGTTGTAACTTTTAAAACATTTTAATTCATATTTGAAACTGAAAATTCACGGGATACGCGTGATATTCAATGAGGTCTGTCCATTGCTTGACACTTCTACTTACTTGCTATTTTCTGCAACCTTATTTCGGTATTCTGACTGCAACCTTATATGAAAATGTACTACAAATATACTAAACTATTCCTGTACTGCAGATCATTATGCAAATTCCTATTTTTATGTTCTGTTAAAAAAAAATACAAACCTCATAACAAATAAAAATGTTAATTTTCCTTGTATTTTAAAATTTCCAATACCACGAATCTACAAAGATCCGAGGTCTAACCATTACCTATGTTTTGCATATATTACGATAGCTGAAAATATAATTTTTCCATTTTTATTCACGGTCTCTATTCTCATTCGAACTGTTCGATTTGTTTCTCACGCAAACTCTGCGTAAAACATAAGTTAGCATGAAATGACAGGGACAAAAGTTCAGCCAACCACTCGAATAGAGCAGTGCTTGTCAACTTTAAGTTCTTCCAGTAATCCGATTATAGCACGATTCATTGAGAGATCTTGTATGTCGACTTATGTGTAACAAATTCTATATATTCTAAAGTATTTCTAGGATATATAAAGAAGCACGGAATTTTATTTCACATTTAATTTTTACACACTGTGTTAAGAAAGGGAATAAATCCCTATTTGTCCTGGTTCATTAAATTAAAGATGTTTATTTTCCACGAAGATACTCAGTGTAACAATGAGCAACCAATTAACGTGGACAAACTTTCTATGATTGCAGGTAATCGGAGCGCATGTTTCGTTGTCAAGCAGAGATGAACAGCCTGCTCAATCTGAAGCAAAATCTTCGTTAACAAGAGTTTTCTGGTAAACAATTACTCCTAGGAAATTTTTAAGAGTAACAACCGTGAAAATTGCTTTCATTGATCCGGATTCCATGTTCCCTGTGGTAAGATACGACGACCAAGGTACATGACTGCGCGCGTTAGGCTCTCTGTCGATAAAATCGCCGCAAGGATGATGGCATGCGAGGATGCAAACTGCACTGAATGAAACGACTGTTTCGGCGGACAAAAAGTTCCGAGCGGTTCGTATACGGTTAATGACAGGCGAACGGTGATGCGCGAAACAGCTTGGCAACATCAATAGCAAATTCAGAGTCGTAGGTGGCCAAGTTTCATCACTCGAGTGATGCTTGTTCAGATATGTCTTTCCATCGCGTTCTCAGCATACCCACATATGTACCGCCCTAGCATTATGAATGCGGGCATAACATTTCATTACTTGACGTGATTAGGGAACTTATTCTGCCTTTTTACCAACCTACCAGAGATAACAATTTTACACGTTTCTAACGCTATGCGTTAGAGAGTATTAAAATACTCTCGCCTTCCAATAATTGGAATCTTCTAATGTCTTTTCAGTCCTGTTGTTCCCTCGTTTACCATAAAAGCAAAAAATCCGCAGTCTACTGATTAATATTCAAGTGACGTAATAACCTTTTTCCAGTGCTGTATCTCACGAACAAATCATTTTCTGACCACTGTACTCTAATGTTTTTTTACACTGCTTGAGCAGAGGATTTAAATTATTCAAGACCATAAACGTTTCCATTAAAAAAATAGTACAATTTTTATAAACGCACGTTCATAAAAATGTAATATTTTTTGCAGCTTATATCGTTCTTTCATCACTCTTTTTATTTATAATCAAAAGAATTTTACATAGTATTATAATTTTTATAATCGGAAATAATGAGAAAAACATGCTCTGAAACTCTTGACTTAGGAATAGTATCAGCTCTTAATCGTTTATATTACTATACTTTTGAGCTCGTTTATTAATAGATCCATTCACTAATGTCTTTATCAATGAAAGTTAATAACAATGAACACCAGTTGCATGTGAGCTGACAATTAAAGCTCTGTATTGAGCGTAAAACAATTAATGGGCGTGGTTTGCACCAGTATTTAAAAAATATCGTTATCAATAGAATAGAAAACAATATGAGGCGCAGAAGATTGGTCTACGTCAAATAACTTTTTAGCATCAAACTTATAGTAATGAAGAGCCAACTTCGCGTGTTGTTCCAGTAAATTAATTGTCACGTCATCCGTACACAGGAACGTAATTATTTGCTCAGATTTAACGTGTAGAGTGTAGACCATCAAGATACAAGTACTACCTCTGGCAGAAAATTGTCGATCAAAATCGTGAATGACGCTACACATTAGAGAAATATATTGATTGCAATTATGGATTGTCAGTTTATAAATGGTAGCATAGGGGAAGTATAATCTAATATTGTATATTAAGTGGAATAATTTAACATTTTACTTTCCTTCTCGAGGGACATTTTAATACACGATCAGTGACCCGTAGTTAAATGGTTATTAAAACTAATGGAAAGTCACTCACGAAGAGAAATTACTTGCCACAACAAACAGATCGATCGATTATGTTCATAATATATTCCAGGTGTACAATAAATGTCCTTCATATTTTTCTCATTAATATTTGAACTCTCATTGCACAATTCTTTTTTTCTGAATAACACATTTTTTATCTTATTTTAAAAGATTCAGCGTACAAGGAGGAGTGAGTTCACTTTCTGCTCTCAGTTTTCTCTAAACGAAATAGTTACAAGTTGCTCTCTAAAATAAGAATTTTCATGACCCATTTCAAGTACGAGCATACACCAAAAACATGCTTATCGCCGCGGTAAAATCATCATCCCTCAATAAATCGCAATCGATAAACGACAAAAGAGGGGGAAGACTTCGATCATAAATAGATGGCGACATAGACGAGACAGAATTCCAAAGAATACTTAAGGTGAGCTCAGAGCAACGCTTTTTTTTCAAACTTGCTTGCATAAAGTAAGTGTACAAGAAGTAAACTTTGGTTAGCATTGCGTGCGTACAAAAAGAGGACTGTCCCTACATAATTTATCGATAGATTGTTTCGTAAAAGCTCGACGAAGTTGTCTATGTATGGGTGGGTTATCGAGTGAGTTGGGTTAGGTTAGCTCGGCGGGTGGTTGGGCGTCGAGGCGCCGGAGCAGAGCATGCCAGGACAAACGGACGGACGTAGCCCGACGGACGAACATACCTTACCGTGAAAGGACTTCCAGGTCTTTGTGAAAGCCAGTTCCTCGCGAGACACTGGTTGACGGACACCGTTTTCGATTGTGTTCCCAAAATTTCTCACCAAGGACTACCCTGGGCCCTCAGGTAAGTGAGACCTGTGTCTCGCGTTCGTGCAGCATCCTCGTTCGATTCAGGCGATCCTGAATCCCCAGCTCCATCGAGACCCCGGCTCCATGACGTCAATACCACGGGGAAATCGAGGCTATTTGGATAATCGTGTGTTTTTCAAAAATCTACCGGCGTACAACCAGATAATTGTTCATTCCTCCGTATCAGACGATACGCCGCTATATCCTCTCGCGGGAGAGCTAGATTCTTTGACCCGTATTTGCATCGGACGACAGTCTCTCTTTCGCTCTGCTCCTTAGAATCGATACGAGTGATCGTCAAAGATCCTGCGTTCTTTGATCCGCCGAGCTTCTTCGTTTCGATCCCTTTTTCGAGACTTTTACGTAATAACACAACCTCCTGGTTCGTGAAGATGTCTTCAGTTCTCAAGTTTACGGGAGATTCGCTCAATACGTTTGTTTACTATTTGTGATTATTTTAAGAGTTCGTGAGATACACGTCGGTTTCTGTAAAATTGGGAGGCTGTCGCGGAGAGTATTGTAGGATTACTGGCCGAATATCCAGCTATTGCACCATTCAACAGCACCGCCTGTGCAATTCGTATTAGGAAGCAACAGTAACTCGTTTTTTAATGATCTCAATACGTAGATTGAAATTATTGATACACTCTTCAGCAACGAACTTAATGTAGAATATCGTTTAGACGTAATTGAATTCTGTAAGTGCACTCTCCACCCAGCTTATTGACCACAGTAATTTGAATTACACTCTCTCTCTCAGTATCTTTTTAGTGCGAAGTATGTCTACATTTCAAACTATTGTTCATACTGTTCATATTCGAAAGCTTTAACTATGTGAGGCACACACTATGTGGTTAGGTTATGGAGATTATATGGTGCAGACACCATATGGTTAGATTATGGAGACTATGCGGTTTAGACATCTCCTAAATGGGAATTATCATTGTATAAAAGAATATCATTTGTAGGTACATTGTACCATTGTATATCTTTATGTTTATTATAATGTGTTATCTGACAAGTTTAAGTTCCTTTCTGTTAGAAAGTATAACAAGTGCTCGATCTTAGAAAGAAGTGACTCCGTATGTCTGTAGTAGTAGAGACGTCGATTGTCATTGATTGCCGCCTGTACCATCCATTTTGTTGGCACTTGAGTCCCCTTTATCATCAGGATAGTTACGTGACTTTCGAAATTTCTGGATATTTGCATTGTCGTCGCCAATCAACGCCCTAAATCGTTGCTCAAAGGATCTTTCGCGGAATCCCCCTTTCTTGGTAAACGAATGAGTGGGTCAAGTTTAGCATTCAATTTAAATGAAATTACCTTCGTTCATGGTTGCCGAACTATTTTATGAGCGTGTTGGGTTAACGATGCTCTGTGAGAGGAACTTATACCAAGTTGTATAACAAGGGCTTGCATGAAAATTTTGATTTCGAAGCTTTATGTTTTTATTAAAATACACTGCTGTGTAGAAGAAAGTACGTTTTGAAAAAGGATTCCGCTGTTTAATTGAATAGTTCTGCGAATATGTGTTATTGCGGATTATCTAATACTTTAAATGCAATAAATCAATCATTGTACACAATACAATTTCTACGTCAAGATATTGTTTGTCGTTATATCTTATAATTATACTGGGTGTTTCAAAAATTTTACAATTTTCATTAAGAAGTTGATTCTCAATTTTTAGATTATGTAAAAAGAAGAGCAGAAGTATCTTTCATTTGCTTAGTTTCCAATTTTTCAGTCGTATAATTATACACAAAATCAAGAATTTCCCTTACAATTATGGTACATACATTTTGTAACGGGTATCAAAATTCATTCGACCATGTTTGACGTATGATCTTGAAATCTGGATAACAATTCATTGTACGTTCTAAAATAGACGATTGCTGCTGATAAGCATCTGTTAGCCCTCTGTAAAGAGAGGTGTTAAATGGCATTAGATCCACTAAACTTGTTGGCCACGATATGCACCTGTTACGTCTAATTTAAGGATTTATTAAATTTTCATTAGGCACTTAAATAGATGACGAAGAATAATGATTTCAAGAGAGCTATTTTTGTGGTATCAGATCTGTACCAAGGTTAATGATAATGTGAAGCTAGTGTGACAATGAACGAACGCTTCATAAGTATTTCACGAAGGAAAGTATGATAGTACATTTGATTAAATCGACTTAGGAGACTAAATACGATATATATTTAGTCATGTTTATGTTTTTATAAATTGTTTTTACATAGCATGGTCGCCCAGTGTTCAAAATGAACGATCAAATGGCTCCGTTCTTTCAATTTTTACGTCTGAATTGCAATATTATATGTTACTAGGTGTATTCTATTACAACAAATAATTCATATGTTGAGTCAGCCACGAATTTTACGGCCGTGGCACTCATGACAACGGTAAATAGGTTAATATACAGGAAGAACTGATGCGCTACTGATAACTATGCACACGTGACAATTGCAAATAGCCACTGCAGGTGATTCGGCGATGTTGTTCCAAGATAAAGTAACGTTGCCTGTTCATATGCTGCCACCGTGTCCTTATCTGCCGTTGCCCCCAATCCGTCTTGATGTTTTAACCGTAACGAAATCGTAAATATCCAAAATGCACGTAACCAATGTGCAGCGCCGCGAATATCAGCCTTCATGGCTGGGGGAAAATAAAACCGACAGTAATGACCGATTATTTTCGCATATTTTCAGCGTCTGTGACTCAAATTTAGTTTACGATATTGCAAAATGATTGGCGACCGTGAAATACTTCAAAAAACTTTAGACGCGCAATACAAAAATACTAAAGTTAATATAGTAACAGTGGATTATTTTAAAGTTAGTGACTGAAATTAATTTTGGAACATTCATTTAAATATTAGTTTACATAGGTCCACGCGATATACAGTAAATATTGACGGATGTTTCTAAACATAAACTACAAAGGCTGACCCGGTGACAGAACTATATTTACGAAGGTTCTCAATGGACAATGAAATATCGGAAATGGATTTTGCCCGTAACCCAAATTGCTACTAAAAAATATCTTCTTACGATTACTTTACTATCGATTCTACTTCTTGCAAATACCTACGAACAGGACAAGACTTTGAGATCGATTTTCTCAAGAACGAAGTCTTGTTTGAAAAAATTTTATTCTATATTTTCGAGTTACTTTTTCAGATAATTAATTTTCCCCTTTCCAAGTTTACATAGTCTGTGCATAGACGACTATATCTACATACAATATTCTTATTGCGACTATCCGCGCAACAAGGTCGCCTCACGATAACTAATTATCCCTCTTGACTGACCAAGAATTAACAACAATGCCGTCCCAATGAAAACCCGCCTGTCCATTCGAAATCATTTCTGCCACGCGGAATAATACGTTGCCGGTAATGGGCCGCACGGCACACGTTACGAAGATGTCACAACATCTTTTTATGACACGTGTACTCATTAACAAGTTAACTTAACCGTATTACACGATGTGAATCCACGTGCATAAAAACGCCTGAGTCGAACACGCTCACCGGGTCGGATCAATAACTTCAGGAATGGGTACTTGCCGAGTTGTACAGACACGCTATACACGACCTGTTTCTGGCTCTCTCTAGAAAACGAGAACGGAAGTCTTTGACATGCTCGTGGTCATCACTTGAGAGTCTTCACCGATCATCTTTCCAGAATTAAGCTAACGATTTTCATTTTAATAATCGGCGTGTACAGAGAGCGGTTTTTGCCAACGTTTACGGCTAATCCGAAGCTTTGCAAGCTTGCCGTAAAACTATTGCGCAATTTGATCTTACCAGACAGGATCTAGCTCAGTCACGTCCCTTATCTATTCATGTCCCTTGGGCTCATCAAGCTTCGAAAACTTTTCACGATAGGATTATTTAAAGACAATAGTCTACTTCGTGAACAATGTCAAGTAATTTAATCCTTACCTGTCAAGGTGGAGACTAATTTTACACGGTAGAATTTTTATATCTCTTTCGGGGCCGAGGCTTTAAGCTCATCTAGCTTGTGTGGTAAAATTAGCTGCATCTTTAATACTTCATTTGAAACAAATGTGGATCTCTCTCTCTCTCTCCCTCTCTTTAGAAAGACGGATTGTGTGGACTAGGTGTGGAAAATCTATAGGCAAAATATTCCATATTCTTTATTCTACTTCTACGTATTCGATATCTTACATTACCAAGTAATACTGTGGGAATTTTATCATCTTAAATAAAAACCAAAGCAAAATTTTAAATCAAAAGTTGAAAGCAATTTCGCGTTTCAGCCTGGTCAAATATAATTTGCTAATGGTACAGCAGTCACGGTTGTGCTCCCGAATAGCGTCATTAAAATACAGAAATACAATTTTTTACATTTAATGGAGGAGTTATAAAATGTCCCTGACAGATTCATCTGTAAAGCAATTTTGCCGTCTCTACCACAAAGCGCTCTACTTCGACCGAAATGTTTCATGCGTAATAGTTTCGTCGCATGTTCTCAAATGGCTACCATATTTCTATACATATAATATTTTTTCGTTGTGTGATTCAGTTCTTTATTTCTGTATTTCATATACCTATTTATTTATTTGTTTGTGTTCTTATCTTAATTTATTAAGAATATTTAAAAGATATGGTAATCAAAAAGTATGGGAACAACTGAAAATTCATGATATAAGGAGACTGCTTAGATTAAAACGTGTTATAAGAGGACTGTCGCAATTTTTGCTCCGCGTTTAGTAGGGATTACTGTACATTCTACCTGCCGTATAATTCTCTAATTCTACTAACATATCCTTGATCGCAAAAGTAACGTTTGAATACCGCTACACACGAACATTGTCTACAGGTAAGACTGATTGGACATTGTTGCAAACGAGTTTGAAAGCGTACTGCGTCGGTAATTGCGATACAGTTAAATGAGTCGTTTTCGAAAGGAACAGTTATTTTTGGCGATCAGATACCCTAATCACTTGTTCATTGAACGTAGTTCACACGAAATCCTCTCGTATCTATGAATCCAGATCGTGAGAGAGGTCATGCCTGTAGAACTGGTTGGGGAAAAGCAGCTCGCAGACGATCGTTCCGATCAGTTTCGTGAATATGCTTAAGAAGTAATTAAAAAAGATCTAGGGCCAGCAGCTGATAAGATGTCTAGAGGTTACTAGAAGGTTACACGTTGTTCTAACGGTGTAAAGTAACGTTACGTAATCCTCGGACGTTAAATAAATGTTTACCTTATCGCTCCTTTAAGCATGGGTCAGGAACCTTAATCCATTTCACTTAAACTTTTTTAGAACCAGCCGGTAGCGTGACTGGCTGATAAAGACCATGGCTGTCGTATGCATTAGTCATGGAATTAATGTGTCCCGTCGAAGAATATTGTGTCAGAGTTTAACATGAAATGTATACCGATCACGATTTTAATAAAGGATAACCGTGTCAATATTTTTTATTATTATATTCGACTTTTTTATTCACTTCACTAATCTATTCTTTGCTTATAATTAGACTAATTATTCCTAGGATTCTATGTCAATCTCATCATTTATAACTTTTCTTTTGTTTATGTATTCTTTACTATTTTTCTGCTACATGTTTCTAACGTATTCGTTTCTCATAATTAGGTGTGCTAAAATCTTTCAATCTTTCTATTCTTTCTATGAACTTCAGTCTACTCATTGTTACAGAATTAGCAGATCAAATCAACAGAATTAATCAAATTAATCAATTAACACACGACATATATTATTTAATATAAACATTCCTCTACACACAGGAGTCGACTTAATTAGCAATTATGTATTCTGAATACACACATGTGAATAATATAATTCCATAATTAATAAAAATTTGTAATATGTTATTAATTAAGTGTAAAACAATGGAAAAATCTTTCATCTTGGATAGGAGAGAGTACATCATCCTTTTCACGATACAAATTATACACAAAAGTATACGTAAATGTAAAAGAAAAGGTAGATGGTTTTATTTTGTCTCCTGAGGTATCGGCGTGCATTCCAGTACTGTAATTGTTACATTGAGGGTGCGTTACTTCAATTAGTGGTCTTTCGCACGAAGCCACAGTGGTTTCATAATACCCAAGCGAACATGATCGCCAAGGTTAGCTACCACCTCCATCACGAATAGAAGTATGATCCTCCTGAACTCCACAGTCGGGGTTATTGCGTGCGTTCTGTCAACTGCCTTTGCCCTCTCAACCCCTAAAACTTTTTTGCCGTCTATTACCTTTATTTATACACAACCCTGGACGAAATGAGAGCACACGGTTGCTATGTTTAATGTCTCGAAGACGATTGGGTCGGCAAGAAAGTAATTTCGGTATTTTAAAATGAAATAGAGCCCAATTGTTTTATTCAAGCAATGAACTTTAATGGATAATATATTTTCCCTTTAGTTCGATGATATCTATTTGATTTTATATTACTTTCTTGCCAACCCAATGGAATCTCTGAATGAAATATGCAATATTACAATTTATTACGATGCTGAGAAAACGACATAACATAGTCATAATAATTTATTATTTGTTGAATTTTAGATCAATTTAGCCTGGAAAATTTGGAAATGAATACTAGCATCGCGTTTTTGTAATAACAAAAGTGATGAAAAAGAAGCAAAATAAATTGTATTTACATTTGTATTTTAAATTATAAAATAATATTAGAATAAACGAGACTTTACTGTTAGATTCTTTAGTATCTTTCTAGTGAACGTACTGTATAAACATTAATGGTAGTCTAATACGAATGTTGGGATTACATTCAATTTTATCAACAGAGAAATAATTGAGGATTTCTCTTTGAACAGAATTTTTAAGTTAGAAGTTAGGCAGGGGTATTACAGCAAGTAATATGCATTCATGTCGTGGCATGTTCAAGTTGGCCATAGTAGTAATCGCACAAAGAAAGTATGTACACCGTCATATAAAGTAATGCAGGGTAAGCGTTGAAATCACGTTAGCACGTACCGTATTCTTAGGCACGTAAGATATGCAGTCATTTGTAATTGCAAATTATCGTCGTTTCACGCACCGTAGCTATTCGCCAGAACAGGCAGCATAGCAATCATCTTATAGCATGTTTCCCTATACAATTCTTTTCTAGTGTATCAACACTTATCAACTTTGCGGGAATCTTCTGAAATATTTACACACTTATAGTATTTCTTACAAGGTGATCTGCAGCTAAGTTAAAAATAAAGACATTACAGTTTACAATTACACTTGTTGCCTGTTTGCGGGCTTTTCTTTTTTATTTTTAACTTGAGATTGTTTTTATTAGTTCATTTATTAATAGAGTGATCAAAAGCATTGCTAACTCGCATTATTAATATTCTAAGATTAAATAAAACAGATATTGATGGCAATCATACAGTTGATTACTTTCTTCAGAATAGGTTGAATTTGATTGATTTTATATAACAAAATGAAAAATCGACAACTATACAGTTAAATAAAAATAAGGAGAAAATACAAAGTGATTCTCTCCAGCACTTTTGTACTTGCAAAAATGAACTTACAATTAGTACAATATTGGCACATTCGTATACTTACGAATAATAAGTAGAAACGACTAGTGATGGTCAGACACGTCCACGAAGTAGTATTTAATATCAGGCGAACATATTCCACTTTATTAATACCTCGTATAAAAGAAACTTAATTTTTCTTTTAATCATTTCTTGTAATTCTTTTAAATATGATGTATTATCTGTATCAACAAATGTCACACTCAATTAAAGAATAATTTGAAACACGATAATTACAAGAATGAAAGGATCCAAATACATTTAGATTGATTTCATTACTCTCAGAGATATTAAACCAGATTATTGACCATCCTTTCACCGTGTACACCAGCCTTTACGAAGTGTAATTTTTCAAAGGATAACATGATCTGTTGACTACCGTGCCCACTTCCAGATACATCAATCATACAGTTATTCCACTTCCACTGTCGACACAATAATCGTATAAATCAGCGATAGCGAAGTAATTAGCAGACATACATACTATGAGACGATATGTATGTACATGAACAGATATTTAGACATTTTACAAATAGTAGGTCGTCCCATACGTAATGCGTCTTTTTCCATATTTTTGAAAGGAAATAGTATTTCTTTCGGTATACAGATAATAACCTAAACGATACTTAAATACACGATGTCAAACAACATTTTTCTTTATTTTTCGTTAAAATAAATGTGAAGCAAATCTGTATAAAATCTACCTAATAATAAGTGAAAAAGTTTATGAAAAGGCTTTCTAAAAATAAATTGGTTTCACACTTTTAGAAGAATCCCGAACAGAGCTTCTATAATACCAATTATCACACGAGTATAAGAATTCTAGTAGTATCATTAAATATATGCTTCGTAGATTATCGTTCACACTTAAACATCAAAGGTACGACTCACACACGAACGGTAGCAATATTGTCACCCGGTTCGATTCATCGATCACAGTGTAGACTCGTTTTATACACGTTGAATAATAAGCAGGTGCAATGATTGTCGTTGATACGCAACAGGTGTATGGAGAAATATTTTGCCAGATGTGAGAGGACAGTCTCGAATCGACGTAAACGTTAATTGCGTACGAACGAACTTAAAATGGCTTCGCAAGAAACTGCTAACAACGCGGCCGAGTCTGCTACGGACCGCAAAGAAAATCTGGTAAGCTACAAGTTTCGATTTTAAATTAGACACATATCAACAAAATCATTCCCATCGAAAATTTTTCAGAAAAGTTCTACAGTCTCCAAGCCTCAAAAAGTTCCGTAACTTTCTCGATCCCTAGCTTAGGGTCTTGCCCATTTCCAATAGAGAACCTGATTAGGTCACGCATCGCTGGTTATCGCGATCCTTCGCGAAAGAATAGGCCTATAGCTGATCAATAGGGTACGAAAGTGTTAGCCCGTGTCTCTACATAGTACGATCAACTCAACGCCAAGAGTGTTAGGGTTGTGCAAGAGGGTGTGATCAGGCGAAACTCACACCTCAGCTGGCTGAGACTTACAATCAGTTCTCCCGACGTGATTTTATCTGAAGCCAGAATCGCCTTGCCTGTCCGATTCTGATTGAACTGCTTCGGATACATGGAAAGAATTCTCGTACGTCTATACCGGGTGCGATATATCACCTTTATTCATCCCTTCTATCATTTTCACATATTTTTCACTGGTTCGGAACAAATAGTACCGTCCGTTTCGTATAACGTGACGTTGACAATCTCGCAATTCATTATAAAAGATAGTATGAATGTTGATTCGAGCTTCGCACCGTTTGAAAGACCTAATTTCTGTAGCACACTCGTGCATACGATTTGATGAACCTCTTCGAACGATTCCGCTGATGAATTTCGTGGAGAAACGAAAGGAAACAGTCGTGCACCGTAAAGAGAAACTACTGCTGTAGGTCACGCTACCCTGAAATGACTCCTGATCGCGATATATGTTGACGGTATACTGTAATCATTCGTGGCTTAATCCCATAACGAGTGGAACGTCGATCGGTGGCAGGTACGGCGTATGGATCTTCGAGACATCACCGGTTTCCATTATCGAATGATCGATGGGCTCAGGGCCAATATCAACCAACGAATTTTCACGTGTGCATCGGACCTTCGAGTTCCCATTATTTTCGCATTGTTCCAATCAATTGCCTCGAATACCGCGCATACAACGAATTAATATCGAATTAACTGCGTTTGTCGGTAGGACAACAGAAGTATTATTTACGGTTCTCTGCATCAATAATCGGGATTAGTTGTTGATCCCTACCGAAATTCAAATTGGAATTTTAATTACAACGGAAACGAAAGTATTTCTATAGTATTTTTTGTAGTATTTTGATATGGTCCACAATGAAGAGAGAAAAATTATGTAGAATACAATAAAATATGTAGACTGATCAAAATGAAAACAATGTAAATATTTTCTGCTTTTTAGACCATAATATAATAAAAATTAGTGAATGTTCCTACACTATCTGACTACTCATCTTTCTTATCTTGAATACTCCTACACTATCAGAATTAATGGGAATGAGGTGGTACGATACCAATGGTTGTGTAAGTAATCATGTCTGCCAGTTATACTGAAGCTTACACGTACCAGGCGAATTTCGAAATTCAATTTTCTGGAAAACGAGGTCTTCACATGCATCACGAATTCTGCCGCATTCTGCATACAGACCACTTCAATATTGACTCGTGAAATTAAAATAAACTCCATTTCTGTCAAAACATCTTGCGATCAATTATTATTGTTTTGACACCGTAACGTCAAACGAATAAAACAAATGCCTAGGGACCGGCTTCAGTGTTAAGAACAGAGTTCTATAAGCCAGGTCCATTGCAGGGCTGTGAAGCCGACATAAAACACAGTTATCATCCCATTCGCCGTGGATTGTCACGAGTTATTGTTCCGTAGGTAAAACCAAACGCAACATTACCACCCGGCTTTCGGGCGAGACCGCAAGGTCCACCTGGATCACCAAGACACCCGTTAAATAATGGCCCAATAGGACAACCAAGGCCAGGCCTGGGACAGTCGCCGCAAATCCGTTTCGACAATCGTCCACCTCTCAGACCACCCGGTTCAGGACAATTCGTCCAACTCAGACCACACGGGTTGCCAAGGCCACCTGGAAATCAATTGCCACCGAGACCGCCACAGCAAGGTCAAAACCCGCCTCAACACAGTCAATACACACCTCAACCGAATCAGAATCCACCTCAGCAGACTCAAAACCCGTTTCAGCAGAGTCCAAATCCACACCAGCAGAGTCAGAATCCACATCAGCAGAGTCAAAATCCACATCAGCAGAGTCAGAATCCACATCAGCAGAGTCAAAATCCATATCAGCAGAGTCAAAATCCACATCAGCAGAGTCAAAACCCTCTTCAGCAGAGTCAAAATCCTGCGCAACAGGGTCAACATCCTCCTATAGTGTTGAACCCACGTTTCCCTCCGTCCCCTATTAACAGGCCCGGTCCTCAACAAAGACCAAGACTACCACATCCCGGTAACTTCCAAGGCCAGTTCCCAAGAAGCGCACATCCTCCCCAACATCCCGGCTTCGAGCATCCGCAGCGCAGCCCGGACGTTCTTGGTCGGCCGCAGGACATCGCGCGGAGGCAACTGCAACGAAATGAATCGTTGCTGAGCTTCCCACAGCAGAGTTTGCCGCCGCAACGAGAAGATCGAAAGCCTCCGCTGCCGCGCATAGTGGTCGAAAGGATGGCCGATGTCGATAGCTCGAGGAAGCAACAGCAGCTTGACAACTCCATTTCGAAGGAGAAACTGCGCGAGAATACGGAGAATGACGACGACGACGACGTCGTCATGGACGGCAAGAAGTCGCCTCGCCCCGACAGCAAAGAGAGCATCATCCAGGCGGCGAGAAGGCCGGAGACCGCTACGATAAACGGTAAAGTGGACGCGAAACCTGCGATCAAGCCCACGGAGGAACTTAATGATAATATCATTGTTGCGGATAAGCATGATAAGGTCGAGAGTGAAGCGGTGAAATCTGCTGGATCGGAGAGCTGTTTGCCTTCCGCGAAGCTGGATCAACCTGATGCAAAGGTGGAGGACAAACCAAAAGTAAGCGAAGAGAAGCAAAATGTCCCTGAGAAGACGGAGACGAAGAGAGAGAATCTATCAGCCAGCGAGAAGAGAACAATCGCTTCGCCAACACCCTCCGTCACGGAAGACAAACCGAAATCTAAGGAATCTTCGAGCGAATTAAAACCTAGCGAACAGGAATTGAACGTACCGTCTCCAGATAAGTCACGCTCGAGTACGCCGGTCGAGACAAGTCAGAAAGACCAAGGACTAAAGACACCGTCTATGACCCCAGATAAATCTCGCTCTGCCACCCCGTCAGAGTCGATTGAGACTCAGAAGGATCATGGACTAAAGACACCAACCAGATCTTCGGAGACCACTCGCTCCAACACACCGGCGGGAAGCAATCAGGCTGAAAGCGAGCAGAGTTTGAAAACACCCTCGAAGTCACCGAATAAATCGCGTGCGAGTACGCCGGCTGACTCGATTCAGAGTCAAAACGAGGATGAAACGAAGGACAAAACGCCGGACAAGTCTCGGTCACCTACACCGGCGGGAGTGAATCAGGTTAAAGACAGTTCAGAGTCGAAACCGAGCGAGAGTAAGTCAGCAGAGGTGAACGACAATCGACGGCAATCGCAGGTAGCGGACGAGGGGTTGGATCAACGCGAAGATGCGTCGACGGTGGCGGAATCCAAAACTGGAGCGTCTGAGAAGCAGGAACCGGCGAATGATACTTCGAATGAGAAGCAATCGAAAGATTCGACTCCTGGAGAACCTGCTCCCGACAAGCCTAAGTTAGCGGGAAGCATCAAAAGCGATTCGGTGAAGATTTCTGAAGACATTTCATCAGAGAATTTACAGAAACCTGCTGCAGAGTCGAAACCGACTAGTCCCAATGTGAGTTTGCCTACTTCCGCGAAAGGAACGAGGACTCCGGCGAAGTCTCCAGTGCCAGCAGAGGGCGAAAGGAAGTTGTCGGCAGCGGGGTCGATGCTGTCCCCACCGAAAACCCCAGAAGACATCGTCAAAGGTTTTGATAATGGACAAAGAAGATCTTTGTCCCCGAAATCACCGACACTGACTAGTCCCAAGTCCCCGGTCTCTCCGAAATCGCCAACCGGAAGCATGAAATCAACAACCGGAAGTGCGAAATCAACAGCCGGAAGTGTGAAATCCCCAATCGGAAGTGCGAAATCCCTAATCGGAAGTGCGAAATCTGTAGGCAGCGAAAAGAAAAGAGCCAGTTTTGTTGAAAGCATGGCTGATCCAGAGGTGAACGCGTCGGATGCGAAAACGCCGTCGAAACCATCCGCGCCTAGATTTCAACGAGCCCCTACGCCTGCTAACTTAGACGAAACGCTGGAAGAGAAGACCGCAACAGGTTTTTATTTATATCTATGGAAAACAGAGAGTCGTTGGCCACAAAAATATTAAAATACGAAAAAAGTAGAAATGAAACGTAGTTTATACTAAACATCGTCCAGCTTGCAATTAGCGCAAAATATTTGTTCGCAATGTATTTAGTTCTTTTATCAATTTTCATGGGAGTAACTAAGATTTTGCTTCGGAAATGCAGCGTGATAAGTAGACTGTGGATTTTTATATGCAAAATGAAAATGATCTGTATTAGTTGCAAAGTTCCGTAGTGTACATTATTTTTCATAATTTCATTTCTTAATAACCTTAAATACAATACGACAGTGTTCTTCTAACGTTTTTACTATATTGATTAAATGCATAAAATCCGCAGTCTAATGATACATTTTTTTGTAGTTAACTACTGCTTGAAAAGGTTAACTGTTATGTTTGTTTTCACAGGTATAGAAAATGGCAATGGAATGGACGAATCATCGGTATCTAATTCGGTAAGTGTCACAGATTCGACATGTATTGATGAATTTTATAATGGCAATGGTTCCATGCGTTGATAACTCATTGTCAGTGCAACGTTTTTATAGATACCGGCAACGAATGGAGTTGAGGATTCACCAACGAAAAAATCACCCTCCAAAATCAAGGATGCGGATAAGAGATCAACGGCTGGATCGCCTGTAAAGTCACCAAATAAATCAATTAAGTCATTACCACGAACTCCAGACACTCCGTCATCGACGGCTGGTCAAGAGAAGAAAAGTGAGTATTTCAATGGGAAATGTAAGCTCGAAAAAATCAGTTTGATCAAACTTCCTGGCTATATGTAATTGGCTATTTCTACTTACTCATACTTACAGACATTTTATTTCGTAATTTCGATATTTTGGGAAAATTTTTCGTCTTTATAACAAAATCTGCTATGACCGTAATGCGTAAATTCTGAAGAATAACTAATTTTATTGCAAATTGTACACAACGTTCACTGACTCTATAACTTGGTTTTATCGTGCAATTCGTGTTTGACATTGTTAAAAAAAATGCAGAGGTTTGGTAAATGCTATAATTAAATTAACAACAAGGAATACAATTAGGCAATATGTTTAGTGTATGCACATTTACAACATGTTCACATTGCATAGAAGTTCCCATGAACAAAGTTCAAGTGGGCGGTGCTCCCTCGCCAAACTTGAAGACGGTGCGATCCAAAATCGGCTCGCTGGAGAACACAAGCTACAAACCCGGAGGCGGTAAAGTGAAAATAGAAAACAGAAAGCTTGATTTCAGCAAGGCACAACCAAAGATCGCTGCGAAAAATGAGAAATACACACCGAGCGGAGGCGATAAGAAGGTCCATCTTGTTTACACTTTCTATCTTGTTTAATCTTTTTTATATCTTCATCATGATCTCTAATTTACATACATAAACTTGGGAAAACGAATTAAAGAAAATCAAATAGACTGAACTATTCGGAACATCTTTTATTAATTCTTAATTGTCCAGTTGCAACAAATTGGAATGCAATAGGAATTTATCTTCTTTTTTAGTAGATTCAACAGGTTTAAAATAATACACCAATATTTTTGAAGTTTATTAAATATTTTATTGCCTTGTGTTTCATAAATGTATAAAATTCGCAGTCTAGTAATGAAATTCATATAATTTATTATTGTTGTATTTTTCTGCAAACATAACGCAGATTTCTCAAGTGAAACTCCAGTGGAACGCAAAATCGAAAATCGGATCATTGGATAACGCGACCTACAAGCCTGGTGGTGGGGATAAGAAAATAGAAACGGTGAAACTCGACTTTAAGGACAAGGCAAAGCCAAAAGTCGGTTCCAAAGATAACGCTAAACACACGCCTGGAGGTGGTAACATTAAAGTAAGACTCTACAATAATCTTTCTAAAACTACATATATATTTCCCTAGTCTGTTAATAGCTGAAACATTTATAGGTAATGTTAGTATTTCAAATTTATTTTAAAAGGAATGCTTGAGATTTACTTTGACAGTTTATTTTGAATATTAACAGTGTTCTGCTGTCAATAATAACCATTGCCTGTACGTAGTTTTTATCGGAATACCAAAATTTTTCTTCTCTACCTTTGTTATCGATCCATAATGTATAGAATATCCTACCATTTTATGAAAGTTCTATGATATTAAAATAATGTTCCATATATATGAAATATAGAACATTATGTGTATTGATAAGTTAAACGTTAAACCCTTAAGTTTTGAAAATGTTCTAATGCAAAATAATGATATTAGGATACTTGGAACATGAGAACTGTGCCATGACAAAAGTTAAAAAGTTTAACAACACGTTTAGTTGGTGTTACTTATTCGAATGACAATAAAAAATTGGAAGTTTATTTAAATATTTCAGTAATCAATCCTTTTTGTCATTTTCAATCCATTCATAATTAATATTTAAACATATGCTTGAACATTTTCGCTACTTATAACAGTATTTATCACAAATTAATTTTCAGATCTTACGAGCATTTCTGATTTCATATTCATGATAGAATATTGAGAGAAACATTTACATTTTTGAATTTCGTAAACCCATCTTTTTAGTGTGCTTTTCGAAATTATTAACCTTTTTATCATAAGGTTGCTATGTTTTCGCTTGGAATTACCCAAGTCCATAATGTTTGTTGTTGTGGCGATAAATCATTTCCATAATGAAATGCTTGCCTTTCGTTTTTAAACACATATCCGTTCGTTGTAGACAAATAGTGCTCGCCTCGTTCACTTGCCACGAGAATGTTCGAAAGTTTGGTAAACTAGAAAACGAGTATCTTCAAAGTTGATGGCATTATTGCATGTAGAATGTTAATGTAGGCTCTATGTCCTAAAAGTTTAATTAGTATCCTCGAAGCTCACAGAAAACAAGAACTCAGGCATGAAGAGAAATGATAGATGTACGTCTAAGACTTGTTTGACTTTAGAAGTCGTCAAAATTTATTCGTTTCTTTTGATTAATCACTTCGATTAATATTTTCGAGGACCGCAGAAAACAAAAATTCAGACATGAAGAGAAACGAGATATACTTTAGCTCTCGAAGTTATCCAAATCTATTCGTTTCTTTTACCAAACTGATTTTACAATTTATATCATTACTATTGACGCAAACTTTTCTAATATTCTTTCATAAATATTTGATTCCATGTAATTAATATGTGAAAACATTTCGGAATTTAGAGACATGTCAAGTAGATTTCAATAGAGAAAAATCGGAGGTCTTCGAAAACAAATAAAGTACTTTTGCAAAACAAAAGTTAATCAGTCTTAACTTGGCTACAAACTGCAATCAAAATATTTTGTCAAAAATGTGCTTTTTCAATAAAAGCTCGAAGATAATTTTATTGAGAGAAAATAAACTGCCTATCACCAGGCAAAGGAATTATGTACCTCTTATACTTTCTCTGGTCATTTCACGTGATTTGTTATTCATTTCTCTTAATGTAAAAGACTGTTGTCGCTGTAATGAAATAACCGTTCCCAAATGGGGATGTGTGGACTTCTTGATCAACAAGAACAGCATCGTCCCATCGTTAGCAAAAGGTTGACCCCTGTATGCATGATTTGTCACCCATCATTATTAACAAGTCATTATTGTTTGT
>CM052311.1:4946169-5039141 GCA_028455605.1 Lasioglossum malachurum | reverse complement strand
GGTAGTGGGGGTTCTCTGGCTCCCGACGGAGAAGTTCGTCACCCCAGATCTAAATAACGAATTTCGAAGCTCCAATTGAACGTGCAAGGTAACAAGTGCGAATCAAATTTGCAGCTGCTGTGCAAGGTATAACAAAACTCGTGAGAACCTCGTGAAACATTGACTTTTAAAGCGAGACTGATGAATACAATTTCAAGTCTGAACACACGTGAAGTTGCTATACCTTGTTCGTCAAACTGTACAACCGTTCCAAATTTACTGGCACGTATGAACAGTGTAATATTGAGTGAGTGTTTGCCGCAAAATGGGAATTTCTACCAAAAACCGAATGGTGAATAATCGGTGTTATGTTTGTAGAAATTCGTGAAAAATTTCAAGACTGTACGTGTGCAATGATCACTCGCGTACTCGCCTACTTTCGGGTTAAAGCCAGATACTTCGTATTTAGAATAGTTGAGTTATAGAGGACACATTGTATATGGTGATGCATAAATCTTTTCGGCTATAATTGTGCAAGTTTTGCTCTTGCCATGCTAATTATAAGCATATTCTGACGTTAGTCACACGAACTAGCAGTGGCGGATCTAACGGTAAGCGGACTTAGCGGCCGCGTGGGGCCCGGGGTACCATAGGGCCCCGAATTTTAAATAAATTTATGTAATGGTATGAAATTTTTCATTACTTTCATTTTTTTTGTTAACAAGTTTCTAACTTGATTTTGAGGGCCACTAAATTTTTACAGCTTGGGGCCTCCACTTGACTTGAGCCGCCACTGCGAACGAGCATATAAATAATATCGATTAACGATTCCAAACGGCGACGGCTTTGTTCTATCGGGAAAAATGGCGGATTTATAAAGCACGCGTCGTCATTTGAAACGGAAAAGAAAACTGAACTACTATTGTGCATCACTGTTAATCAAAAGCATGTGCGGAGTATACGTTAATAGAGCGAACTGTACAATTAAGTTCAAAGTGTATAGTAAATAAAAACATCATAGTAACGATAACGATTGTATATTCGAGATGAAGTTTCCAATAAAACCATGTTTTATCTTACAATAATTACGTTGTCGTCGAAGAAACACCGTTCTTGTGTACGCTCCGTACATGATATAATACGCTTGAATAATTCTCACATTCCTTGTTACACGTCATACCCGTTTAATTATCTTGCTTTAATTCTCAGACTATCAAAAACTCGATTCTATTTCATTTATACTTATTTATTATAATCAGGATAAAATGAATTTAAATATATAAATATACATGAAACCATTTTGGGTTGACCAACAAATTTTCTTGCAGTTTTTAGAAAATCTCTCTCGAGAATTTTGGGAAGTATTTATTATATTATTTATTTTTTACATTATATGTACACCACGGATGTTTTATGATAAATATAATTTAGACTTATTAAAATTATTGGACAAACAATTCATTTTTGTTTAATTTATTCTACTTACAAGAGTGATTTAGAAAATATTTATTTTGCATAAACATCCGCACTGTAAGTATAATGCAAGCATCGCATTGGAGAAGAATGAAAAAATTTGTTGGTCAGCACAATAATACACATTGTCTTGCATACGCATCCATTCGTAATTATTTCGATACTCTGAAAGTTAATGGTAAGGATATAATCACCTAATGGCAAATACGATATACTATAATCGATTCTAACGATAAATTAATACAATGTTTTCCTTTAAGAACAACCTTTATTAAAGAAGTTGAAACATATGTAACTGTCTGTTTGAATATTCTATATTCTTTCAACACCGTACAGAAACATATTATTTGATTACAGTACAATTGACAAAGAGTTTAAGTCAATTAACATGTTCTGTTAATTTGGGATTTCCTGTTTTAAAAGTTAACTCAGTCACTATACGGTCCGCGTCACTATTAACGTTAACATAGTAATTAGGAACGAACAATTTAGTGAATCAACAATTGACCGCTGATTCTTTACATTTTTATCTGATGTAACCATGAAAGAGCAGGATAATTCTTCGAAAGTATAGGGAAAAGCTGAGATGATTTAAACATAATTTCTAAACATTAGACTGCGGATTTTATGCATTTATCAAAAAAATAAATAGATGAAATACAAAGCTGTGAGAGCACTTTTAATCCTATGTCACACAAAATTTTAATTTTGCATAAAAATCCACAGTCTAGTATAATCATTCAAGATCTACTATGATGATTCAATACAATCGAGACCGATATTCGTGGACACGTTCTATTTGTTCCTAAAGTCGCTAACTGGATTGAAATTATTCGAAAGAATCGATAGAATCGAATAATTGAACTTCGTTCTCAGAAGCAGGAGGAAAACACAACACAACGTGCAATCACATTCAATGCACCAGCGCGGCGTCGCGTTTGAATAATAGAATATGATAAATTGATAATCGATAGTGTAGATATACATATTATCTTTATTTATTACACACACACACTGAAATAAGCGCTGAAATCTCGTCGCTGGTGTACAATAAGATGGATAGTATAAGGAAATTGCGAATGGATGGGAAGATACGAATGAATATAAAATAACATCGATTAAGTAAACATTTCAAGAAAAAAATCTTGATCGCATCATCGCTTTCAAACAACTCTCATACAATCTAGGTGAATATGTAATACATGTTTATTGCTTCCACATCGATTATTATTATACACTTCGATTCAACTGACGATTCGCATTTCAGCAACAAATGAAATAATATTGAATTGTCGCAATGGCCACGAGTAATCACTTCATAGAACACACTTGTGCAACGTTCATCCCGCGTACCTATATCAATAACAATCTCGAAAGAATCCTTTTAATAATGTGTTCTTTCATTTGCGAATCAGTGAACTTTATCTAACGTTCTCGTTTGCAAGGACTGGGTGTATAGTTATCAAAACGATTCAGAAAAGAATGAGATATACAGGGTGTGGCCGGACGGGTGTTACAACCGAGCAGGGGATGATACTACATGTAAAAATAAGTCGAAAAATAGGAATAACATTTTTTTTGACGCTTCCTTTTCGAGAAAATCGAGTTTGGAAATGCAGCGAATACACGTGCACTAAAAGATACAGTATGCGAAAGTCTTCACGTTCACTGTTATATTCTGGATTTGTATGTAAGGATCAAGAGATTTTTGAACAAATATTCTATGATTATATTTATTTATTAACGCCATTCTGTTGCACAAAGGTACCAGTATTACTTGTAGCACACGTTCTAAACGTTAGATTCAGCTTTGAAACTAGTGCTAAAATTCTAGATATAGAGATAAGCCGTTTTTAACTCTTTCTTTTTTAAATATTAAATTATATTTAGTTATTATCACTTCAATTGCGTTGATTAATACGCACAGAGTGTACCTCACCTTCGCATACTATACATGCGGTGGACACAAAATGATCGCTACTTATCACCGCCTCTGTAAATCAAGGTTAGTCTGCACAAATTTTGCAATTTTTCGATTAATAATCAGTAATATACTTTCATATACTTCTACTTATGTATAATATAATTTTTACTTCTTTGAAGCAAATCATAAAAATAACTTCCGCTCCCAACGGTGAAATTTCACTTATAATAACTAAATAATAGCAATATAATGTCACAATTTACGTTGAGTATAGTGGTATAAATTAAACTTCAATTCTAGCTTTTATTATTGCAATTTAAATTTGACTTTCTTTCTGTAAATTTCCATTTGAAATTATAAAAAATTTTAATCCAATGACGGCAAATTATCGAAAACATTGATTATTATAAAACGGAAGATATTTATGACAAGACAGCAGATTTTGCACAAGACTGCAATTACAAGATACAAAAACTACGTAAACATTGATTTTTTTCCCTAATAATTTCAACTATAGTTCAAAAATAATATATAATAAGATAATAAGATAATTCTTTTCTCAGAATTTAAGTTTTTTTACAATTTAACAAAATAGAATGTATCACAATTATCAATAATATTTATTACACACATAAGTGCCGAAAATTGTGAGTATCCAAAAATACCCTAGACTAATTATAAATCCGTATTTTGCAGATTGATAACGTTGAAGAGGTCAAGTCCCTTGCTACTGAATTGCTGAAGGAAAATTTACCGCAACCGCCGCCTACGACTCCAACAAAAATACGGAAGTTACCGTCACCATCCTCTATGGTAACACCAAAAGCGGTTAGAAGTAGTTTCGCCAAATCTACAGAAGCTGCTGAGTCAAAAAAGAGCTCTTCGTCTAAAGAAACTGTGAAGGTAGCGGATGAAACAAGAAAGAATCTGAATTTGGCGAACATCAAAGCCGTTGCGGATGAGAAAATTGCAAAATCTCCTTCCCCGGAATATCCCGTCAATCCACGTTTGAAAAGCCCGGACAAATCTTCCCCCAATACACCCAGAAAAGTATCTCCGAAAAATATACGACTTCCAAAATTAGCGCCATCTCCTACGCCACCAGAAACCATACCAATTTCTGAAACTCATTCCAAAATCAGTCTACCGAAATTGATCGAGCCTTCCAAACATTTAAACAGCGTGGCACACTGAATCGATTTCGTAATACTGCAAGTTTATCGATCAATTATTTATCATTTACGAATCAGATTTGATCGAGGTCTGAAATAATAGTTTCATGAAGTTGTCATTTGTTAATATACAATAATTAATAAAGTTATACTAACAAAAAGATCCTAAAACAAATTACTAACGACATAAATTAATAATTTCATAAATAATATTTATTCACAATTTCTAGTAAGGAGTTCAAAAATGAAACACAAACGAAGTGTGTAGCAAATTGTATTGTAAATCTAACAGTATTGACATTAATACGAATGTTGATAAATTTTTGATGGAAGAATAGGCAAAAAATTTAAAACAACGTATCGATTTCTCACTCATCAGATTCTTGGTATTTATTAAATAATTTGTATAAAATAGAAATTTGAATGTAGTTGTATAGCGCAGACGTAGTTATCCTTTCACTTACACATGCACACATATGTAATACAATAAAATATGTTTCTATGCACTACTAATATTTCATATACATAATTTTACAGAATACAGATGTATTGGTTTCAATAGAAAACGATGTAGAAAGAATTTTCCATTAGAACCTTCAGAAGAAAATATAAATATTTTTTTACAAATAATAAAAATAAAAAATATTACGTGTTGTTACCAAGAAAAAGGATAATGATAATTCTTAAAAACAAAGGACACTTTAAAGCAATGTAATGTAATATAAATATGTGTGTATGATTTTTAATGTACATAACAAGATATGTCTTCGCTACATAAACACTTCTGGAATGATGAATTCGAAGTACGTTTGGAAAACATGATCCTAAAAATACTTGGTTTGAACAATTATATTATTGGCGACGTTTTGCTATTATGTAAAAAATTATAAAATACAGTAAATTATTATAGTATGTCTATATTAATTTTTCTTTGGCAGTGGTGGTGGAACTAATGTAACTCCGGTAAAGTAAGGATGATTTAATCCTTTTTTTGCTGTTATCCTCTGATTTGGATCATAAGTCAAGAGTTTCTATTAAAAAAATTAAAAATATATTAAGATTGACATAGAGGTAAATGTGTTAAATGTTGATTTTGAATTTTGCTATAAAAATATGATTTTCACCAAAAGCAAATCTTTGGCATCAGGTTCAAAGGAAGGTAAAACTTCTTCGAAGCATTTTGATTCCCATCTTGGAAACCTTGATGTATAATCAGGTAGCTGTGACACTCCAGGCCAAATACTTTCATCGGGTGTACCTAATGTACGAAATATCCTGAAAAGCTGATCTATCTCTGAGTCTCCTGGAAACAATGCTCTCCTTGTTGCCTATGGGATTGAAAAATTAAGATTATTATTAAATCTGATATATTTTCATGCTAAAATTTCTATAAGAGTATTTCATTCATATTAAAATTACAATACCATTTCTGCGAATATGCAACCAAGGCTCCACACATCCACAGCATTGGAATACAATTTGGTTCCTAAAAGAATCTCTGGCGCTCTGTACCAAAGGGTTATTATTTCATGTGTATATGTTCGAACAGGAACACCAAAAGTCCTGGCTAATCCAAAATCTGCTAATTTTATGTGGCCCTCCCGATCTATTAACAGATTCTGTGGTTTTAGATCTCTGTGTAAGATGCAACGAAGATGGCAGAAGGAAATTGCATTCAATAATTGAAATAGATAACTCTGCAAAAATAACAGACTTGTCTTTGAAGAATGCATGCACCTACTTTCAATTCTGATTATTTTTGAGAGCAATACCTTTACAAGAGCCTGATCTAATCCTCCTTTAACAGAGTCTAGTAATTTTTTTAAATCTTGTTGTAAGAATTCAAAAACAAGATAAAGATGTTTGTCGCCATCTACCACATCGAACAACTGTACAATATTTGGATGAGTAAGTTTCTTTAATAATGATATTTCTCGAATAGCAGTGGATGGAACACCTTCGCTTTCCCTGATAGAAATTTCATATTAACATTCGGTGATGGAATAAAATATTTATAATATCCATACACGTAATAAAATATGTATAATACTTATAATATTTTATTACAAAACAGTATACAACTAAATTTAAATTGACAGGTACACAGAAATATAGGGTACATTTTTTAAAATTAGGTCAACCCAGAGTTAATTTAACCCTTTTGTTTGTTTTGAATTGATAGTTTCCAAAATGCTTTTATTATGTTTATATAACATATACATAACATATTTATATAAATATTCTTTAGAAATTATCATTAGAGTGCCTAAATTAACATTATTTCTGAGATGACCTGCCAACTTTCATTAAAGTTAAATTCTTCTTCTATTAGACATGTACAACAAAAATAATTGACTAGCTTTCCAATAAGCATAAATCATAGACAGTCATTTGGCATTATACTGTACATTTAGTGAAACAAATCATGTAGGACAAACTTATACAGGAGAAATCCATTGATAGAATTAATAATTGCACTGAATTAATTAAAAGCTGTAAAACTAAAAACCAGGCGAGCATGACACAATGGGACAAGCTGAATAATGTGGTGCTACGAAAATTTAGTGTAACGTGGCCCCTGCAGATTCAGCTGACCCCAATGTGCAAATTAGCAGATATGTTAGCAATGCATGTAAGCAAAAGCTTAGCTGATATGATTAATTGATTTCCTTTAAATGTTATTTGTATTATAAAGGAGAATAACAAATTCAACATAAACAGTTATCCAGTTATTTACAAAATGAACAAATATTTAATTTTGCGTAGTACAGAAATGTTTTAAAATACTAACATTCTTATACACGTAAATGAGGGGAACACAAAATTATAATAAGTTCAAGTTTTATAGGGATTAGTTACCTCGAATAAGTATGAGGTGTCCATGCTTATAGAAGTGTTCTATTTAAAAATTTTTTTATTGATTAATAAAAAATTATACTACACACACATATAACAATAAAAGATGGTCTAGTAAACCAATTCTAACTTTCGATGTTGCATGTGTAGCTACATATAAAAAGAATGATTTTAAGACAATGGACAGTATTTTGTGTGAAATATTGTAAGTACTACTATTATATATTTATAGAATATACGTTTAAATGTGCTGTAGACTTTACAATAAGATTTCTGTCGCTTGACGAAAGAATTATATGTTCATTTTGTAGTTAATGTAGAATTATAAACTTCTCAAAACTCGATACAGGTATTCATAAAAAAATATAAAATATTTATAAATAAATGTTATAAATGACATACGTCTCGAGACGAATTTTCTTAAGTGCCACCAGCTTCCCAGTCAGTTTATCTTTCGCTTTATAAACCACCCCATAGGTCCCTTCCCCTATTTTTTCGATCTTAACGAAGTTGTCCATAACCTCAACGCCACGTTCGACGTTGTCGGTCGTCCTCTGACACTCCGTTTTAGTTGCCAGTTTTTATCACTGTTCTGATATTATTTGAAATTATATATTTATAGAACATTAACTAACAATATCATTGATATCTAAACACTTTTTTAGGTGTTGTTTAATCAAAATTGTTTGTTTGTCAACACCGCTAAATCACTTGACATGCGTGCTACATTGCCGCCATTTTTGTTGAGAACATTTTAGAATCTCAATTCTCTAGAAATCGATAAAACCCAATAAAACCGAACAGTAAAGTAGATCATCTTATTAAACATTCTGTATCGTAATGGGTAAATAAATTGAATAATGCATTATTATATAATTAATAGATTGCGGATGTTTATGGAAAATAAAAATTATCTGCATCGATTGCAAGAAATAAAAACTAAATCGATACATCTTCAATTTTGAAAATTTTTCAACAATTTTGAATTTCTCTACTCAATTATACTATAAATGCATAAAGATCCGCAGTCTAAATTTTAGTAATTAAATAAGCTCACTCCGTGGCTTGGTGGGGGTATCGCACTGATGTTGTATATATACAGTAGTCCCTTTTTTAACTCAGTTTTCTTAAAACGGGAATCCCATTAGAAAATTTTGTTTGTTTCTTCTCTGATTCTACAATGAATACTAAGACACTCTGTATACTATGAATCCGTTACAACCTTGAAATTTTCATGTTACAGACAGAAGTAAGTATATATATACACGACCGCACTCTGTAAATTCAAACATCACGATCACCTTTAGAGACTTATTTAATTAAATAGATGTTAGATCGATGAACGTTACGTCGACGTATGTATAATTTTCACTATCAATCGATTGCAAGAACTACTTTTAATTTAAAAAATTTGTGATAATTGTTTCTGATATTGTGTGTGATTTATTCTTATTAGTGCAAATCGGAAAATTTCAAAAGGAATCAAACTTGAAGAAAATTAAGTAAGTAAAGTGCTTTTAAATTCTGTTTATATAGTACTATAAGAGATTTAATTTAATTTGTATTACTTATATTAATTGTCATTTTCAAGGTATAACATAAAAATGATATTACCATTAATAATGTCTAGTACTGGGGATATGAATAAAAACTGGCTCATATGGAAACAATGCTTTCTTGAGTATATGGAATGGTACAATTATTATGAACGACCAGAAGAGTATAAAATTACTATTTTAAGGAACTTGTTAGGATATGATGCTCTAAGGGACCCATCAATCCATCGTATTTTAAATTATAGATTCAGTACTCTGATTAGTGTATTAGAAAGACTTGATGTCTTCTTTAGCAATATGAGAAATGAACTTGTAGAGCGGAACAAGTTTTTCACAAGATTCCAAGCGAGAGATGAACCAATTGAAACATATATCCTTGATTTAATTGTATGTTCTACCTATACGTTTGCATGTGTTTCTCTTAATTTATTAAACATACATTATCATATTATTTTTACATATTTTAGGAGAAAGCAAAAACTTGTAATTTTGGAAACCTAAGTGACAGCATAATCAGAGATAAAGTGATAGCAAGTATCCATAACAAGGAGTTTCGATCAAAACTCTTTCAAACACTAAATCTTGATTTGTCAACATTATTACACATTTGTAAAGAATATGAAGCTCAAAATAAAACCAATAATAGAAAAATTGTCGAAAAAAGACAAACTCAAACTAATGCTTTACACAGTGATAAAATAGCAGTGGTAGAGGCTTCCAATAGTAATAATAAAAAGGTTGCTGAAGGGAAACAAAATTCAAATGATAAAGTAAATGCTAAAATTAATGTTGAGGCCAAAACAAATCCTGAAAATGATAAGACTGGCAAAAATATTATTGGCACAACCAATCAAAGACATAGTGATACTAGTAGCAAAGCTAAGACAGATTTTAAAATACATAATAATGGTAGTAAAATGGATAATAATGGTAATAACGTTTTGAGCAGCGCTCGCAAAGAAAATAATACTAATATTGGCAACAAGACTAAGACAGATGCTAAAAATGATAAGAGTGGCAAAGCTAAAACTGATACTAAAATGAATGGTAAAGGTAGTAACATTTTGAGCACTGCTTGCAAAGAAAATAATACTAATATTGGTGACAAGACTGACAATAAGACAAATCTTAAAAATGATAAGAGTGGCAATAACATTATTGGCACTACCAATCGAAGACATAGTGACAATAGTAATAAAGCTAAGACAGATTCTAAAATACATAATAATGGTAGTGGTATTTTGAGCACTGCTTGCAAAGAAAATAATACTAATATTGGTAACAAGACTGACAATAAGACAAATCTTAAAAATGATAAGAGTGGCAATAACATTGTTGGCACTACCAATCGAAGATATAGTGAAATGCATAATAATGGTAGTAACCATACAGATGTGGTTTTTGGAGAAAATACTAATAATGTTAATGATAAGGCTAAGATAGATTCTAAAGGTATGAATAGTAATCATAACATGAATACGGCTCGTCGACATAGCGTAACATCAGGTACACAATACAGACAAAACTGTAAGAAATGTAACGAGAAGCATGCTGAAAGAGCTTGCCCCGCTTGGGGACATAAGTGTGAGAAATGTGGTGAACGTAATCACTTTCCTAATTGTTGTCAAATGAAACCTTTAAAAAAAACGGAACAACATATAAATGTATGTATGCGTTTTTAAAATGTAATTTAAGCAGAAGATAATTTACAATCTTGCTTTATGTTTTTATTTTTCTAATCATAATCAGTGTTATATTCATTTCAGATGAGCTCAATAGAAAATGTATTGAACCCCAATCACTTTCAGCATAAGAATCAGCCACAGGTAGAAAATAAGTGCTCATTTCTCTCTATAACTTTTATTAGTATTTATATATATATACTGATTATTTATATTCTTCTTTCTTTCTTTTTAATACACTAGCTCATTTCTCCAAGCAACTACAGTTTAGTAGCAAATATTGAACCTTGTTATGTAAGTATACTATGTAGTACATCGCTATATGATATCGTAGTTTTGAATATTCGAAAATTTTATTAAGGATGAATATAAGTACGTAAAGAATTTCTTCCATTCAGCTTCCTAGTGCTCCAGAATTTTGTGAGACAGAGAATGAATTATATCCAAAGTTATGTCATATGTCAACTTTCCAAGCATGTGCGGTAAGTTTTAACATATATTAGTTTGCGAGTAAAACAGTTGGAGATACTTGACCTATTTGACTAATTTTTATAATTGAACCATTGGTATTTTCTTGATTTGCTGTGTATCAAAAATGTATACATTTACTTAGATTTACAGGCTTAATTTGAAAAACAGTTTTGATTGAGTGTACTGTAGGTTGCAGTATTGAATATTATAGAATATTATAGAATAAAATATTATTATATTATAGAATATTATATACAGTGACTCACATATAAATCTTTAATTATTTAGCCACTGAATCCTGAAGCAACAGTTGGCAATACAGAACTTAACGCGACAGCAACTGAAACTCAAGAAAATAAAAAAAGTTCAAATTCGGGAAAGGCGGACACATGTTCGATATCATAAAAGTAGTTATTGTATATAGTCAACAAGTACTATTTATTTTGAAATGTGAGTTTATATTGTTTTATTTATTTATTTATTATTGCTTTAAGTGAAAAATAATGTTATTATTAGCAATTAAAAGAGAAAATTTATGTATATTAACTAAGCTATACCAACAAATTTTGGCAGCTAGTAGAAATAAGTGAGAGGGGAGAACAGAAAGGGTGCGTTTCAAAGTCAATAATTAAGATAACGGAGTTAAACTTAATTTTTTTATATATTTATATAATAACTATCTTAAGCAAAATTCACGATCTATAATACTATTTTAAAAATGAGGACAAACGAAAAAATATTCTTAAAAGAAGTACCTAATATAATATATATGTGTTTAGAAATGCACGAGGTTTACAGGACCCATTACATATTCTACCATGAGAACTAGGAAACGTTCAAACTTTCAACTCATACAAGTATATACAGAGTGTCCTGTAACTGGTGGTACAAACGAAAAGGGGGTGATACTACATGAAAAAATAAGCCGAAAATATAGAATAAAATTTTTTCATTGGAGACTTTGTTTTCGAGAAAATCGACTTTGAATTTTCGCCGGGTACGTGCTTTAGTATGTGCAGAAAGTAGAATTGGTTGATCATGGTCAGACGCGTCAGACGATTCCTATGCAATAGCACGTGTATTCAATTATTTTTATAATTAGAACGATGCGACGCGCGACGTTTAGAATAGCAACATTTATATGGATCCGATGTAATAAACCGAAAATTATGCAATATTTTCCTGGTGGTGGAGTGTAAAGTAACATTCAGTATAGAGAAATTATAATCATACGTCAATGCAATGATTGAATTGCGAAAAGTGGAGCACGTGGAAACTTCAACATTCCCTAGTGAATGTGGACGTTCACTCTATTTTGCTTCGATAAAACTGACATTGTCTGTCGGCTGCATCACTTGTTGCATTGTCCTGGAAATAATGAGAATGTACTGTATAAACCACTAGTATAGTGTAGGTATATGGTTGCGACACACATATCACGTTCATGTATACGATCGCGATGTCTTTGTTCGGATGCGCATAGCACGACACTTAAAACTGGGGTAGCCGGTTCATTGACGTTCAACCGAAACAAGTTTTTGGCGAATGCGCCAGCACTGTAAAATAATCCATACAATTTGCTACTAATATTATAAACAATAGGGACACTCAGTAATTGAGCATTTGTAACGACAATAATATATTGTTTATTTCTAAAACCTCTGTGGAAGTTTATTTCTGATTACTGGACAGCGGATCTTTATGCAAAATAAAAATTGTCTACCAGAATTGCAACAAACTTGAGTGAAATAGAAAATTATTTTCATTCGTACTATATTTAACACATCGAAAATAATATAAGAACATGTTGAAATTTTTCGAATGTTTTCAGTGTTTTAAATTACACCTACTCATTTTTATCTTAAATGCATGAAATCCGCAGTCTACTGATTACATATACATGTGTATCATGTTACATTGCAGTGCTGTCTTACCAACAGAGATACATGCAAAGAACACACGGTATCGCTGCAGAAAAACTACTGAATTTTTTGTGCGATTTCTATATTTAGCTGTGTCAGTTGAAACCCGAAATCTAGGACATGCTTTGAAGTCATAACATTTAATTCGCTTATACGTGTGCTACCAGTAAAAACTCTGAGATCAGAGTTGTCCGTTGGCGAATTATTCTAGAAAGTTGTAATAAAACTCATATATCACAATGGAGAACAAATAATAACCACTGACGTCGCAAATTATAAAGTAAAATATTTATCCTCTTCCATTGTAATCACGTAGATATAGTCTGGTTTTGTATTTTTTATATATTGCTTTTACGTGCAGTGCATATACATATATTATATTGCGCCCTACTTTTTCCCCCATGCAGGAGTACTCTTCATAAAGAAGAATCATTACTCTGCAACCGTTTGATTACCTGTTTCCTACGGCTCAGTATACAGGGTGTTTGCGAAATCGTAGTACAACCGGGTAGGGGTGATTCTACATGCAAAAGTAAGTCGAAGAAAAGGAATAACATTTTTTCGTTTGACGCTTCGTTTTCGAGAAAATCGAGTTTAATAAAGTTCCGCCAGGTTTGTGTGCTTTAGTATATGCAGAAAGTAGAATTGATTGATCATGGTCAGACGCGTCAGACGATTCCTATGCAATGGTACGTGTATTCGCTGCATTTTCAAACTCGATTTTCTCGAAAACGAGCTGCCAATCGAAAAAATGTTATTCCTTCTTTTCGACTTATTTTTGTATGTAGAATCACCATCTGCCCGGTTGTACTAAGATTTCGCAAACACCCTGGATTTATAGACAATCCAGTACATGTTTCGTTGAACTACCATCTAATATTTACCAACTAATTTTTACCTGCTGAAGATATTATTCCAAGATTTTTACGCAATCTGTATGTTTCACAGGGAATACACTTGATACTTGATCCAGTTATCTTCAATCACTATCAGCGACATCTATTAGAAGCTAACGTCACTGATGTGAACGCTTCTACCACTACCATTTATCGAAACGGTCACTATTGTGGTGGGTCGCTATCTAAAAATGACATATGATTGCAGCATGACCTTGACAACTGTAGCATGTCAAATCAGTCACATTTTTCTTTTTTGTTCTCTGCGATGCGACGGTCATATCTGAATAGAGTCTGAATTGGTAGAAAAAAATTCCAATAGTTGAAAATAGTGTGGAGATATATTGGGTTGGCAAGAAGACAATTTTTTTATTCAAGCAATGAACTTTTATGAATAAAAGTTCTTTGAATAAAACTTCCATTCTTCGAGTGGAAGTTGAAACATCGATTTTCAACTGCTAACATCTCGAAAACGAATTCTCGTCACAGGACTTTTCAATTCGTATTTGCTTAAGAAATCTAAATAAGAAGGTGGTCGATGAATAGACATCTGCTCAATAGATGAGGAAATGACATTGTCGAGTAAGAGCTTCGGTTAGACATCTTTTGAAAATTTGAAATGAGATTGATTCTGTTGGAAACAGCAGGCAGTTTATTAGGTACTATGCGTTTAACAGTGATGGATTGTGAGAGAATAGATTTATCGAATTTGAATCGACGGTAGTAGAAATGTTATAATTAGACTGCAGATTTTGTGCATTCATGACCGAACTGAATAGGTAAACTCCAAAGTAGTAGAACATTTAAAGCAATTGACTAAAAATTAATGAGAGATACAGCTACACTTTTTACAATTTCTTATTAGTTCAATTGTTACATATCTTCGAACAGAATTAATCACATTATGAAAGTAATTTTGCAAACAAGTGTCTCATGCTTTCTTAAGGTAGTGCTTTAGTTCCTTGACATTTTCAATACATTTAATAATCTTTTTAAACGCATTAAATAAGGTATTCGCAATAATATATATGTATGTATATAATACATGCAGAGCACGTTTTCTAATTTCTTCTTTTATTAAACGAAGATATCGCTGCTTTTCACTCATTGTCAGTCTTAAATGAAGTCGATATCCGCGTGTCCATCACAGTCGATGTCCGCCTTATCTGCAATGTTAGCTCTATCTGCGTCGACGTACCTTTGTTAACCCATACCACTGGACCCCTTTTTTCGATATATTGACATACACTTTCATTTTCTTTTAATTTTAACACTAAACCTACCGAGCTTTAAAAGTAGTCTTTTTGATGTATCGAACATGTTCAATATAGTTGACTGGCTAATTTAGATAGCACGCATGGATATACTATTTTCCTTCTAACAAGAGGAAAGATGTTATAGAGCAAGATAATGAAAGAAAACAGCAATAAATTATAAAAGAAAAAGACGGAGAACTAATGGGAAGTCAATATATAACGTCAGTCGAGCAGAGAGTAAAGTTGAGAATGGAAAGATTAACATTAATTGCAAGCATAAATTACAAAAAAGTAATGGTGACAATAGACTAAGTCCTGTAGCTCGAAGGGAATCTGGAATACATCTATTTTCTTGCTTATAGCTCCCCGATCGGCTTAACAGGGAACAATATAGTACGAGTATTTTCCTCCAGTCCCCCTAATTGTCTACTTGATCCATTACACGGGAACTAAGTGCGCGCGTGTTCAATAAGCCTTTAAACTGCCCGTATTATCCTATCGGTTACCTAAATTCCGCGATCGTGTCATTGCTCTTCGTCGCTGTATTATAATTTCGTTCTCTTCTCTGTCCATTTCCTCACTTCCTCGTTCCACAATACTTTTCGTTATAATTCTCATTCGCAAATAAAAAATTTAACATAAAAAATGTTAAATAGTATCACTATATATTTTGTTATGTAATGTGTAGTTTTTAATTCATTGAACTCAACAATACAGAAAATAAAACGTTAATTGCTTTCGTTTCCTATATTCCTCTCTAACAAGTTCACACAGATTTCCGCAGTCCAGTAACAACTAGACTGCGGATGTTTACGTATTTATATCAAACACCAACGTGAGAAAGACTATGGAACATCAACTAGGATTAAATTCGATTACGTTTCTACTGCGATACCGGTATGCTAAAATAATTTATCGAAAAGTCTTTTTCTCTTTCTCCGTAATCCCTATAAATTGCACCAAGGAAATTCTATTTTGCGCATTGAGATCCGCAGCTTGGTAACCATTGCAGTTGAAAATAAACGTAAATTCCATAGTATATAACCCTTTGCAGTCGGAGAGCTACTTTAATTTGAAAATTAAACATTTCTTCCGACTTAGAATAATTCCACTGTATGTATGTGATTTTTTTTTCATTTTATGGATATGAAACTAATATAATACCTCGTGCAATACTTAAACGCGTGGTAATTTATTAGATAAAGTAATTTTTAGTGGTGGTTCTGAATCAACCCTCGACTGCTAAGGGTTGAAGCTAATCTACTTAGAACGAACATTCTCATGAGTTTTACTAGCATGTAATCAAATGTTTTATCAACAAAAGTAGATTGTACTACACGATGTGCGGCTGTATATTTTTCCATGATAAAAATGCACAACTTGTAAAATCTTGAAAAAGAAAGGAGGAAAAAATCTACAATCTCTAGTCCTATCTTAATAACCCATCGTAGATCGAGGTTCATCGAGATCGAGATCAGAGATTTCAGTCAGACTCTCGCTTTCTCTCTCTCTCTCTCTCTCTCTCTCTCTCTCTCTCTCTCTCTCTCTGGCGAAGTAACGCAGAAAGCTATCGAATACCGCAATATTACTGCAATCACAGTTAGATAGGCAAAAGGTGACCGCACTGGCGGCAGGAAGGGAGGTCGCCGGAGGCAACGATGCCGAGAAAACGCGCGGCGGAGGAAGAGGAGAGAGAGAAGCTGGCGTTGGGGGTAGTCGCGGGGTCGTTATAGGAAGGAAGGGGTAGGGCAGAAGCAGAACGCATCCCTGCCAGACCGGCCACCTGCCTACCAACCCTGTCTGCTCCACGACGCTTCCCAGTATTCGAGCGATCGCTAGTACTCGCGCACGCAAATCCCACGGCCGGGGATGTGCGTTGATCGCGCCATCGCGTCGACTCTGATCGTACTACGGGAACGTACGGTGTGTGTAGTGTAGTAGTAGCGTTTCTTGACATGACGTGACGAGTCGTGTGCCCGTGTGCACTACCCGTGTGTCTCTCGAGCCCATGTTGTCGAACCATTCCGGGTTCGGTTCGTGTCTACCGACGTCTACCTGCGATGCACGTGTGCACGCTGCCCTCGTGATCGTCGTTAACACCCCCGGATGCGCCAACCGAGGAGTTGCCGTTCCCATTGCCGTCGTTGCCATCCTCCGTCCATTCGTAACATCACCGTTGTCTGAACTATGGATCCGCCGGGATTCACCGTGCTGGTATCCCACGAGTGTCCCTGAATCTAGCCCCTGCGAAATCCCGCGAAACCCTGCTGCTAGTCCAGCCTCCCGACGTTATACACCTTTAATGAACCTGGCAGGTCCGAGGGACCGTTCTGTTTCATCGAAAATGTCCGTGTTTTCCGATTGTTGTGCCGGGAGCAAGGCCCGGGATTCACCAGTCTAGGGGACTTAGGGTGCTAACGACGCGACCGGAGGAGTACCGAAGAACCGATGCGACAGATTGTTCGGATGCAACAGCCTCTGGGGCGACCACACACGATTATGCGCCAACCATGCTAGTGCACGCTTATCGCCACTTGGATGGAAAGGGTTTATTGACATCAACCGCGAGGTGATCGTACGTTTCGATCTTCGGATGCTGTAGAACCCAGAATTGTTTATCCGTTGTTTCCCACGATGAGATCAAAAGATCATGATTTGCAAAATCGCAAATCATGGCATTTAATGGACATGTAGTTTACCGGCAGATACTGCCGAGTAACCGACTATGAACGAGTAGTTTCGTAGAAGCGGGTGATGAGTAAAATAGCTTGGGATACGGCACGCTCCGTCATGAGTGGAACAGTTTCATTCTTTGATAGAGCATTGCGATTCGAGCCTACTGAATCGATGTAAACACGAAGCATCCGATTCTCATCTGATACACGTTTGCCTACTGAAAATAATCAGGTTTCTGCAGCTAGCTCGTTAGCTTTCTTTTCGAATCGAGTTGGCGAAATCCTCGTTAGTCTTATGACCTGTGCGCACAGGACTCGAGGAGCGAGCACGGACGATTTATTCATCAGAGAACCTCGTATCGTATTGTTAGGGACAGTTTAGAGTGGTAGCTTCCCCCGACTTTTGCCTCTTAACTTCTTTCTCAAGTTCCGAAGACATACGTGCTTGACACAAACAACCGCCGTGTTTCAGAGTGAACGCTACCACCTGACATGGCTACCTGTTTCGACCAACCTTTGTTTCACGGTTCACAAAAGAACGAGGTCATTAGGTACGAGAGAAACCAGGAAGGGTCGAGGGAAGTTGGTCACAGGAGAATAAGTTGCCGCAGTACTTTCGCGGGAACCTTTCTTCTATTGCGAAAAGACGTCACTACGGTCAATCCCTCGTAGTTCAATAGCCGTTCGAGTGGTTCGCTCACTGTTTCATCCTTCGAACCTCGTGATTCTGTTTGCTTTTTATTTGTATCGTTGCTCAACGAAACGAAAGGGAGAAGGAAATTTTTGAAAAATGCTGCGAGTGATCGGTCACCACATGAATGGGCGTGCCGAGAAACTTTTCACGTCGAAGTCAATGGCTCTCGGGTGTCAAGAGAACCGGTGCATTGTTGTTGCGAGTGCGGTTGAACGACTGGGGTTCTCTCGTCGAACGCTATAAGCAACAGAAATTTCGTCGGTTGTTGTCAGGCAGGCGGAAAACGGCTGCAACGGCACTAATTCGCGTCAAATCAATCAGAAGAAAACGGTGAACGAGCGAATGAACTTTCCGGATTACCCGTTCGAACGACGGAGGATCGAAACTACGGTTTAACCCCCCTGTGGAATATTCAAATTACGGATGATTCTTTAATGCATGCATGCATGCCGAATATGCTCGTCGAATGGTTGATTACAGTGGCAACACGCAAAAGTCATCGATAATGGAGATGGGAGTCGAACGGAACCACGAAAAACGTATTCGTCGGACGAAGTTTCAATTGATCGATCGATCGGTCGACACGAACGTTTTGATAATTCTTGTTAGATAATGCGCATCGCAGATCATCGATCGGACGAACCAGAGGGCATGTTCAAACAAATTACAAGGAAAACGTTTACACGTTTGTTGTTTATCCGTGATAAAGAAACAGCTTTCCTTCAGATTTATATAAGACGACACGAAAAATTAGATGATAAAAATAACGTTAATACGGTGAGGATATCGTGTCATTCTTTTCTTTTAAACGAAACGCATTGTTGATCTCGTTCCACGACGCAGAGTAATCGATCTTCGCGTGTACCGGAAGATACGAGCATGTCCAGGAAAGTCTCTTTTCCATGCGAATTATTATGATCGTCGAAGCTTCAACGGAGCGGAGAATTTTTAAGAGAGATACAAATCGGCGGAGAAATTGCTACCTATTCCGCGGAAGCGAGAAAGTCACTTTTGTAATTGCGAGGGAAGCACTTGTACGTTATTCGTTTTAATGAAGCCACTTACGTGAAAAACAGACAAAGGAACGGAAGAACAACGTACGAGTGGGACAGTTGTGTTGCGTACAATCGTCTCAGAAATTTCTTTGGCGGAAACCCATTGACCGATCGTTATCGGAGCGAAGTGACCAATGAGCGAACGAGATTCGCGAGGACAGCCCGAGATCGCTTGAAACGAGAGTATCGTCGTGAAGCTATGCCGTCGGTGGAATGTTTTGTAACTATAAGAAAAAGATGAAGTCGATGCTGGGGAATAGCTGCGTGTAATCAGCTTTATGCTGGCCCAGTTTATCAACGACCTTGCGCTGGATAATATCGTGGAAGGAGATCAGAAAACCGGGAAGCTGAACTCTAGCGCGACGGTTTTGTGACCATTTGGTTCGCGGGCTCTCCGAAGGACCCGCGACAGATCTTACGACAAAGAGGTCACCATCGAGGGTGGTGAACGTAATGTTCTAACTCGAAGTGAAGAGATGACGGTGACTCCGTCTACTACCGATGTCGCTGACAAGGCAGTCTCGACGGACGATGGTGGCGGTGGAATGGAGGTGGCACGTCTCGAAGCCGTCCTTGCTGCTCTGGTGGAAACAAAGGTGGAGGCTATCAAAGCCTCTTCAACTTTAAGTAAACGTTCCGGTAGTGCACCGACTAGTCCTCGCCGGCTTAGACTAACTTCCACTTCGACCGCATCCTCTTCGCTGAACCACCACCACCATCATCACCACCATCAGCATCGAAGAAAGAGCCATTACCATCATCACCATCACCATCATCATCATCATCGTGGCAAGAGGCATGATTCCGCGCCTTGCGACGCGTTCATTGAGGACGACCGCCACCAGCATAGTTCACGTCATGGTAAGTAGTCTCCCTTTACTTTGGTTTGTGATTGATGGTGATTCGACGGCACGATTGCGAAGGGATTCTACCCAGGGGTTGAATTCAATCGATAACTTGTACAAACAATAGTTATGAATCTATCTTTTGTGTTCGAACTAGTTAAAAGAATAAATATGAACTTTGATGCTAATATCTTTATTAAGTTTGGTTAAGTTACTGAGGCACGAGGCTCAGCATCAGGAACACCCTGCATCTCTCGTCCAGGAATTCGTTTCATTTCAAATTATCTGATTTCGCGGTAAAGTTTGATTAAGACGGGAGATACACAAAACGATTCAACGACTTTTCTTTTACGGTTCCACAAATGAATTCTCTCGACCACCCTCGACAGTGGTCGAATCAAAGAGAGGATCGACTTGGGAGATCTTAAGCTGGTCGACCGACTGCAGGAGAGGCCTCTTTCTCTTTTACATACCGACTCAGAGTCGCAGTATTGAAGCAATCGGGCCAAATGGTGCAAGTTTTGTTCATCGAATAATTAAATAATTCTATTGATTCTGTGTTGTACAGCTTAAGGGTGGGACGACACTACAGTCCATAATTATTAAATTTTAACATTTGGTTAAATTGCTTCAAAGAAAGGGTGCTTCTTATCATTCTTACGTGTACTTATTATGTTAATATTAACGTGTCTGATTATGGCCTACCCTTTCTACTTGTTGTAGATACTAGATTAATAGATATAGAATTATTTCTTCTAAAACTAGGCTTCCAATGAAACAAAATTTATTCCGTACTTTTTACTTATTACCACGCTTATGTTAACTGGTGTTGTTGTTGTATGCGTCAAATCTTTTAATCGAATTTTAAACCTCTTCACATAGCTCAATCTTGCTGAAATTTTGTATACACACTTGCTTTCGATGACAATAAAAGTAGAAAATAAAATGTATATAAAAAAACTTTTTAAAAACCACGCTTATATTAAAATGCACTAAAAAGGAGAAAATATATTTTTCTCTGGTTCTCCATAAAATATCGAATCCAGTGTTTGATTAATAATATCTTTAATAGAGCAAAATACACAAACACTTTGTTTCACTGTTTCAAATATTGGAAACTTGGCAGGTGTATATAAACTTCCGTGACTGAGAGCGTTTCAATTTGAACACAATCCTGGGCACCGGGTATAAAAGTCGTCGATTTGAAGTGAAATGGCCCGTGGTGCTTATTAGGCTGTAACAACTACGGGTGGCCACTGTGTCGTAAGCTGTGGAACGATCGAAAGCACGCATTCATAAACGTGCCAGTAAATGAGGGTGTTAAAGCGCGCCACATTGTTCTCTCATTCTTATGAGATCATACTTACGTACAATTACTTCTTTCCCATGCAATGGCTCTCAACTGTGCTACCGACCATCGAGAAATTCTATTACTTCACCAAAGGTGAGGTAATGTGTGAATCATGTAATCATATGTGAATCATTGTTTTTTGTCCATTACAGTTTCTTTTATATTCCATCGAATCTAAGATTAACGCGAGAGTCACCTAAAAATAAATCTTACTCTATGTGGAAGTAGATCGATGCAATTTATATTTTAATATAGGGTTAGCTTACGTCAAAGAATGCTTAGGACAGGATTCTGATGTAAATCGATAAATTACGAGTTGTGGTATAGGGGACATGGTTTTTTTGAAAATCGAATAAAATGTGCAAAAACGTTTTCTATCTGAAGTCCTTATAAGCATTTTGTAATATGTATTATAGTATCGACATTTATTGCAATTAAACCAATTCAAATTTGAAATGCCAAACGATAGATCCTCATACATGCATTTCAATTACAGTTTCAATCGGAAAAAATACATCTGTGTACTTAATCTGCATACACTAAAAAAACCACAGTCCAGCACCAGGACTCATGCCCTTTCCTCCCTCAACTTCTGGCTCGCTGGAGGGCCAGACGGATCTCCGCTTTCGCATTTCTCCCGCGTCTGGTTTATTATGCTCAATGGAACCTGCTGCCGAGGGGGACTCTCCCCACCATCGCGCGTCGTAGCCGTACTCTGATTGGTCCGTGTTTTTCGTTAATAACTCCTTAACAAACCCGAGGCGGACATTTGAAAAATGAAAATGTCACTTCAAATGTCCTTATTTTGACCAGTTTCTTTGTTTACGGAATATCGACCACTCGTTAATAGCGTTAAACTTGTATTTCAACTCACCTATTCAAGTACATATCGCTCTAATATTAACAAGGCTAATTTTAATCTGGAACCGTTCCCCGATAGAAGAACAAAAACCGCGCTGTTTAATCGATTTCAGCCACGGTGTAGAGATATATTATTTTATTCACAATTCAAAGGAGTCAGCTGGTATTTCTGGACTCGAAGTGAATATACAATTACTGTTTCCACTATTAAATATGGTCCAGACGTTATTTTCAGAGAAAATGGCCATGCAGTCCTTTGCAAGTGGTTTATCAATGAATTCATATTTCTCAGAGGATCTAAATGTGTTTTTTGTTCTGGGATTGGCCAGTGTACAGATTTGTTAAAGGAATATGCTAATTGTAAGATAGAAAATGGCTACTGGACCGATGTATTTCATTTTTGTACTTTCATCGCAAGCACTATGTATCCTTAAACCTCTGAATCTTCTTTTCACACACTGTATATGTGTATTGCTACAAGGGACAGAGCACGCCGGCGGCCATGTTACGTGTAGGTTATACGAATGTGAAAAGAAGAAATCGTCAACTCATTCGGCATTTCTGTTTCTTTTCATAGTTCTTTCAGTAACACTTTTTTACTTTCAATATCTTCAGGAATAATTACAACGCTCATCGCAAGTAAGACAGACAGTATAAAAATGGTTCAAGGTTGGTGTGACTCTTGTGCTCCCTAAGTCGTGTGCAAGATCGAGGTCCGCTATGGATTTGCAAGAGGATTGTACCCACAAAGACCTTATCCCTATCAGATCTTTCAACGGCCGTGTCGTCTCGAGATCTATGACGCGCTAATGGCACTTCAGTGCAAGATCGGGGGCACCAGAAATGCAGGCGTTTAGTGCAAATTTAGTGCACGGTGAAGTGACTCATTCTAAATTTTTAATTCGGCCAGTTAGCTGCTGTGTAACTGGTTCAGATATTTATCATTGTAGATCATTTTTTATAAATATGAAAATGTATCAAAGCATAACCTATAGTGTTTGGCGTACCAGACGCAGAAAAAGCAAGAGAATCTCTTTTTAAAATCAAGAATCACTTTAATGTCCTACAAGGAGATAAGCAATTATCGAATTCAATTTGTACCTCCATTGTATCTCATTTTGTGAAATATTTGGAAACTACTTTTCAGATATAACTTCAAACACAGCTATAGAAAAATATCAGGGACCAATAATAACAGTTGATTATGAAGAACAAAATTACTAAAAAATATCGATTTTTATATTTTTTGGTTACAAATAACAGATACAGAACAAATGACTTTATTTCTTTTTGGTTATAACAATTATGGTCCCCGAAAAATATATGTTAAATATTACTATGCACGTGTGCCATGTTTCATTATAATCGACGACTTCGAGTTGGGTGATGTGTCTCATAAGTAATTGCGCCTGTCATTCCCAGATGAAATGTGCTAGATGAGCTTCGCTTACATGTATGTCTATCGAGATTATGGGCATCAATGTTTGACTGCATAACCAACAGGCTGTAATGTGTGCCGATCCATATATGTGTCCTTTATCATATGTGTAACTTGTGAATATATGTATGCATCTATAGCACTACGCTTGCAACTTCGATAGTTACAGATGAATCTCTTGTGCTACACTTTGTCAAGAACCGGTTGCAATTACTTAACCTAAACCCGGTGCATATTGCGCCCGTTTTGTGCCCTCGTGCGTTCACTATGATAAATAACTAACAAATTGTAGTAACACAATATTGTAATGTTTTTATACCTCATAGACTCTAACGAAGCTTGGTTTGTATAATCGTATAAACTTTAATTTAGAAATAGGTAGTCTCAGATTCGCACCTCTACACCAATTGGTGTATTCGTGTGGACTCGTGATATGGCCACAAGCGACTGATGATGGTGTTATGGGGTATTTCTGCTTAGCTTTCAAAACGCGTATATCGCTTCAACACCCCATATCTCCACCCTGAACGTGATGAATATTTTGATGAAAGATACTCATAAATTCGTAACAGTGACTGCTCGTAAGTTAGCTGTTAACGTCTTATGGGTCAGAACGGCTTGCTTCTTATTTCTCACAGTTATTGTATACAGTGTTATATGTTTTGAAAAACAATTTTGAAATAAACTTTTTTATTCGAGCGACTTTTTTATAATAAAAATCTTAAAATTAACAGTATACTGTTAATCTCAACTATACTTTCAAATCAAATTTGAATTTTGTTAAATCAGTTTTGCCACGCACTGAAATTAGTTCCTAGCGACTATTCTGCAGTTAATGAAATTCCTTTGTCGCTGTCTGACTTCGGCGTGATTAGATTCCGCGTGTGTTTGTGCCTATTAGGCGCAGACCTGCGTTACGACTGTTAAGCAAAATCCTGTATTATGACATTTATTTTATTTCTCGTATATTACAGATGGTAAGCTTTTAGAAATAGAGATTGTAGTGAAATATTTGCAGATACCAGGAAAAGAATTTTATGTGTATATTTATGGTACCGCAGTTAGCAGAGAAAGAATTTTATGTATACACTCTGTTGCAGATAAAGCAAGACGAAGAGCATCGGAAAGTCCGCGGCGTCCGAAAAAGAAACGCAAACATTCGAGAGACGTTCAAACTGGTCTCAATTCTCGATTCGAGCTCTTTGGACTGGACGGCGATCAAAATCTCGCACTGATCAATTTCGAAAGGACTCGGGAGGCTTTCAGCGATTCCTGCGAATATCCGCAGTTGCACCAAAGTGCCTACTGCTTATCCGAAAGTACAGCTCAATTGTAAGTAATCCTTATTATTAGACTGCGGATTTTCATGCGGAAGAAAAATTGTCTGCATTGATTTCATTATACAGAAACTATATACATACCAGTGAACCACAGTACTAATTTAATGTCAGATCATACGACATTGCTATGAGAAGTTTTTTTGAGAATTTAGAGCAATTAGTGTACTACAAGATTTTATACTACATACTACATATACTACAAGATGTTTATTGTGTACGTATAATACAACGCGATCATTGGAAATTATTTTGTCGTTAGCAGACTGATTGAACACCTTGTTTTCGGGTGATAAGGTTGACAGGAACCCTAAGGGAATTGTGGCATACCTTTCATCAATTATTAAGCCTGCAACTCGATATTATACTAGTTCCAAAACCCACAAATTGTGTCGAACTCGGAATACTTCGTAAATGACGGAAATTGGTATTCATACCGTATTTCATTTTTTAACAATTTATAAAATATAATAAACTCCTGTACAACGTGATCAAAAATCGTTTAAAATGAATGTATGTATGTGTCTTCTGTGGCAGTAAATGTTCAGTATTTTTAAACACTGTTTGGTACATTTAATGGTATAAAAAATACATATATACAATTTTTTAAAATAGATTTTGAATTGCGCGTTATTCAGGGGTTTACTGTATTAATTCGAAACAGTATTTACAATGTTTTTTCTATCAATTTTCACCAGCACTGCTGATATGTATACTAATTGTTACGAGATCGCGACGTGTACTGCTGTCAAGCTGTAAAGAGACATCGATAATCGTGTTTGCAAAGAAAGGAATTCGCGTAAGAGCAATGATTCAAAGAACTGGGTCATCTCGGTGCATGGATACGCGTCAGTGTCTTCGGTGGATGTTCAACCAATATAGGGTCATGCTAGGATTGCATGGCGAACAAAGCGTGTTCAGAATTGTAATGAACCTCAGTCTAACGTTAATAGTCGCCGGTTGGAAATGCAGAAGAGAAAACGTCATAACGCTCGAAGGAATTTGATGTCTTGTCAATTTAGACCGCGGATTTTATGCATTTCCGATAAAAAGCGTATCTGCAGTTTGAAACAGGAGAAAGATTTCTCGAAAAACTGAAGAGTATCAATTATCATATTGGACATATACCATATTCTATTTACTGAAATTATTAAAAAAGGGAACACTCCTAAGTGGCTCCTATTGTTGCAGTTAATACAGAAAATTTTTTGAAAACAGCTGTTTTCAAGGATGTGTGCAAGGATCTTGTCTTTGAGAATATGATTAAAATAAAATAATTCGAAATATCAACATGAATCGAGAATTTGACTGCATGTTTCATATACGGTGGGACTTCATTAACCTAAATCCGTTGGGAATCGGATGGCTCGGATAACTGGGACATTCATATAATACATAGGAAATTGCATAGTTTCAATGCTACTAATTATTCATGGCTGTTGGATAATAGATAACTTATGGTTAGTCACGGGTTTCGACAGTGCGAGGTTAGCTTTTCGAAACGATTTCGACGAATATGTGTCCACGCCAAATGCGTAGAATTTACAAGTGCCAAGTAGGATTATTGATTGTTCTGATTTCAGAGAGAGATCAAACCTATTAATCTTATGCACCACCAATCTTACCACGTTTTTTAAAGGATCAGGACGTAACCGTTAGACTGCGGATCTTTATGCAAAATGAGAGTTGTCTGCATCAATTACATGCGTCAGTGATATATGATAATCTAAAGGCTCTTTTACACGGTGCACGATTTGTCGCACATGGTTCATTTACCATCGAACAAAGCATCGTCGCGCAAGTTCGGTTCGTGCTTCCCGCCCGTTGTTGGTGAACGTCAATGCAGTATGACTCCATTTATCCGGTGGATAAGACGGATCGGATAACCGGATCATTTTGTTAATAAGGGTCTATTCGGCCGTGTAAACTATACTGACGTGGGAGGAGTTCACCGAGTAAAGGGCTCTTTATACAGTCAGTGACATTTGTTTTTATTTCGCAAGAATGTGTTCTACACGTTGTGTAAGCAGTCAGTCGAACATCAACAGTATTAGTGTAAAGATGTGTACCTGTCTCAAAAATACTTTGAAAATGATCGAGTACAAGAAATCGAGAAACTTCAAAATGTCGGGTATCACAGATATTTTCGGGAGAAAATTCCAGAGAAAAATTCCCGTCCCCATCGGGATCTCGTACACCCCTAATAAACACTCATTTTTCACCGGTTAGTATAGATAATCGAGGTTCTACTGTATCGTGAATTAAACAAGCAAATCCTATCGTAAAAGATTAACGTTTCCACGAACTTTAAATAGGTAACATCGCTCACACTGTTTAGGTCACGTTTTCAAGTGTTTGCATGGGAAACTTTCGGCAACCGTGGTCCTGGTTGAAAACTTTTTGAACTCGGAGGTCTAGCAGGTCTAACGCTGTCCGGCCATAATTGTTTCCTCTAGCGATGTTTGTATTTACGTGTTCGAAGACAGTTGTCCTGCACATTATCATGGGAACATTACTGTATAAAAAATAATTATAACATATTTAAACTTAATTTTTTACTTCAAACCTCGTTCATATAATCAATAAATTGGATAGCGCCAGTAAATTATAGCTTGTTTATCAAAAGAAGGGATCTGTTGTTCTAGATAATAACTATCCACAGGAATCTAATTACTCCAGGTTCAGTTACATGCAACAGGAGTTAGGGGACAATTACGGTAATCATCGCATACTGAATTGTGTCAAAAACTTTAGTGACATTTTATAGAATAATCATCATTTCATGTTGTGTAGATTATCTTAAATTTCAATAATAATCAACTTTTTATTAATGATTTTTATATCGAAAAAAATTTTAGAATAACTGTTATTTTTGGTTCCTGTTTAAAAGTTATACTGCAACGTCGCTAGCAATCCTTTGAACTGGACCACTGTACATCGGTGTAGCTCAAGTCCTTTCTTTCGAAAAACAAGCTACGTTTCCAGCAAACAGAGTTCGAGTAAATGGAGTTTTACTGTGGCACAAAATAAACTCGTATTTCTTGGATGTTTGCTATCCGATAGACGAAAAATAAGAATCGAACTCGTGCGCACGTGATTTATATAATGCCGGGCAATGCATTGTGACAAAGAGTATTTTCAGAAAGAAATTTCATTTATCAGGTGTCAACGATTATTTACATGTGCACGTTTCTAACGTAAATGCACGAAGACATAAATTCATATTTAGCTTCCCTGTCATGTAACGAGAGAATGGAAGCCATTTTTATTTCGCATAAGGATCTGCAGCCTAATTATGAGATTGAATGTTTTCACGTTGCAAAAGTAATTGTGTGACCAAACGAAAATCTTAGTTGACTCAACTAGGTCGATATTTATGGATCAAAAAAAGAAAAAATTAAACTTCGTGCGATTGATTATTTTGCAAACGAGAAACGCTGTATAGAAACTTCATCTCTTCAGGTAAACGAAGGAATCTGTTTTATCGGGTCACTGAATACGAGCGAGGTTTGTGCCTGAAGGGAAAAGGAGGTGCTATGTTATGTTTCATAATATGATAGCCGAATTTCCCGTATGCTAAGACCTTCAGTTCGCCTCGGGTATCCTCTCTCAAAATACAAACTTTAATTGAGCAACGTTATCATCATCATCCCCACGAGAATCCACAGAAGGTGGGGGTCCTCTGGCGGTCGCGCGAAGCAATTACAATTTCACTGCACTGTGCAATTTAGCTCGCGGGTGCTGGCAAAAGAGGATCGCGGGATCTGGCGGGAATAATGCAATTTATCAATCAATCTCTCGGAACGTGGTCGTTACCAAGCAATATAAATTGATATTCGAAAGGAACGCTCCATAAAATTAAATTATTTTATTTAAACAGGTTTTATCGGAGGAATATAATGTAACTATAACTGATAATGGTTGATAAACTGTGCATTCAATAGCATTTGAAACATTCTATTTGACCCGTTGCAGAAACATTCGTATTTTTTATAACTTTTGTACAAATTACGACTTTTACTTCTAATATATATGAGGACATATTTTCGAGAAGTTCCACGGTTCACATTTTAAATGAATCCTATTGAAAAATGTTATAAATTTATCGCGATCACTGGTTATAATAGCAATACTATTTTATCTTATATTAGAATAGATCAATAAAAGCAGTCAAAGTAATTAAAGTCGCTTGCAATTTCAACTTTCTCTTCGTAGAATAAAATTTTTGGTTTTGTAGAATTCCGCTATCACAATTGGAGTTGCTGATGGCATCAGAGAATTTTCGGAATATGTACTAGGGATTAACGTATTGTGAGGTTTTACGTACAGCAAAGACCTAGAATTATGGCTCTGCTTTTTGTTGGTCAAGCTTCTGTACAGCGTCGTAGTAACACAGATAATTATATTATTCGGGAAATACCCGAAAAACCATTGCACCGCCATAGAACTCTTCTTTATTAGTCATAATTTCTCAGAAAAAGATGAAAATCTATATCTATTGTATGCGTATATGTTCCTTAATGACTATACATGATGAAGGATGGTATACAGAATACAGATATACATATAGGATATTCGGCAACAGGTGGAACAAATTCTAATGGATAATTCTGTGCATGTACTAAACTTCTTGTTAAACGTATATCAAGGGTGTCGGAACTATTAAAATTTTCTATGGTTGGTAACTTGACAGTGATTGATTTCCAACACGTTTTTCTGGAGTATTTCTTATTCAAGCAGGATATTTTCTGATTCAATTCTGTATGTATGTAAAATGTGGCTAACAGTTGTGATATTGAAGAGAGTACACGATCTTTCTTTCTCTATTTTTTTGCAATGGTTTTAATATACAAAATAAATTTTATCATTTTGAGTTGTTCCAATTTATTATTAGAGAAAGATTTTTTTTCAGATGTAGTATAAACTTGAAGAAATAGGAATATACGGTTATTGTTTTTTTCCGTTTTGCTTTTATTATAGAAAACAATTTGCAATGGCTGCTTTATTAATGAGTCATACTACTTACACAAGATTCTCTCAAAGACAATAAAAGATTACGAAGTCCTATGAATTATTTATAAAAGGATAGTCCCCTCCGATTTCTATGAAATTTATAAATATATACATCCTTTTGTAAATATAATTGTCTATCTTTTTTAAATTGTACTTATGATTTTTGTTATACTTTCCTTCTCTGTATCTTTTTAGTTGCATCGAAGTTATTTCGCCCTTATATTCATCCTACTTACTACGCCCTAAATAATATTCATTTTTACAAACTCGAAATAAAAATTCGAAATATCGTTGTCCGTATATTGTAATAATTCAGAAATAAAATTTCACTGAAATTTCACGAAGAAGAATACATGAAATTACGAACTAAATCTGCATACAACATTACTGGCAAATGTGTATCATTTTTCTTACTTTATTTGCGCTGGAAGATGTATCACTTGTAAATGCAACCTGACCTACATATATTATGAATACCTTAGCGGATGTTTTACCGAACCACTTTGTCTGACACACTTTTATATAAGGTCGTTCCAAACCTCGATTTGCTTGTAACTATAAATACATATTATTTTACGTTCGTCTGTCTACAAAATGCATAATTCTTTCTATGTTATATTACCATAACAATATAAACATAATATTCTCATAATTTTTATACAACAATTGAAATATTTTGGAAAAAATTTAACCCGCAAAAAAAGAAGGAGAAAAAATTAACAGTATCAGAGTTCGACAAAAATGAGTATGAAAAAAAATTTTGAATTTCATCTACTCAATTTTGCTATAAGTGCATAAAGACCCGCAGTGTAGTTATGAACAAGAAGGTTAAGAGGAACACCCTGTATAAATATAAGAACGTGTAAGATATTATAATGTTGCTTGTTTATGCTGCAATTGTTATGCTTTGAATTTGTGGTATCTGTCTGCGCAGAAAGATCCACTACAACGATGAAAACTACGTGGCGTTAAACGTAGCGGACAAGTTAGAAGAAGAAAAAATCTTGAGCGGTATCGGGAAACACGAGAAAGCTCGAGAGAAGTATCATCAGCCGCGGAAGAAGCGAAAACGGAAACGGCGTAAAGTTATCAAACCGATTCCCCGCGAAGAGTTCGTCGATCCTGACGAACTTCCCCCGCGTGCACGGTGGACGATCGTCGCGACTGCTTGCCTCCTTCTTGCCATGTCTTTGCTGTTGGTTGGTGTCACGTTGAGGATGGCACCGATTATAGACGACATGGGTAAGTCAAAAATATACAATTCAATTTTTTGTCTCGTAACTAGATTGCGAATTTTACAGTATATGTTGCGCAGTTCAGAGTCTCCCAAAAATGTTTGAGTTCTTTGAAAGGGGCGGTGCCTGAGATCATTTGAAACGACATTTTCATTTGCAAATCACACGGACCGGTGTCAAAAAACACGGACCGATCTGAGCGCGGTTATGTAACGCGATGGCGGGGAGAGTCCGACTCCCCGGTTAAATTCGAGTCCGGTTAAATTCTTTTTATCATTCTATATTAAATTTCGCATACTCATTTTTTTTATAAATAAATAAAATCCGTAGTCTAATATTATTATTAATATTAAAAATATTTTTGTGAGTTTTATATGTCATGTGTCTCTTGTCAGAAGCGTGGGTGTAACCATTTATATTCATTTTGTTCCCTGACATTTCTATTGACACTTTCTTTTTTCATGAAATAACATTTTTAAACACATTGCACGATATAAGAGAACACATTTTTTCATCAAAATTTCCGTTTGTTTTTATAAATTAATTTTAAACTTGCCATTCATTTGGCTGATTGCTAATAAATCAGCTTCCATAGATAATATTTAGTAAATCACACGATAGGGTTCAGTATATTAGACCATTTCAAAATCGAGCACGCACTTATGCAATCATATGATGTATTATAATCGTGGACAGGACTCACTGAAGAATAGAATTTTCGTAGTAAACATGCAGTCTATGTATAACATTGAACTTGCACAAATTGTTAGGCTGTCGTGGTGAAAACCAACGTGTAAAAAGAATATACGATTCCATTTAAAGCGGCGCTGCAGTAACAGCTTGCAGGTGCATTTCCGAGGTAGTATAAAAACGAGGTCATAGGGAAATAGATTTCTATATTATACAACTTTTTGTCCGTTATTCTTTGTATAACAATAGACCTACGCGATTTATCGTCATCACACAAGACGTTAAAAATAATTTTATATAATAATATTCAATTAATTGATTATTTAATTTTTTTCATTATTAATATGAAATTAATTTTGACTATGCCATAATAAATGAAAATATCAATCGTATAGAGAAGATGTAACTAATATATGTATGTACAATTACATATGAAAGTTAAAAATTTACAGTTTTATTCACAGTTTATTTGGTTTCTCAAGAAAGAGTTAAAATTGATCTGAGTACGCGTAGTATTGAAGAGAGTTTCATTAACGCGTCTGTCCATTACATGTACTTTCTATACTTTTCGTATACATATTTACAAATCTATAAATGGATACAGATACATAAATCCTTAAATTCAATATTGTCAAAAACGTAGTAGATAAAAATATTTTTACCCCTTCCATTTATCCATCGTCTATTTTTCAAATGAGACATAGGTACCTTAAATAGATGAACCCTGACCCTTTGAATGGATAATCAAGTACCAGATCAAGCCGAAGGCGATTTCAGTGAACTATTGAACTCATTTTCGCTGTTTAGTAACACCGAACTAATGTTCACATGTTATTAATTTGTTACCTTCGTAAAATAGAACAAATTATAGAGACAGCATAATTTAATTGGTCGAGAAATCTATCACAAATCAGTGCCAAGTCGCGATACCCTCGGTGCTTCATTAAAAGAAAGTAATTCACGTACCCCTATTTTAAAAACGTTCATTACAAGGTGATTCATTAAATCAAATTAATTATAAGTCTAAGAACTAAGAGATACGTAAGGATCATTAGTGCTGACAAAAATATTCAGGTGACACAAGCTCCGACTAATTATGGCAATTAATCATGGAAATACAATTATTTTATTTTATTTTATTTTATTTTATTTTATTGATTATTACTGGTAGAATATCTTATAGAATCGAAGGATCTTTCACGTTCAATATAATTGGCAAAATTTATTTTAATATCCTTTATTATATCATAATTTATTGTAATAATATATCACTTATTACGAATTTTGCAGTGTAATAAGATTTTCTAAAATTCAAGATAAACTATATGTACTCTCAAAGTTTGATTTGTGGGGTTTGCAACATTATCAGAGTATGCCTAAGCTATTTAGGGTAGAACTCTAGGGACAACAGTTCTCCATAGTGACGATGAAATATGCAAACAGTCTCAGGAGATTCTATCTCGTATCTCATGTCAGCAGGTTAATGTTTCATTGCGACAATGTGCAATGTTTTATCGGAAAATTCGTAACAATATTTACAAAGGAATAAATTATTTTTATTAAAGTTCTCTTTTCGTGGTTCACGACTAGACGGCGATTTTTTTCCATTTCAGACAAAAATGGGTTGGCCGAATGCAAATGCCTTATTAAAGGCATTTTAATAATTTCAGTGTTTCAAAATAGAGTGATCTCATTATTTTCCACATCCTAAAATTATTAAAAGAATTTTAATAATATCGCGTGTCTCTCAATTGACTCGGGCGATTTTTAGTTTGCATAAAGATCCGCAGTCTATTCGTAACTTACTAAACCAACATGCAGAAAACTTTTTAGTAAAAAGTTTCGTTGTACAGCAAAACGCGAGCACCCTGTATACATTTAGTATCCGCGAAAACTGTGTCAAATTGACACAAGGGAGAGATGAGGGTTAAACTATCGGTTACACAGCGTTTTGAAGGCAGAAACAGAGACCAGCATCATTTCGAGAGAGGGCAGCGTTTTGGAAGAGAGGTCACATTTCAAGGCTTGAGGTTCTCCAAACGTCCTACATTTTTTCGCAAAAGTGGCGGCCATAATGTTTGACCAATTAACCGGAGAGATGGTGCGACCATAGTCGATAGCACTTGCAGTACGGTATTCAGCACGAAAAAACACTTCTCCGGATTTATATGTACCAGGAATACATGCGCGACCACACACAAACGTGTCCGAGGGAACAGAGCGAGAGAGAATGAGGGAGAGAAAGCGCGAGACTGAGTGAGAAAGAGAGTGAGAGACGCGCACATGCAGCGTGCGAGCCCAAAGACGTTCCGCGCCTTTAAATTAAAGGCGCACGTCTGTGAATTCTCCAGTCAGCCGTCGGATTTCCGTACTAGAACCACGCTGAAGATTTCATTCCGTGATTTGCTCGTTCGAGCCTCCCTCGACTTGGTTCTTCTGAAAGTTCGCGATAAGCTCCGGGTCGCTATAACCCTGAAATGGTATACTTGTTTCTTCAGACTACCAGCTGTGATCAAGAAACCGGACTCTGTCAGTTTCGAGGTATAAGATCTTTACCGATCACTTCTTTGTACCCTGGTGCATCAGTCTCGATATGTGTCACAAATAATTTAGTAGAGCTGTGTCAGTGTTTACGATTTTCCATTCGGTTTGAAAAAATAACAAAAGGTCCTTGTAGCTTCTTCTTGTCTCCAAAAGTGTAGAAAAGAATAGCCGAAGAAAATGACTTTTGATAACTAATTAAAGGGTTGCAGAACTGTTTGAATTTCTATATTAACGCAGAATATAGCGATTGGTAGAATCTTTTTGAATACACTCTGGTGTCTTTCCATTTTTTGGATTCGAACAATTCGTGTTAAAATATTCGCAGCTCGATGAAAATACATTGGTGCACGAGGGTAAATCTATCTGATACTGTCGCAAGGAAACTGAGTCCGGTTTGATTTTTATCACAGCTCATACAATACATTACACAGCCCCCTGAAAATTCTGTAAAAATTGACTAAAACGCTGTTTCATGTGTAGATTGAGACTATATGATGAAAAAGTGAAAAAAACCAGTGTACAGATAATTATCCTGGGGTCATGAGAGACCCTATGGTACCATTACAGGGTTAACCTGCCGAGCTGACGGTTGACAGTGTTACTAGGTCGTATAGTGTTCCTCTAAAGTGAAACGAGTGCCAAACATATCCTTCTTTCGAACAAACGCTTCGACTTGGTGTCGATATTCTATTTTCGATCGATGAAACTTCTCCATGGTCACGTGTACTTTGTTGAGCCTTTTATGCAACCGCCGTGTAGGTCTCTCAGATAGCAATGAAATTGTTTCTTCAAGGTAGACATAGATTGCTAGGCGATCTCGCAGGGAAACTTTAAAAATCTGAAACATCCCGTGGTTAGATAAAGCACGTTGACATTTTTGGAAGGTGATAACATGGTGATAAAAACTTACGTTTCATTGTATTTTTCTGATATTCGCGTGCGGGTTGAATAATTTGATCTGGTCCAGCAGGGTGAAGGTAATTTAATAGTTGTACAACTTTTAATTTGAACGCGTCTACAAGGATAGTGGCCAAGTAATTGGATTAGAGCGTCTCAAAGCGCGGTGGGGTTTTGAAAAAAATTTACTTAATTACTAGATCGCGTTTTTCCTTTGTTGGTGAGTAGTAAATTTGTTCAACTATTAGCTGGAAACTATTTTCTTATGGCGATGTTGTTAATAATATTTAATGTGATCTGTTCAAGTTAATTGTTTATCAATTCTCTCGGACTATATAAATTGTCAGGATGGGATTTATTTGAACGTATAATAATTATTCTAAATTTATGTAATATAAATATACATCAATCCAAATTTATTAGTACATTCTTATATTATAAAGTAAAAAATAATGCGAGAAGCTCTGACAGGATATACAAGTTTATTCTTCGTTATTAAAGTACGTTGTATATTGAAAACGTGAACGGTCACGTCACACGAGTGATTTTATTATGCGATTGATAATATGCAGATACGCCTCTCTGTGGATCCTGCATAAATTGAGCAGGAGTTAATATCGAGGATGTCCTCCTGCGACATTCAAACATCAATCTCGACTGTAGTACTTCGTGTTCCCTTAGGGCAGCAATTTTGCATCCAGTGATATATTAAAATTTGTTTACGGATAACACTTCGTCGGACTGAAAATTTTCAGTTCAATTTTTCACGTCAGTTGAAAAACTGAAAGAAATATTTAAATAGAGATGAGATATTTTATTTTCAAATTTTATGTTACAATGACATTTCTTGTAGACGTGTTACATTAAGCTCTTAAATCATGTAAATTCATAGATTATTGAAGTTTCATCCTGTTTCGATCTTTATGTGAAAGTAAGTAATAGTTGTCCTCTGTTATTCGATTAATAGGTAATATTTTACATCTTGATTTTGTGATTTCGAAACGTTATCGATTAGTTAATCAATTATACAACTCCTGCGAAGTATTTTGCATTGATGTAGAAAAAATAAGAAAGAGTTACAGGTAAGAAAAATAATCAACACTTCTTCTTACATAAGCAATATCGTCGACTATCTTTTAACTCCAATCTGTTCTCATACCCTGGAAACAAGTACCAGAATCGTACGTGGGAGAACAACAACCTAACAACAGGCTACATTGCTTGGCCTACTACCCTGCTCTGACCTACTGCCCCACTACAATTTTGTCTCACACACATCATACACACCGTTGACAGACACAGAATCATTTGAAACACTTACGTACCTGTTCATCCGGGCTATTTTTAATTTTGCCGTTATTCAACCTAGCGACATAAATGTCACGAAATGTGGTTAAATACACAAAATTTAACGAAATATACTAGATGATCTTTTAACAGATTCGTGAATGAACTGAAAGACAAGTACTGTATTTTAAGAACTCGGTTTTCATAAAAGTTTTATTGTAATTTTCTAGGTAGTAGTAAGGCAAACGACTTGTTGCTCTTCTATAGACGTTTCTATAATTAATACTTTCTTCATAGCACACAAAAAGTTTATTACTGAAAACTTGAACCCCGTGTATTGAATCTTTTAAATAATAATTTCTTATATGTGTATATTTATTGTCAGAAAAATTCAAGAATTTCTGAGGTACTTATACTTTATTGTATTTACTGAGATGTCACACACACACACAGACACACACTTTGAATAAGATATCAGAGAAAAAGATTATCTCGATAATGCCACTTGAGAATGAACTTGTGGCAGTTATTCTCCTGGGGTGGCTGCTTGGAGTATTGGAGAGTAAGGCATCGAAGAGTAGCTGTCATTGTCAGTTAGGTCTGTAGCCTCAACCAGTCTTGCTTTCAACACTAGAACTTTCAGGGCTCCATACATATAAATTACAAATGTTGGCAACGGAGATGTTACCTAAATTCCAATAAACCTCGTAAAAATTACTATATGCACTGTTATCAAATCTGCTACTATTCCTAAAAATCATAATTTGAAAAAAACAGATAATAATACATCACGTGTGGGCGGGAAACTTCAACGAACGTTACTTATTCAGATAGGTTCCCACACACCCTATTAAAATATTTAACTCTCGTATGTACCCGGGTAAAAGTTCACTATCGTCTATTTTAGACACTGAAAACATTTTTATTTCACATTATAATTTTACACAATCGCGTGCACAAAATTAATTTGATTTGTTTTCCGTGATATATGGGCAGCAGGAGATAAATAAAAATTCACTTCATCCCGTTTGGTAGCAGTGGTAGCACATTATTTGAGCGAACCACTATCTTCAACGTTAAAAAATAATAAAACTGCGGAAAGGTCGAAATGAACAGACCAGCGTGTGTACAATCAATTTCAAAAATAATTGAAAAAGTTCAACCAAATGTTAAAAATTTCGTTACTGAAAAACATTCCCAAGTTTCTTCGAAACAAAAATGAAATAGTTTTATTCAAATAAAGTAAACTTGAAAAAAAAACAACTTTTGTACGTACGTTATTTTGTATGTGTAACAGCAACGATAATAAAAAAAAATGTGTTTCCTTTTTATTTCGAGTCTGCTTTTTTCTATTGCGGTCCTCGAATTAATTTATAATACTTAATGAGGCCCTTGGTGGTAAAAGAGTTTGACATGCCTGCTTTATGGGAACATTTAATAATACGGACGATTAACGGTTATTTATAGAATATTGAATTGAAATCAATTAAATTATGTCTACCAGAGTTCACCACACTTTGCAGGAGTAATTTAGGATTAGAGGTTAAATTTCCATAATATATGGAATATTATATTCTGTATACCAGAAACGTGTACAACAGTTTAAGCGGAGGTAGATGAATTTCGGACGAAGCTACGTTCTATGGTTCTGAAGCACTGCGATCAGGTTAGGCAGTTTGTCCGACCCTACATGCCTGATCTTGCACATATTAATTTACTCTAGGGCATTGAACATTGGTCACGGCTATAGAGGTACCTGACCTAAATCCGCCTGACCCGAGTACAGGGAGGAAATGCAAACGACTTCGCAACAATAGCAAGTCATAACTTTTGGCAGTTCTCTCGAGACTATGTGAAGAGAGTTAGCATATTTGTTCTGACGTGAATAAATATCTTTCCTAGAAAATCCGAAATTGTCTCATTAATAAATTATTGATCTCGTGGAAGTGGGTTTTAAAATACGTGAAAGGAAATTGATATACAGTTACTCGAATTAATATCCGGACGCTCTATAAAAGACGATAAGTTTTTTAATATTGTACTACAGGATGTGAAAAGAAATTTTTTCAAAAATTGCAATTGATCGGAATTGTAGAAAAAATACTAAAAGATTCATTTTAAAACTTTTTTATGTGGGCTTATATTGAAAATTTAAAAGATTTCTCTAAAATCACCATCTAAATCTACAGATTAAGAAAATTCTTTACAAGTCCGACGTCTTTGATAATTAATTGTGAATAGAATTATTCGAATTATCAAGCTAGTGATAAATTTTTTCTTTTCTTTCTGAATTTTCTTTCTGATTGTTACACGACTCTATGACTTTCCCTTGGATTTATAAATTTTACCTTAATTTACTGTAACTTAAATTAGAAAATAAAACAATTAAAAATATTGCCATTAAAAGATTTATTCCGTATACGTATATCAGTCGACCATCAGGTTCATGGCTATGACAGATCAACGTGTACGACACACATCACATTTAGAAAGTTGTGGTCACAAGTATAATTAAATTTCCTAATTAAATGTTTCTAATTAAATTCCCCAATTAAATTATTTTAATTAAATCCTCTGCTACATATTATATGCCTTGTTTGAACACATAAAACAAATTTGAATAACGCGGAAAGTAAATTGAAAGTTTGTCATTTGTGTGCTGTCAGGGACAATGCAGAGACAATTTAATTTAATTTTTAATTCCTTTTCCATGAATTTTGTTGGGTTTTCAATCACCTTTGCCTTCGTTAAAGCTTTGAATCCTTCTACATAAAACATTGTTGGTCGACATGATTTTATTTTATTAAAAAGGTAGAAATTTTCATTTAAATTTCAATTTTCCCAGACAATTTATACTGGGTATAAAAATCCACACAATTCAAACGTTAGTAAATATTAATAATACCTTCATATCATGCTGTTTATATTAGGAGTATTGTTTAGCTCGTAATTGAAGAGAGCAAAAATGGTATTAGTTTCCTGGACCAGCGGGGATGTATATAATTACTACGTGTATTCCCACGTGCACACTAAATTTAGTTTCTGGTTACTATAGTGGAGCAGAATGTTATCTACCGATGAGGATCATGAATTTCTGAAATGTGTGAATTTGTTGGACAGTATGTCCCTATTAACCCTTTCATATTATCCATACTAACCCTTTCATATTATCCAATCTGACATTCTTTCTCTGTTCATATTTCTGTTTCTTAAGTTTTCTAATAAATTTCATCTTTTGTTAATGTTCGTGAATTGTTTGACTCCATTTCGATTTAAAGCTACTAGAATCTTTTATTTATTGTAGAATACAAATTACTAATGTCTAATGTTCAGATATCTATTCAGACAAAAAAAGTTTTTTCTTACTATTATAATTTTTTACAATTATAATTTTGTACGTATTGTATGTGAAAGAACTTTCATTCATCTTTAAAGAAACAAAAGGGAATAGTTTCAGCGGGGTATGTGCTAGAGTGGACTTAATTGGTTCCAGAACTTCGTTCGTTATGGCATTTGTTCGTTCTAGCATATACTGAAAACTGAAATATATAGGGTAATCCATTCCAGGCCACAGTGTAAAGCAAAGTTTCCGTCCGATACAACGATCCCAACAGGTAAAGTCCACTGTAAAATGAAAAAAAAATTGCATAAAATCGATTCCTTTAACTGTTATTCGCTGTGTCAATTTTGATGAGCATAAGTGACATTGTTGCCACTAAGCTAAAAATATGGTTTCACTTCCTTCACGACCTTCTCGTTCAATATTTCTTGTAATACCTATCCATCTATAGTAACATTTGCAATATGCATTTACCATGAATGGTAACAGTAGCTTAACCTATCCTCACATTGCGGAGGTACGTGTACTCATCAGTGGATAACATTCTATCCCACTTTGGTAACCTAGAAACTCAATTTAGTGTACTCATGAGAATACAAGCAGTAATTATACGACTCCCTATTGGTCTAGACGACTAATAGCAGCTTTTTCTTTCGCTCATTAATCATATAGCATTAATGATACGTACCTTCAGTATCCTATATTATTACGTCCCATAAGTACCTAATGCGAATTTCGTTTCATACTTTTGTATGATGAAACACTATAAGAAGTATTAGTCTTCTCTGTATAACGTTAATCGCATAAATATTATAAGCAATGGCATAAATAATATAAACAAGTAAAAATTATTTCCCAAGAACGTGAAAAAGTGTTGCTAATCTTAGGACGACCTCACAGAAAAGCAATAATCACATCTCCAGCACAATGATTGCATTAAGAAAATAGTGAATTTTGGCAAAAGCAATTCTGTATTCCACAGCTTACCCTCGGCGGTTTGATATAATAATCACGAGCGCTTCTGCAGCAAGGTTTATGTGCAGACGCGAGTGGTAAGGCTGTTAGAAATGGCACGTAATCGTTTTATTGCGGGAATCGTGTCTAGCCAGGACCCTCGGACAGCCGGTAACCAGATGTGTCAAAGTGACCATCATTTGGTGTTTGACCGTTAGCCGCAAGCTATGGTTGCAACCCCCCGCTATGGTAGACAGAAGAAAGCGACGATGTACGCTTTCGCTACCACCGTTTAGCAAATTTTCGGCCAAAAATCGACGGTAATTTTTGTTCAAGCAGTGGATGGAGTTATCAATGTTTATAAACGAACCATGTATTTAACAAAACATATAAACAGGTAGTTTAACTTGAATAGATTAAAAATTATACCTTTAGATAAAGTTCATTTCGAAAACAAATAATAGTGTCAAGGTAAAGACATAAACGTGTCCTTTTATATTTTAAAATGTTTCTAAATTACTTTTTAAGTGATGAATCTATTTAAATTGTACGAAGAATTACATACGTGTCGATGCAGTTATTTTAGTCTTCGCTCAACAAACAGTTTTCCCGGAACACACACAGTTGTTTTTAGATTTAATAGTCTTTTAAAGGCGGAGGAGAATATGTTTTTTCACGCAGGGCTTTCAAAGCCGTTTGCATTTTTTAGATATGGACGTCAACAGATGCAAAACAATGTGTGTCAAGTATCTTTTAAAGCACTGTCAGATTGTCTGAAAAGTTTGAAACCTCTTTTATGTTTACACGTAACCTCAAAATGGTTTGAAACTTCTCCGACAATCCGACACTTTGTATACGGGTATTTCATCAAAGTTCCCGTTTCACGCTCGAGTAATGTCCCTTGTAATTTGTGTAGTATTCTTCTAAATATAGAGCCACGAGAATTCGCACACAACTAACTTGATTATTAATGACCAAGTTATAGAATCCCGGGACAATGGTCGTTCAACGAATTTGCCTTGTGAAATCGTTAACGATGTAGGGTTCAGGCCATTATTACCACCTGGTTCTTGCTCCGACTCATAGAATCATTAATCTTTGCATCGAGGTTCGGACGTTATACATCAAATGTATCGTGTCAACTACATTAACTGGCGTGGAAAAAAACTCTTTGTAGAAATCAGATATAACAGTAATTCTACTACATGTCATATTCTTTCTAAATGAACTCTCGATAAACATTTATCTAATTATAATAACTGCGGATTTATATGCAGAATAAAATTTTCATTCCATTTTTTATTTCAAATAAATAAAACTAAGTTTCTGGGTTTCGTATGGAATATGCTCGATTTTAAAAATACCAAACTTATTTAAAGATAAGCTTTCCTATTGTACGATTAATATTAAAAATATCGAATTTATGTAAGGATAAGCTTTCTTATTGAATGTTTAACTTTGAAAATAGCAAAGTTACTAAAATCGATATATGATACATTATTACATTTTATCAATTTATTATTAATTCACCATCAGTATGTTTACGTCTAGGATTTGCGCTCCATCAGAAAACAAATCGATGATTAATTGTTTTCTCGATTCAATTTACTTTTCTGTAATAACTTTTCAGAATTACGTACGGTACGTTTCCTCGAGGAACGTATAGAACCTAGAGTATAGACTCTATAGTGGCGCAAAAGCGGACCACTGAAAAATGAGAACGATGCTAAGGCTTTTGTGCCGTCTTCAGCCATTGTTGAAAAATTGCTTTCATATAGATAGCGTGCGAGATCGCAGAAATCCGTGCACGATGTTTACAAAGACGACATTAATCGGAATATATGTGTGTTGTTTTTCTTTTACGATAAAGGACTTTCGAACATTTATTTTATACTAAGAAAACAATCTTGTACAGATAACATAATAAACCGCGCATCAGAAGATTATAATATTTTAGCATATAGTATTATAATATCTATATAAATAATATAATTTGATGTTTACAAGGTACGAGCAAATAATCATGCGAAATTAAATGCAGATAGATTGAAGAATTTAGGAATTTGACATACAAACAAAGATGGTAACTAAGTTATTGTAGTGTGTTTCGAAGATTTCTGTTAATATTAAGTTCATATTATCGCGTTTAAAATTATTAGGTTAGTAACTCTTAAAAATGTAATTGGAAGGAAGGACATTCGTAATTAGGGTATGTTCTGATTCACAGAATACTCGTTAATAAATTTAACTGCACATATACCTCGTTTCTATATTAAGAACGCTTCAATCGATTTTAAAACGGAAAGGTTTCAACACAGAAATTAAACAGAGAAAAAAGGTACACCTGCGTACGTATTGCTAAAAATACTGCAGATAAAATAATATTTCTCTAACTAATTATTATAAAATAGTAAGTGAAACCATTGGAAATCATCTGAAAGAATCATATTTAAATAACGATCATTAAAACTATTTTCATATTTTCGTTTTAAAAATAATTTGGTCAAGGTAAACGATGTAGTAAACTATTTCCCTTTATACCAAAATACTAAAAATAAATCCGAGAGTAATTTCTGTATCAACTAATGTCTTTAAAATAATGTCGAATAAGAGAATATCGTAAATCTTGTGACGAATATGTCACTCCATACGTTGGAAGTTGCATCTGTAAACAGACTGCGGATCTTTATGCATTTATGGCTTGAAAAATTTTTTTAAATTGCTAGAAAATAAAATTCCCCAAAATATAGTACGATTTTTATTTATTTCTGACGACTACCACCGAAAATAACATTCTACATGATTCCAGTTTCGTCAAATTTGCCGAGAAAAATTGAAAATTGCATAAACATCCGCAGTCTAATAACAATATAAATGAAGAGTTTAGTTACGGAGAAAATAAACCGACAATACGATCGAATCGTATTTTCGCGTTATAAGAAAATTTAAAGTATCCAGAATTTTGGGCAGAAGATAGAAGTTACATTCACCCGCGCGACAAAATTGAGGAAATCGAAATGAGGGGAGAGTGAGAACGATAATTGATTATTTGGATAAGCTGAAAGGGGGGAAACGCCACAGACTACACGTCATTTACCGCCACAGTTATAAAATGCAATACGTCACTCGTCGGATCGATCGAAACGCACAGGTCACACCTGCGATATCACACTTACAACGCATTCCGCGCACCAGGTTCAACACTTTTATTTTTCTGTGGCGCGTTTACATTGTTACAACTCTTGCGGAAGCGGGTCAAGCTTGCAGCTGGCTGATTCTCCACTGTTCGATTTTAACGTACGTCATCGGAAGATCGGGTACAAACGATAAACCGATCGTCTTCGAGCCGATAGCAAAAGCGTACACATCGGTTCCAGTTGGATCGCGTATGTGCAGGTCTTCAATTTCCTCAAAGTTCCCAGCATTGCTCCTATTGACGCACATCGCACGCCAGAAATGCGTATCGCCGTCGAGAGTTTATAGCTTCTACAGAAGTGTAATGCCGTTCTGGGCGGAATTTTAAGAATAGTTGATCCGACGGCTGACATTTTTATAGGTCTTATCGTTCTTCCCGTTCTCTGAATGATTTCGTGTTTACAGAGACGCGCTCGTAAATTCCTCCCCATGTCACGCTGCCGAACGCTAAAGCTTTGTTTTTTCAGAACCGTTTACCGCAACTCATTTCCTCTTTTACCACTTCCGAGCACGTGAAATATGCCGTTCGCATTTTTCTGATTTCCGTTTGCAGCGCGAACGAATGATGAGCGTGTTGTACATTTAAGTGTAGAACATTTAATTAAAATTAAAATTTCGCCATTAAGGCATAAAAATATTTAATATTTTTGCTTTCTTAATTCTATACTTTCAATTTCTTAATTATAATTGCGGTAGATGTTCTGAAAATGTATAGAATTGATATTTTAAGAAAATACATTGTTGTAATTCAAAAGTTGCAACAGACGTCTGCCTAAGTTAGACCAGTGAGTCGTTTCACACACAATAAAACGGGGGTATAGAGTTTCATTAGCCTATTAAATGTACCTACGTCTATGATAAATTTATCACGGGAGCAAGACAGCTATACATATCGGACTATACGTATGATCGGAATGCGTTGATTGCAACAACGGATTACAATGAAGCATTTTAAATGTAGATCTTTTTCTTGAGGCCCATTAATCATGTTAATTAAAGACTAGACTACGAATTTTATGCATTTATGACGAAAATCAGTGTGTGAAATATGAACATTAGAAAGATTGAAAATATTTCTGATGAACTGAAGAATATTTTTGCCATATAGATTACAAAATGACGACATCTTTTATCTTCTAATTTTAAGATGTACTATCTATACGCGAATTTAATTTAAGAAGCAATTTGATTTCTTGGTTGATTAAATGAACACTTCCTTTAATAAATTCTGAAATATCCGTTTAATCAGAAAATTCAACATGGTAATACCTTCCTCAGTTTCCATTAAGAAACTTCCACAACTGTTTCCCAAGATTAGATTAAACAGAAATAAAATTCATTAAACGTAGAAACTTCCTGTCTGCGAGTTAAAAGTTTCAAATAATGAATAGGAAAGACGACTTGGTAATTAAGAAATGACTGAAGAATTTAATTTATAGCGGGAACTCGTGCAGCAATTTTATACTTAAAATACTACGTCCATAACTGCATAAGCATTGCAAATATGTTGAGCTGCAGTCACATAGTTGGAATTGTGGTACTGAACAAAGAGAAAATGTGCGCCCACCGCTGAAGAGTTCATAGTAAACATGCTATAAATACCATTAATATATTTTTTAAAGGTTTTAAATAATCTATACATTTTGGTTGGCTACATAAGGGTAAAATCGCTATTCCAGTGATCGATTTAATTAATTTTGTAGATGAATAATTCTGTGATATCGTATCAGATCATTTTTTGCAGAGCTAGTAGCTCGATGAAGATTGTATACGACATTTTTCCGGTATTCGTTCCGGTCAGCATTTTTCAGGCCGGTAATAAATACCGTTGCTTTTTTCGTCAAGCTGATGTATGGCATGCGAGGATTGGAAAGTGATTGCTGTAATAAAGGTTCGGGAGTGTCCTCCATTCAGTAGCGTCAGATATTGCTGTTACATATGGATAGGTCAACTGCGCTTAAAGTTCCATTAGCTGTTGAAAAATGTGTTGGTTGCAGATTGTTCAGGAGAGTTGGAATCACTCTCGTTTATAATATTCTCGACAATTTTCTCCCTTGCACCGGGCTTATTTAAGCTGCGGAGAAAGTAGGCGCTATTAAAGTTACCGATCATCATAAGTCCGCTTGGAATTTGGTCGAGCTAATCTTCTGTTCATTAAGCGCTGCTAAATATCTGGGTTATACATAATATAATTATACTGAAGGATAGAACTGTTTAACTATGATTTTGCTGAATATTACTTGAATTTGGAACCAGACGTATGGTATAGTATAAAATATCATGTAGCTATTTTTCTTAACTGCAATCTTTATTCTGGATCAAAGTTTACCAACAATTTTTGACTCATTCCGTATGCAAACTGGAGATTGTCGACTGAAACACAAGGCATTGGTTTCAGCCAATATTTACAGTTGAAATGCCGTAGCCAATGACCCGATCGATTGATGTGTAACGTACACTGGTACTACAGTAGTTTATGTCCGTGAATTATGAACGCGTTAAAAAGTCACATTATCTGCAATGAAACGTGATAGGTGCACCTTAAATAGACCAATAACATGCCTCTGGCAACAGTTCGCAGCTACGAATTTGTTGGCAGCCGACTAAATGGTAATACTGTCGAGAAGAAAGTGAATTGCGCAGTCAATAAAGATGGTAATCGATTTCACAGTTTAGTGCACTCGTATTTGGAATGCCGAAGATGTTTGATTCAAGCCGATCCTATTCAGAGTTACGCTCGGCAGCTTACAGAACGATACTTCAGCCACGTTCATACCTACTAAATACTTCTATACAGGATTTACAGTTACAATATAACTCTTATTTCCTCGCGTAGCATTTTTAAAATAAATTGTTTAACGACGCCGCGGAACTGTCATACTTGTAAACATTAATTTTCGAATACAGCACTGCGGTAAATACAGATTTGTTGCTGTTTTATATGAAACGATGATTTTTAAATATCATGTTATTTTTTTTTTTAATGAAAATAAGAACAATTTGGGGAGGTTCCACAAAAGTTATTTAACTTGACAAATTTTCTGCAAAATTGTACAAACTATAAACGATTATATCCATCGCTTTAAACACTATTAATATAAGAAGCTGTGCTTGTTGGTATTCTACGTCTACCTGATACTTATTATAGATTATGATAATTTCTCTTAAGATACAGAAACTTCAATGAGGTGCGCAGAAATGAACCTGACAAACTTCTGTGATACTCTTGACAGGTCCATCTTCATTTATTATGAAGTTATAACGAGAAGAAGATATTATAGGGTCCGTTTAATTGGCATTCTTTCTTGTGCATCATGCTGGAACGTCAGAATGAAAGATGGAGGAAAGACGTTCCGACACAGCATTTACATAAGTAGAAAGCCAATTATATATCAACAGCTATTATATGCAGACGCAATGAATTTTTGCATTTGATTTTGAAATGAACATGTCAAGAGTTTAGAAATACCATTGTATTATTTCCCACCTATTAAAATTATTAAGAAATAAATGTCTATGCTGCTTTTATGTCGTGAATTAATACAGATTTTGATTTCACATAAAAATTGGCAGTCTACTAATAAGTAGACAGCGGACCTTTACGCAAAATAAAAATTTTCTACCTGGAGCGGAATAGAAATTTATTTTCATTCTTAATGCGTTTAATAGGTTGAAAATAATATAACAATATTTTTAAATCCTTAATAAAGTCTACTAATAAGGCATACTTGTAATTTCGTAATCAAAGACTCATTTTAACCTACGGAACTACACCTGTAACGCCGTACTCAACTAATGGAACAAGCCCAGAATTGTTCACTGGCCCATAAAAGGCTGAAAGAACAGCACACAGAACCAAATAGGAAGGAGTAAATGTCACGAACTCGTGGAGCGACCTAACACTAATAAATGTGCCTCGGATACGCTTTTTAAAATGATTAGCTCCGGAACGAAGTGTCGTATAAAAAGTTGCATTCCTGGTTCACGACTTACATTTCATGTAGAATTACCCTCTTCTATGGAATCGTGGCCACACACGCACACGCGCGTATCAGAAGGAAACGCGCGGCCGTATTGCTCTGAAAGCAGCCTAAGTGCTCGTATTCCAGAGAGAACGCTGAATTGAAAAACCTGCTTTTCGGAAAATTAAAAATCGCGGAAGGGAAGACTGGTGTAACACGTGGTGCATTTTCTACGGGACGATAAAATGTAACGCGGCGAGTTCAACGGGGTCGTGTGACCTATGTAGTCCATGCGGGGTAGAATTCTGTAGGAAATTATTGAATCACAATACGAACATAAACAATATAGAGTCAAAACTATTTAAAAAAGGAATAAATGTTCATGTAGCTCTTGTATCTGGCAAGACAATTCTTATTTCACATGAAAATTGGCAGTCTATTTGTACCATAAAATATCGTAGAATAAATGAATTCAATTTACAGCATGACCATTTCTCAAATATTTTACTGTTTAACACTCAGGACCAGTAATTACAGTGACCCGAATTAATAGACGATAACTTTTTCAATATTGTACTATACGATTTGAGCTTTTTTTGGAGAAGCTAAAGCAATTAGTTTACTACAGGATGCGAAAAGAAATTTTTTCAAAAAATGCAATAGATCGGAATTGTAGAAGAAAATACTAAAAGTTGCATTTTACAACTTTTTTATGTGGGCCTATATTGAAAATTTAAAAAATACGTTTTGTAGATCTTTTGTAGAGCCATTTTTGTTCCGTCATGCAGTAGTGTTACTTTACCAATTCCCTGGGTCGCATTTTCTCCGTGAAATTATCCGCAGCAAAATATACTCTGATTGGTTCAGCAGTCGTTTATCTCGAATTATTCGCAGTTCATTGCGTACGCATTAAGTGTTCAATATAACTCACTGCACCTAAATAGAAAACCCCGTCGATATTACCTCGAAGTTCGAAGCTTAAGAACTACGAAGAGAAAAGTGGTGTATGAAATACTGGTCTTTATAAATGTCTTAACAGTTATTACGGTATTTAATATGGCTTACACAATGTTCGATAGAACGGTGCACTATCTTCTCATAAACATAAATTTACCTATTATGTTTTAATCTCTTTGGCCTCGACGATTAAACTTCTTTTATGCTTGTTCTTTATTCTCTGCAGCGCACTGCGGATTTTGTACGTTTGTGGCAAAAATCAAATGCAAACAGGAGGAACATTTAAAGAACCTAAAAATTATTACCGACTGAAATTGTTAAAAAAAAGAAATAAGAGATTGTAATCATTTTCCGACAACATTATTCTTAATTTAAGATAATAGGTGTTATGCTGGTGTTATGAATAGGTGAAACTTAAAACAGTAGAAGGACTCTTTTATTATTTATTATTTTATTTATTTATTTTATTATTTAAATTTACCCAGCATAAGTATTCTGTGTCAAATGTTTGTTATTTTAAGTTTACAAAACCGATCGATCTGTTTGAAATTGGTGTTTTGCCTTAATTTTGCATGTCGTCCATTCTTTGCAAAAATGATACTGTTAAAGTCGTCCAGAGGTTCCGCTTCTAACAAGGTGCCTGGAAAATGCTATTTTCGCGGACCATTTAGACGAGAAGTTTATAAATCAATCTACATAGTAAGTGAGCAGCAGCAAGCAAAGCCCGAGAACTGCCTTGTGGCTCTCGCGGTTCGAGAAATATTTAAACTTCTAACAGCTCTGTATATACATATATATTTATTTAATAGTTTATAATCCAATTAGTTGGTTCTTTAGTTCTATAGAAATGGTTCTCTCGAAACAGATACGGTCGGTGCAGAGGAAAATTGAATTTGCAGCCGACAGTTCGTTTTGATAAATTGCCACGCACACGTGTCACTCGAAAGAATTCAGCGGTGTGTTTCGCGTTTTTTTTTTTAAACTACCACAATCCTATTCAATCATGGAATAGAATAGCTATTGCATTCCCAGTTGCGTTTCTCGTGGTTGTGCTCTACCTTCTATGATTGTTACTCGGCTGTCCCTGTTTCTCGAATACCACTGACACTATTATGCGAATGTCCTTACAGCAACGAGAGCTGGTATACGCTAATATTGGTAACGAGTACACAAGTACTATTGATTATCGATACCTGACGCTGTACAGCAAGAGGAATCACCAACTGCTATACTAATTCGGCAAAAATTTTTGATCATATCGAACGGTTTGATGGTTTCGCAAGCACAATCGAGCCAGTTTTAGCATTTCAAGTGTCATTGAACGACTCGCGTTCTAAATGCTCGACGCAGTACGCGCGAAGCTTCAAGTTGGTACGCATATTGTTATACGTTCACGTTGTATGCAGATGCAAGAACAATAGATTAAAATTACCTGCAGAGAATTTTTTAAAAATTTGAAATACGTTGTTGTACGTCAAAATTATTATCGGACGAAATAATGAAGCATTGAAATCATTCTTAATTTGTACAGATCTCGATTATTAATTAAAACAGAACATATTTTACATGGCAATTTGTTAAGTGCATCGATGAAATATAATTTCTACTAAACATTTATAGTTATGGAGATGTACGTATAAACACTCGAAATATATTTCACGCAATAAATAAATTTTAAAAACCAACACATGGTCTTCATGGTAGCAGTTCCGAAACCAAAAGCATGGATCACGGAAATCCAGTTTCCTCATCTGAACAGCAATTTCCTGAGACTAATCCACTTGGACCAGACAATCAGTGTCAACGAAACTCAATTTTGTTAATTCCGTTACTCACGATAATCGTATACATTGCCAATCTCCATCGTCGTGCAACACTTTCTACTTTTATTGTAACAATTCGATTGTTTAGTCGCTAACGGAAGCTCGAAACTGAAAAAAAGAAACAACTGGGAGATAGATCTATAGGTCGTACAGTAAACTGTTTCTGTTTCTAACATGTGTGAAATGTACGTCAAACTCCGGGCGATGATATATTCGAAAGCATAAATAATCGAAATTCTATTAAGATTTTCCATTGTTAGGAAAACAAACTTGTGCTTCGTTGAACGGTACTCAGCTTACGGTAATAATCGTACATCACATTCGAAAGAACATAGATTTATGCGAATATATGTATGTACATCTGTTCATATGGGCTTGGCTATATGAAATGCTAAATCAATCACATTCGCTCTCACGGCTCAGTCAATTCATTTTGCCACGTGAAAGGAACGATTTCTTTTCAATTTCTTCAACCTTATAACACTAATCTTCGTTGAATCGATTGGACGACTTTTTTTACCATTTTTAATGGAGAGACAGAATATCATTTCAAATAAAAATATAAATATATCATTGTTAGTAGTCAAACAAATATTTCAAATAATATAAATAAAATAAGTATAATAAATTCTATTCCAAATATCCCCAGCTCCGACTTCGAGAATATACGATGACTGCGTAATTATTTAGAATGCGAAATAAAAATTTTCCAAGTCAATTTGAGGGAACAGGAGTTGAACAAAAATATATTTCCTTTCTTGTTAATTCTAATAAGTTAAAAATAATGTAATAACATGCTCCAGTTCATTTAATGTTTTCAAAGTTTCGTATTTCTCTTATTAATTTTTGTAATAAATGCATAAAATCCGCAGTTTAGTAATTAATAACCGGTAACACCAGAATAATAAAAAGCAACACGTTAATATCTTTTCTGATATCGTATTCCTTTATCGCTCGAATATTTAAATAACTCGGACTCGGCCGGTAGGCGTGGATTTTCTAAATATTTGGTCGAGTATGTTTATCGACATGTTCGTATAGTAGCAACGTATGTAGGTATGAGTACGTTAACAGGCACAGGCGCAACACAGGCGCAGACAACTGTATGCAACACGAGGGTTGAGGGGAGGAATGAGACATGAAAAGCGGATAGGCGGCCTGCTAGATCCGTCGCTAAAAATACACGTCGCAATAAACTCAAGGGTGACGTCCACAACATAGAGAGATAGGACATATTTACCTGCCCTTAGTTATATTTTCACTCTCCTTCTTTCAAGTTACCGTTTAAAAAAGATCTTTTCGCACTGCACTAAATCGCCCTCATGAAAGTTTCAGAGGCGTTCGACAAATTCAGAACTGTTTACCAATGTGTACAAACAATTAAAAAAAATATATTCAATCAGAGGGTTATTCTGGTTTTCGAGGTCGTTTCTCCACTAATTTCTAGAAATTTTTTTCAGAAGAATTATTGAACTTTTTGTGACATCATTTTGCACGCGTATTCACGGGTATTTAAGGTACTAAAGATATATTTTTTAAGTAAAAATATTCGAAATTACATGGGTATGTTTTGGAAAACATGCTTTGACTGGTGCGCCATGAAGAAGTATGTATATCGATCCGTATAAATGTGCCTATGGTCTGAACTGAAATAAATTAAAAATCTCAATTATTTACATAATGGCGGGATTTTGACGTTGAATTACTTAAGTATTTGTTTATGCGAAAGGCAATGCTAAACAAAGAAATCGAAGAAATGGTTCTAAATGATTTCTAAAAGTTATAAACTCCACACAGTGGCACATTAGAACTTGTTTGTTTTCCATTAATAAAAAATGAGATGCTTAAAGCAATATGTTAGCGTATAACAATAGTATATAGTTTTGAGGTTTGTAGGTAGTTGCACTTGTCAAGTCCAAATATGTGTACAAAGTACTACTTTCGTGTGCAGGCCTTCGCATGAATAAACAAATGCAAAGTTAAATAGATATTTTGTCCCTGTGCGCATAATTGTGAAAACAATAGTATGCGGAGTATAATACATCTTTTATATAGGTTGCGTCGAGTGTAGTTTCGCGATCGACATTGCAGTGTATCGTATAGAAACTGGAATACGTCTTTAAAAAGTACTTGCGCAAGAAAGTGTGGATCTATTACTTTACATTTTTTACTGACCAATCTGAAAAATGAAATTAAACAAACAAATGAAACAGCATATTTTATGTACTATATCTGCTATATCTTTTTTAACCTAGTCATTAATTCGTAGAAAGTAGAAGAATCCGTTTATTATGTTTGCTAGTCAAAATTATACGTTGTATCCACGTCTCTTATCTCTATTATTATTAATCATGATTGTACGATCACTCAGAACCGATGAACAATGAATTCTGGTTCGATTGAATTTTTTCTGTCTTCCTGTACATCGTAACCACATATTCGATTTCTTTTTTTACACGTCGTTAACCAGTCGTGATTCAGAACAAGATGCAGTTTCGCCAAGACATATTGCAAAAATATTTTTACGAAAATTTACCGAAAAAAGAGTGAGTCCGCATTGCGCTGTGCAGAAATGACTCATTTCTGCAAACTTTAACCTCGACAATTTCCGGTTGATTTCCTTCGTTCTGCGCTAAAACTGTACAGCTCCGAAATGAATACTTTAAGAACTTCGTAAAGACAACCTTGAGAAAAAGTTGTTATTTTCAGATGTACAGAATATATTTTCCAAGTAAAGCCTGCAAGACCGCAGAAGCAAACATGAGATGGTAACATTTTCTTTGTTGACGCAGTAAACCTAAACATCCAGAAGTCTTCCACTTTAATTTTGTTTCATACTATATGATTCGGTTTAATTGCTCCTGCAAAATGAGGACTTTGCAATGAGACGATATTTTCATGTTGTATTTCCACACACGATAATAAGTATTTTCATGGTAAACATAATAAAAAGAGAGAAAGTAAATCCCCAGGCACTGTAAAAGCAAACTCAAAGGAAGAAAAAGGAAGAAAAACAAATCAGAGAAGCATCAAGACAGATAGAAGTAGAAGTAGAGAGGGTGCACTTTCTTTTGCTCCGGAAATCTATTTTCTTGGCAGTGATTTCTGTTCTCGACAGTAAAGCTTACTATTAGATTCTCACGTATCAAGGCTTACGTTTGTTCCCTTTCAGCTAAATCGAAATTTCCTTTTATCAACGTTCTGCAAATAAACCTCGAAAGAATTATTGTGGTATTGAAAACGTAGTCATTGTCTTTGATTCATATTCAGAATTAGTGGAACAGTGGAAATTTAATTTTCATTATGATGCGAAGTAAATTCACGTAAAATCCAGAAATAAACGACTGTACAGTATACGATCTTTTAAATAGTTACAAATATTCTCCAAAGATTTGCCATTCCATTCCTGTACATATTTTTTATGGAATCGTCCTCTATGGGCATCTTCATGCTACATTTTGTAACACACTGAAGACGCGAATATAGCAAAAGAACTAGAGACGCGATTCTGTTACACTCGGTAAAACCTACCATTGGGGGCAATACAATGGGGTTGTGAAATCGATATGGGGCGAAAAAATGTCGTGTACACACATGGAAAACTCATGACCTCGGGGATATCTTTATGGTCGAGTGCTATTGTATATTGCGAAAGTATGAATACACGGAGAGATAAAGACATATGCAGAATATCCTATACATATGTATATCTCACACATGAGAAAACGAAATGCATCTTATTATTGCAAATTCATAACAATATTGCTGAACATACGCGGTGAGTGGGAAGTATCGGATTACAATTGTTTATTTATGAATTCGCATTAACAATGAGGTTATTAGCGACCATATTGATTTGCATGAAATGAATTAGTTGTAGTATATCAACATTAACATAGAGGCATATCGTAGAAGTAACTGTAATAATTTGTTGATTGGTATCTAAGAAATATCTTCTCTCACACATATTGAACTTTATTTTTAAATACTCAAGACTAGTTTTTTCTGATGCTACATCAACTATATAATTTATGAATAATGTGTTAACATTTAAATTATTTTAAACGTAATATTTTATTTATGTAAAATTTATTTCAATTTTATTATTACAATAAGGGTGTAACACACAGCATAATAATATAAGTAATTGATGTCATATAATTTATGAATAAACAAACATTTGAAATAATGCAGTACACAATATATGCATTAATTGATTCCACATTAATTATACAGCTTATAAATAATACAAGCATTAAATGATTCCACATCAATCATACAGCTCATAAATAATACAAGCATTTGTATTGTGTAATATAACTTACAAGTAATACAAGAGATTTAAAAGAGGAAAATATCATAGAAAGAGAATGCAGAGTCTGTGCAATAACAGAGTTTCTGAGTTTTGGAAAGAGGAAATGTGCGAAATTTCGCATCAGCGAAATGTATCTTCTGAAACTCGAAAACAAATCTCCCACTCTATCTCTATTGATTTCTACCCTTCATCTCTGCTAAATCGTCTGATATATAGGTGTAGAGTGGTAAACATGATATGAAATATTGGCACCAGCTTCGTAAGTTTCGTGAGTAACATCCCTGTCATCTATTAGTCCAAAGGATGCTGCCTCTCTTACACAGATTACTATTTGTATCTCCACGCAATCATCTCGAGTAGTTTATCAGTACAGGGAACCTCAAGATATCTTCAGAATGTTCATATTCAGCCTACTGATAGCACATTGCATCATGGGACAAAAAAGGAACCCAAAAGAGGTGAATAATCATGCATAGTAAGGTATATTATACATAGAAAAAATGAATAAATGAAAGAACTGCTCAACTTCTTAACTGCTCGAAAACTAATAAATTATTTTGTGTCAAATAAATTACGGCTTTATGGGCCTATTAGTAAAGCTATGCACGACCAATGAGGGTACAGCTAAGCAACGCATTACGCGGGACACTGAGGACCTTTTACTCATACGACCTCGCATGGTGCATTAAACGCGAACGTTCTAGAATATTCCCTAAATTGCACTACAAATTTCCTCCGCTGGACCACAGCAATTATACTTGACAAGGTGCTCAGCAACAATTTACGCCAACCACAGTTCTTACGTGGCCATCCTCCATATTGAATGAATTGCTTCGTCCAGCAGAGAATAAAGGTGTCGAATGATACATATATCCTTCCCATTGGTAGATCCTTAAACAGCTTACGTTTGAGATAGTTTACTCATCATCTAGTAAACTAATTGCTCCAACTTCTAAGGGAAAATTCAAGTAGTATACGGTTTAATATTAAAAAAGTATTAATGTCTTTTTAAGATATAAAACTTTCTTGTTTTTAATGTCACTGAACTTTCATAGACATATTCGTAGATAACACTTTTCTATTTTCTAAATTATGTCATGTTTGGTCTCATTTCAATAAGGAAAATTCCAGAAGAACACTAGTAAAAGTTTCATCAAAAAATAATTGAGAACAACAAAGTTTTATCCTTGGATTAGTATTCTCTCACCGATACTAATCCTGTAACACGTAACACTCCACTGCGAGCTTCTGGGTTCCTGAAAGGGTAAACCCTGCGGTAGCGTGGATAAATATTTCACAAGTGTTGTGCACATCTTTTCCACGTGTATGTCGAGACATTACTGTATGTTTCAACTTTCAACACTGCTGTTGTTCTCGCAGTTTCACTCAAAATGGTAGCTTACGTCTGGGTCATACGCGTGCCTCCGGGTTAAATGGATTAAGGCTCGCAGCAGGTGCAGCATGTTAATCACCGACTCTAATGTCCTTCTCCTACGAGGACAAATTCCGCTGATGGGCTCATATAATCCTAGCAGTTGAGCAGTGTCCAAGCGAAGGATTCTTTGCCGCTGGAACAGTCGAGCGGCTTAAGTGTCTTCGCCGAATGAACTGCTTAAAAGAAAATGGCGCGATTTATATGACTCGTTCTCGCCTAGTAGCAATTTTGCCCTGTTTCTTCCCAGTGTTGGGCAATCAATAAATTTATTTAAATAAATAATTATTTAATCCTTGTCCTTGCGTAAACAAGGTAACGACGGATAACAGTTGCGAACTGAAACACGAATCTTCTCCACTGAGATTGACAGTGCAAGAGGCTCGGTTCTATCATACTGTTGAGTGGCTCTCGTTCGAACCTCACTTATACTTTTTCAAGGTCCTCTTCCTCCTCAGCATCCGTTTTAGGTGTAATAATGTGGCCCAGATATCGGGTTTCCCAGCAGCATAGGTGGCATTTTTCTTTTCTCCGAGGTCCATAAAGATAGTAAAAGAACAGCTAAATCATCCAGAAATGATAACGGCGCGATTTACACAGCTCGTAAATTCGATTCCGTCGTCTTCCGAAAGGCAACCGCCGCGTTTTTTAAAACAAATGGTATTATCCTTTCAAGTGAATCACATAAAAGAAGTAACAGATGCGAGCACTCTATCATTTTATCAGTATTTCCCATTATTCGGATCGAATTCCATTATCTAGATACAATCTTCGGCTTCCTCAAAATGGCATACCTGTCGCGCAATGGAAAAACTGAAATCTGATATACTTGTCAGTGGACTGCGGGATCTTCGTGAAAACTAAAATCACACAAAATATAACGAAACAAGAGACGAATAAAATACAATACGAAAATTATATAAAACGTATTCTTTCTCTGAATAGTTGTAATAAATTGGGAACAACATAACTCTTCTAATGTCTTCACTGCTCTTTATCTCATTTACCTATTTTTGTGTCATAATATATTTATTTCAACTAATCACTAATTCATTGATTAAACTTACACTCGAAACAAAAGTTCGCCACAATTAACTTTTATATGCAATGACTGTATAATTTTAATTAGACACGTTTTACTTACTTTCACATGAAGAAGAAGTTTAATCAGAAAAACGAGATGAATACGATAAAATAAAAATTTAGAAATATATAGCAATCTTTTACTTCACCCGCATTAGAGTGAGTCATCGATATACGATTCCTCGCTGGCTCGATCGTCGCGCGTGTTTACCGCTTGACTGGTTCCAAGGGGAATCTCCCCCCGGTGGTGGGGCTAAAATTTGAACAGTTACGGTAGAGAATTTCGCGACAGTTACGGAGAAAATACTGTACTATTCGAAAAGTGAATTACCCAAAACTAGTGAACGATGTCGAAGCAAAGGCGGGATTCGAGCAATCGTCGGTTGTCCCGTTCATCATCCGAGCGGAAGATCTTCTACGTTGACGACGCGTCGTTGGACCCATCCTACAACCCGTCCCCGGATATATGCCAGCGTTTGTACAATTGCGACGCGTCGTATCCTCCGGAGGATCGTTCGTCCATCTGTGCCCCCAGTTTGGATGCAACCGGATTCCAGTTGGGCGAACATTCGGCGCTTTGTATGCCGAGTTCAGACGATGAACTGCGACACAGCATGCCCGCACGGTCAAAAACCGGCAGCCAGAGGCAGAGCAGAAAGCATTCGGAAGTTGATCTGCAGTCTCGGTCCAGCCGGCGTTCCAGCGTGCAATCCAGCCGTTCGAGGATAAACAGCTGCAGCAGGCCAACGCCGTTAGGTAGGAAACAATTGGGTCATCAGACTTTTCGATCGATGAGAAACGCGCGTAGTTTCCGCTCGCGTTCGCTGACGCAATAACGATTTCGCGTTCGCTAATTGCGTTATCCAATTGATCGGTTTCGACGTATCGCACGCGGAAAAAGATTCGGGGAACAATGCCTTGATTGACACCGGGCTGGCATGAAACCTTTTGCATACAACAGCACTTCATTCTTTGCCGTGCCTTTATGTTCTGGCAAAGAGGACTTGGACGTTCGCGATAACTCGGTGAAAATTGATAGAGTTCGAATCGTATCGTCCGGAATGAGATTCTGTGAGTGACACGCGATAGAACAGCTCCACGAACTGTCGAGTTCTCAAAAAACCGAATTCACGGTGGTGCTCGAAAGTAATTGAAAAGCGTATCGAACTGATAACGTAGGCATGTCGTTTGAATCATCCCTGTCAACGAAAGAAACGACTGACAATTAGATTTCGGTCTTTACGTGTCCTATCCAGCGTGTCTCGTGAAATCTAGAACGATTTTAATTGTCGATTCTGCAGTGGATCCAAAAAGTATTTAAAGAAACTTGTTTAATTCGTGATCATTTTCAATGGATTCTAAGTGTGGAAAACAATAACAGTAAGAAACTGTGGGTATCGGATTGCATTTTGTACAATCAAGTCGCCTCTTACCTCGATTGGTAACTGTTCCTCCAATTGGCTGCGATCTGCAACAATGCCCATCGGCTAATTGCGTTCGATTAGGCTCGCTATAGTGCATGTTCCCTCGACAGTCTAATCCTCTGCTGCGGTTGATCTTCCTTCGAGAGTCTTGTCCGTGATACGGGATATAAACGCAGTGCGGAATTATGGCAGCACGAGTCTTCTGAACTTTTATGCCATCGTAATGCATTCGCACTACCGGAAGTCCACGATGACTAGTTCACTGATGTTCGTTTACTGTTTCGTGTCGTCTTCTGAACGACAGGTGAAAATTCTTTCGGTGACATTTCGCGAAGTCTCTTCTCATGGAACATGTACTGCTTATGGTTATACAAACTGCAGCAATGCATGCAGCTTTTCACGTAGTTCTGAATATGATATCTTCCAGATGGCGGCTTTCATTCGCGATACACATTCGTAATCGATTTTTGAAGCTCTGCATCACCCGGCGGTTTATTTGCGGCGGTATTGCTGCAATTTCTTGGCGTATAGTAGCCTTCGGATCATCAGTGGTCCTTGGTCGATGTTTGTAGACTTCAGATTTCCAATCAAAGAGAAGAGAAGTGAAAATGAGCGATTATACTGACCATCGAATGTCACTATGTGATAAATAGACTGCGGAACTCGATGCAAAATGAAAAGTGCATGAATTCCTAGATGTGGGAGTCCAATAAAAATTGAATAGTATACTGAATATAGTATACCATACCCTTAAATTCTTTTAACCATTTTACTGTTTTAAGTTTCGCCCAATCATTTCTGTCAAGAATGCATAAAATCCGCAGTCTGAGAATATAGCTAAAAAATAAATACTGTTACGATCGGTCATAAAATTACAATAAGAAACAACCGACCAATCGTTGAACAGGTCATCCGGAAAAACTGAGTTCCCTTTGCAAAGTGTGGAAAAGAAATTCGAGTTTGTAAAATTAAAAAAGAAGTTTTACACTCCGTTTTATAACCTCAGCAAGAAGTCTATAAAAAAAGTTTTAGGATGTAAACCAGAAGATTTTATGGTCGGTGAACTTGTCTTAATGTGTGCTGCGATATCACATAATAAAAAATTAATGTTATCAAACGAAAGAACTTCGAGAGAAAAAGTATCTTGCATTTCAATAACATAGAAGTTGAACCTGTTGGGTCCATTGCACGACACTCTCGAAAATGGCGCTACAATTGATTAATTGAAGAGATCGTCGCCAGGTTAGATGATTGATATCTTGGTGACAGCTTCATACTTCAGGGAGATGATGGATTTATCTGCTTAGTCGGTATCGTGGTCGAATCATCTTAATAGCTATGATAAATTCTATACCGCAGGGGTAGATCTCCTCGGGGAGGTTGGCTGATAAACATCGTCCAAACTGCTTGGCTACCATTTTGTGGGGATGGTACAACCTCTGAAAGGGCATTAGTGCAAATGTGAGAAGATCCTAATCACAACTCTTGGCAGGATTACTAGCGAGATACAAAATTCGTGAAATCGTTTAACATCCTTTAAATCAGAATAACTTTCGGGGATTAAAAGGATTAATTTTCACTATTTTACCACGTTTTTATTAGCTCGCTTTCTTGTCTGTCTGTCTGCCCGTTCGGTACAAATTTTGTTTCGGATGTAGCTCGTTTTCTACTGCCTAAACAAAGAAAATTAATGAATTTTCACCCTGAGGATTGTATGGGGTTGAAGTTTTGATAAAACGCCAATCAAAACTCACAAGTAAACCAAGTGGTTGAGTTATTTAGGTTATTATCTTGTGTACGCAGTTGCTTGGTTTCCAACGTCTACAGCTTTGCATATTCGTGTAATCCAATCTGTCTAGAAACGTAATACACAGTTCCTCTACTTTGTAAATTGGAACATCTGTTATGGATGTGTACATATTTGCGAGATCAGGTCTTTCGACCAGTTCGCGAACTGCGAATGCGTATACGAGACAGGATTTCGGTGTTCAACGATTTCAATCGCGTCTAAATTTACCGTGCAAAGAGTTTGCATTAAATTTTGTGTTAGAAACGAAATTAACCACTCTGAAGCTATCGAAATGTTGCAGGAAGCCTTCGAGAATGCGTGTTTGTATAGATCGCTTGTGCTTGAGCAGTGCAAGATGTTGGAGGCGGCCGAAAAGAGCACGCGAAAGTCGGTCGATATTCAAGATTCGAACGATCAATAAACAATGCTAGTTGGCTACCGTGTAACGTTTGCGAAATCCAATCCGGGAAAAACTGTTGAATTTATGCAAAATAAACACTCGAACTTTGCACAACGGCAGCTCGCACTTCGGTGCAAAGAGCTCGATAAAATCAACACACTAAAACATTTCGTGTTTCTTACAATAACACACATTAATTATAATACTAAAAGTTCCCTTACTTGCTTTTACTTTAAAGTGAAAAATTGATTTCCACTTTGCGATTACTATTGTTCGTCACAGAATCTCATTCGTGTAACATTGATTAACGTTGTCTTCGGAAAGCAGCATGTTCGGGAATTATTACAGCTGTCTATGATTAACATTAATGTTAATTTTGTAATAATATTTTGAAAGGGATCGAACAACCTGTAAACTAAGATCAAATAATTATAATCTTTAGGCAATGGTAGAAGGAATAGCTCGGTCAGACCAGCAAAGTCTCGCAGAGCGAGCAATGCTCGTAGAAAGGACTCTGTTCGTCCTGTAAAGGACGAAGTAAAAGAGGTGCGAGGAAGTGCGGAAGATGCCGAGACTTTGGAACAAGCAAGACGACATCGCCGAATCACGATGATCATCCTGGGAACGTTTATTTTTCTTCTGGTTGCATCGGTTCTTGCAGTGGTGGTTACGTTAACGCAAAGTACTTTTCTGAGACCCCCCGCAGGCTCTAAGGAACTTTCTGAACATCGAGTGCCACGTAATTAATCGTTTCAACATAGTAGTTCTAACTAAATACTTACAAATACAATTTAAATCGCACAAAATATTAACCGATATCAACAAATAGGTACACGCATTTTTAAAAAGTTATATCTCGGGTTATATACCGTCCGAATGAGTTGTTTCTGAAAACACAATTGCACACTTAACGTGTAAGAATTAATGTCTCAAAGATAGTTTAACGGAAAAGACAGATCATTACGAATTACTATATCACAAATAAATATTTGTTATGCAGTGGTTTTAGCACATACATTTCAGAGATACCATCGATAATATTATTAATTGAATCATGAAGTGTGTATTGCCCATTTGTCATCTCCTACATTCTGCTCCTGCATGTGCTCGCGAGCTATCCGAAAGGGAAAGTACTATTTTTTGGTTTCGTGCCTTAACGTTGAACATGAGACAATACTAATCCAACTATAAAACCTTTTCGTTTTCATAATTTTCATTAATCAAACTTTCACCAATATAACAAGTAAATATGTTCTGAATTTTGTCATGTTTGGTCTCGTTTTAATCAGAAAAATGTCACAAACATTTTGGTACTGTTTGGAACTATCGTATGGAATTTTGTCGTGTTACGACTATTTAAAACGAGAAGAATGTTACTCCTGTTGCATAAATATCATCTTGTTTTTCGTGTAACACAGCTGTGGCTAAATGAGAAATTTAAGTTGAAAGTGTTCAGCTATTTTACTTCCCTTTCTGATGGCTGTAATGGGAATGAAAAGGTGATAGAAACGGGGAGAAGAAAAGGAAAAGAGCGTTTCGTCCTGGCTCTGCTAATGGACTCATCAGTAAGGGTACCTACCAGAGCCTGCCTTAGTTAGGCGTGAGAATACCGGACGCTCGGTTAAGAAAGGTATATATACAGGATGTTCAACTCCAGATGAGATTGGGATAACGAGAAAGTGGTCTAAGAAAAATCTAAAAAAAATTCCATTTACCGCCCATTTTGTGTTGTATCGATCTGCATTGCAATAATGCGGGACCATGTTAGCAAACGAGTTGGAAATTAAACTTCTCAATTGAAATATTCGTTGTGTCGTTAATAGAAATTCAATTTAAATAATAATGATACCGTAATATTTATTACTATTTATGGTATTGGAATATTGAGAAGATAAGAAAATTAGAAGGAAGGAAGTTACTTTGTCTTAGTACTAAGACAAATTAGAATTGTCGGGGCGAATTAACAATGAAAAATCACCAATATTATTTACAAAATAGACGCTTTACTTTAACCAATAATAACCATTAATAATTTCATATTAATATATCATTATGAATGCAGATATTTCATTTTAATTTAACATTTTTTTTTTAAATATTGTAAAAGTAAGTTGTATCAAACATTTGGTAATTTTATTCAAAAGAAGTAGAATCGAAAATATATATTAATTTTTCCATGATTTTTTGTCATTGATCGATACAGACTGATACATCTAGATTTACATCTTCACGAGTGCCTCATAATCACGTTCTATCGACACTGCGTAATTTGATAACAAGCAGATGTATTGCTAATCCTATTTCGGTACTCGATTAATGCGATAACATTATACTTAGGAGTTAATGAATATTAGCACTGAAATAAGTACCTTCGATTCAAATCGAATCTACTAGTAGAGAAATGTTTATCGCGATTATCACTCTCATATGTATCACTCTAACGTTATTTTTAGAACGACTAATCAGTGTTTCTTTTGTTTGACGATCACAAAAAATGTTTGCCCGTTTACGAGATTATTCGGTAGACGTGTAAGATTATCAAATTCTGCGGATCATGAAAACATATGCGTTGTCAAGTAGTTTCTAGTTTCTAGTTTCTAGTGTTAAGTTAATGGTTTTTCTTTTTTAATAGAAAATATTGGTCTTTCCTAAAAAATTATTTCCCACAGGCTGTAATCACTTTGTGTGGCATTATTGATTAAAGCGAAAAGTATCGATTTTATGTGTGGTCTAACACAATCCTCTTACTAACAAGAAACAGCCTTGCCTTCCCGGCCTCGTAGCCACACACTCTACAAATAATGCTGCTATGTTTTAAGCAACGCAACTTCAAAACTACTCACCGTTCCTAACTTTCTCTCGTTATTCGCTTGAAATATCCACGTGACAATCGATAACTTGGATGACTTAACGTGATCACCACCTGACGACAGTTGCGCTTAGCCCCATATATCATCCCCTTGTGCTACCGTACGCGTTTTAAGTGTCTATCATAAATCCTTCCAAACCTGAAGAACACCTCCCCATCAGTCTTCAACTTCACTTAACATACGTTCTGTTTTCGACGTGGCTGCTGTCGAAAACCGACTTGGTTAATGACTGCTCGTTTAGTATTACTGGAATAGCTACCTATTTCAACTTTAACTCTTAAGTCTTATGTGAGTACCCGAGAACCTCATTTTTAAACTTTTTTAATATTCCTTTTAATATGCTACCATCTTTTAATAGCAAGTTACTTTCCTATTCTGTTGTATTTTAAACAACTCATTTAAGGGTGACGGAATAAAATATAACTTTCTAAAAAAGCGCTGCATATCTGCCTAATTTTTTAAGAACATTTATAGTTACGTACTCAAGGTTAAACTGGAAGAATCAACCTAAAATAACATTTTTGTGTAGACTACTCATAATAATCGACAAATAACTTTTTACTCTCACAAAAAGTTCAGATGTTAGTGTTCAGATATTAAACAATAGATACGTTAGTATTGATCTGTCGTTACCATATAATAATTTAAAAGATTAAATTATTTAGTATTTCATTTTCATTTTGTGGCGTTTACGTATTGGTTAGGCGAACTATTTATTGTTCATTATTTACTGTTTCGAAACCTGTCGTTGTATTTATCAGAAACTGTTTCCATGACATCAGGAACAAAATCAAAGTGAAACGAGGTTTCGAAGGTACACTCCTACTAAAGTACTTCATGAAAGCTCCCCCTCCGGTTTCATATAATGTTCTTCTTTTTAGTTTTCTTGAGAATTATGGTGCACGCTTTCAAGTGCCTCTCAAACGTTGTCCTTAACTTCGTTTAGTTTTAATTTGAAGTTGATGTCGCTGAAATGCTTTTTCTCTTCAGCTCGAACCAAAGCATACCTTCCTTCAGTTTTTGACGCGAGGCAACAGTTTCTAAAAAATTGCTTCCACAAAATGATGAAAAAAGGACAATTGTTTATATGCCACAATCTTCAAAAACACCTGATGATTGTCGTAGGTGTTTAATACATTTTTAGTTAGACTATTAGGATAGTCTCGACAATTTAATTATACAGGGTGGTTCAAAAATGCCGTACTTAAACAAAGCGTAAAAATGTTCTCCGCGGCTTTGTTAAGAAGTTATTAGCGAAAAACACGGACCAATGAGGAAGTCACGCTCAACAACAAAAATAACTCCACAACAAAGCCGCGGAGAACATTTTCGCAAAGAAAAAAGTTACTTCAAATCACCTTCCAAGGCAGTATAACATTTTTAGGACACCCTGTATAGAGCACACTTCGGATCCAATGCTTGGATCTGGCGACGGATAACGTCTTTCACAAACAAAACTGATCGATACTGAAGAATCTTGTAGATTAGGTTTGATTAATTCTACATTCATCAATCTTCTCAGATTAATCTCTCGATTAATTTCTTGTATCGAAACCTAATTTATTTGTCGGACATACAATTTTGTGGAAAAATTTCTAGTTTTATCAAATCATCTAGTTTCTTCAAACTAATGAAATACGGTCTGCTCATATAATAACCCGATTTTGAAGGATGGATGTGAAAAAGATGTAAATACTGTACTTTTATTAGACAGAATGAACAATGTCTGTCAATTTATTTCCTCGTTTAACACATTATTATTTCATTGTATTATGCCGTTGAATCACCTGAATGCTATCTGTCGCTATGATTGCTTCCTAAATCCTTGATTGGAGAATTAATATTCCAAACGGTTTTTCTACGGAAATACACGATAATAAATAATGTTAATAACACCTATAACTTCTTTTTCGTTTCTCGTTCAAAACCGGGGGATCAGTCTATCGACCCACCATACTTAAGAAATTAAGTTAGAGTGGCATTTAGCTGTGATTAATTTAACTAGCAGAAGTTAATTTCCTCTGGTAAAGACTTTATTAGATCAGTAATAAAGTCAGTTCTATATATTTTATCACAGTTCTCGTTTTCAGACCTCGATTCATCAGGATTATTCATTTACGTTTCTAATAACACTAACCAAAGTCAATTTGATACGTATACTTTTAATACACGTACTTCTGCAGACTTCATGAACTTCTAACTCACTTGTAACGTTTAGAAAACACCACACAGAACATTTTGGAAAGGTAAAAATGTCTGTACAATCAACAGTAAAGTATCTTTAAAGAAGAACTTGAAGTTAGTTCAATGAGTGATCATAATGTATTTAAACTTTAAAGGTATCAATACGGGATCACGGATGCCGGTTAGACAGTTTAATGTTCACAGTCCAGAGCCTGCTGTCAGTTCACTGTAGTTTTTAGACATCAGAACAAGGCGGTCTGAAGTACAACACCGTACCATTTTGACAGAATTTTTCGGTAATTCCCATAGCAACCTGTTCGACTGACCTTGTAGTCCATTTTTGAAGGTCATCCGAACTTACACTCGGATTAAGAACTCCTTAAATGGTACCAAATGAAATAGCAGTCAAATAGAAGATATAGATTTATTTCCAAATGAAATCTACTTAATGTAAAACCAAATACAATATTTAGTATAGGCTTTGCGCATAGAGGACCTCAATTTAAAGAAATCGAATTTGAAAATTTGCCGCATACCGCTACTATTCCAGGTTTATTATCACCATCATTCTATGATATGATATATTCTATAACCCATTATTCTATTGGATTGACAAAAAAGTAATTTTGGTATTTTAAGGTGAAATAGATATGAACTTTAATGAATAAGATATTTTCCCTTTTGTTCGATGACCATTTGTGCCAAAAAGAATAAATAAGAAAATAAGTATTTTATATATTATAGAATACAGACACGGTAATCAGTTGTACTCTAAAACACACATCCCTGACGAATTTTCAAATTCTATTTTTTCAGGCATACCGCTTTTATATTTCATGTACGTTTCTTCATCAAATCATTTTTGGCTGCGACATGATCTTTGAAACACCTATCATTGCATACTTGTGTACATACACATGTCCTTTTATTAGCGTAGTCCTTTCAAACAGGCAACGATATCCTTTTACATACACGACTAGAAACATTCATCATATTCTATTCTATTTCCTGTAGGCAAGTCATAATGTTTAAAAAAATTTATCCTGTTCATCTATTTACTTTGGGACACACAAACGCCTTCTTTCAAGTAGCAATATATTTGATCCTTTACTGTTAATGTCCTTTAATTACGTGTTTTCTAGCAAGACGAAAAATATTTTCCTATTTTTAGACGAAAAATAGTGGGTCCAAGAAGTATTGGAACACTAAATTTTCGATTCTTGAAAAATTGTCAATAATGCCAGTATTAACGTGTACTTATGTTTTCAGTGCGCAAGGAAAACGAGGAACTGTTGAATTCTCTCAACAGGGACTACTCGGCCGAAAACACAACGGTACCTCCGTAAGAAAATCGTTCCGAGGGAAAAATCGCTTGTTTTGATGCACATTCGGACGAAAGTTTTAACCCGAAGGAGGAAGAGGAAACGAAGTGAATTGGGACTGGAACCGCAAATGGGAGAGGACAATGGCAACCTCATTCCGGAGCGTCAAAATTGACGGTCGCTTTTCGAGAACGGCGTTGAACTTTTCCTACGACAGTAGAGTTACGATTGTATTTGGGACGTTTTAGATACAGTCACAGAGATACCGAGTTTCATTTGTTCGTATTAGTGCTGTGTATACGGTCAATTTGTCGGTTTCGCCATTAATACGGACCTCTAATTAGATCTACGAGGTAGAATCGATTCTGCGACTTTGTCTTTTTCGTTTAGAAAGGACGTGTATAAGTTCACTTTTCGGATCGCATAGTCGGGGTACGAGTGAAATTCCGAACGAATTCTTGTTGGAAGGAAGATCGAAATGTTAATATTTTTGCAACAAAGTCTTCTCTTCTCATTCCATAAGAATGCAAAAAATTGTTACGAAAGTTATTTCATTAGAGCTGCTGAAAAAGACAATTTTAAGAAAGAGTGGGAGTGTTTGTCGAGGATGATGAAGTTTGCGCAGTCGTTTAGTTATGAAAATTATGTGAAACGGTTTTCCGAACTTGTATTTTCGTTCTCGATACCAGTGTTACTTTCAAGTGAAATTATGTCTGATTAATTTCTCACTTGCGTCAACTTGGACACGTAACGCCGATATAATTTATTATACTTCGCGAAAGTCTTCCAGTTTAAGACATAATCCATGTACTCGAGTGTTACGAGGGAGATATTAGGTCGGTGCAAAAATAACGGCAGTTTTTGTTCTTGATTTTAAAAGCTGTATATTTTGGACGGAGTTACGTTTGCTTAACGTTACTGTTAAAAGGTCGGACATTTCATATGCAATAACCTACTCTACGAATGTAATAAGCAGACTGCGGATCTTTATTCAAATAAAAATTTTTTACTTGAATTGCAAGAAACTCGATTGAAACAGAAATATTTTCTTTTTAAATATGGTAACCAGTTTGAAAATACAGCAGCATTTTTAAATTCTTCGAGTGTCTACTGTTTTAAATTGCACAAATTCATTTTTGTTCTAAATGTAAAAAATCCGCGATCTAGTAATAAGATAGAACGTTGTTTCAGAAAGACCGCTAAAGTACAAACTGATGAATATTATTTTTGCACCAAGCTAATACATTGTTTTGTCCATTGTTTATTCGTAAGGAAATGTTCGTATGATTTCAGCTGTTGTTACACGACCACGCATGTAAACGAACTGTATATTTAGCATCGAGCATTGATCCTTAGAGAAGTAGACGGTATAATTGCTGTTGTCGGTTGTTTGTAAAATATAAACTGTCTCGAGTTAGGTGAAACGGCGTCTGTTGTAAAATTACGTTATCGTAGCACGGGACAAGGAAGAGCGAGCATTATTTACATGTAAGATTTTGTACAGTAAGGAAGGTAGCAGTGCGATTAAAAAATTCTTTTCCGTTACATTCTAGCATACGTATCTTCCAGTAACTAATTTAACGTGGAAGCATTAGTTTTTTTTTAACGGAGTTCATTTCACAGTGAAATGTAATTAATCGTTAATCCCCTTTGACCTATAAAAATAGCACTCGTAAATGAACGCGTCGACGACTTGTTGCGAGGAATGTTGTTTAATGTACTGTCTGAAGAATATGAACTAGGACTTCCATTATCCGAATACAATACTTCTTTCTACTAGACTGTGTGTGTGTGTGCGCGCGTATCCTTATTCGAAGAGCGGCGAATGAATGTTTCCTTATTTTGAAACGTACACATGTGCCTCTGCGAAAAAGGCTTGGATGCTTAAACAAATTTTTTAGAATATATGATTTTGTTTAGATTGGCCTAACATATATTGAATCCTGATGCGATGCTTGAAATACTTCGATGTTTTTCCATGGCGTAATTTCATCATACGCAAAATTTCAAAATATAGTTACTGACCTTTAAAATCAGTTGGAGCATTTTTCATCGAACTATACAATTCTCCAATTGACAAGTTATTTTAATGTTGTAATTTTTACTGGGGTACCATATAAGAGTTTAACAGTTTTTTAATAATTGCGCAATGGGTGCCTCAGGTTGTAAATATGAAAGACAATTATAAGAAGAATAATTATGAAGAATAAATATAAATAAATAATTAAAATAATTAAATATAAAATAAGATTTAACTTCATAAATTACATTGAAAATATATTCGGGAACTTACAGAAATAATGACAACGTAATCTTTTATATGCTATTGAAACCAGTACTTACGAAACAACACATCTTATCAAAAATGTACTGATCGCAGATACTACCTTCAAAAGAAGGAAATGATTTCTGGTATCTGGAATGTGTTTTAATTCTCTAATGCGTAAATATTAATTCATAACTGCGTCAATATCAGAACAGCTACAATCAGAATGATTTTCACTGCATCTCATTCAGGATTAATATAAAACAACATCCCTCTCCACTTTTAGATTGGAAATTAGTCAAACTAACATCCAAACGTTATCTAAAAAATGTTGACATTTTATAATACTATGCATGATGTTTGCGTTATTACTAAACCTCGTTTCCTCATAAATGAAAAATAGAAAAAAGTTCTACTGCATCTGTAACATGTTCTTAAAATTAAGTAATTTTTTATGAAATAAGCGAGACTTTCAAAACGAATGTAGTAATCTTACAAGTGATACAAAGCCAGGAATGAAATAAATAATATAAATTTTTCCTGCTATGGTCATTTAGTAGTTTGTTTTATTGGCAAAGCTACAGAAACTAAAAATGTTGGCCAGAAATAATGTAAACACCATGTATATGCTACAGTTTTTGAGACTTCGCTTTTTAGTGACCATCTCGAAGTGATTACCATCGATTTAGCTGAAACATGATAGAAAATTAGAATATTGAGAAATATTAGACGTGTTTTTCTATCGGCAATCGTCTATTGAAAAGATGAAAGTAACTCCCTCTACCTTTCCTTTCTAAATTACCCTATTTTAATATGTGCTAGATGTTAATTTTCCACACATGTTTTAAATAAAGGGTTTGTCGAAAAGTTTATTTACACGATTACGTCGTTTGAAAGTTCATAGTCTTGCAGTTTCAATCTTTTTGTACAGTTTTGCAATTTCCTGTTCGATCGAATAGGTTTCCCACTCGAAATTTTGAGAGCTGTTTTCGCCCCTTCAGTATGGACGATTGCCAATAAAGGGGATACGTGACTAATAATTTTCAGTGCTCCACCTCCGTGGAGTTTTTAAATTGCCACTTGTGGATGGTCCCTGGTAAGTAGTTTAGCATGAATAATTTTCAATAGACGAGACGATTGAATAATTACTGAACCGATGGATGGAACAAAACCGATGGAGGATGCTTGACCTAAAACAATAAAATAACTTTTGCCTTAGGTTGATAAAAGTCTATCTTTTTTAGAATTAAAATTGTACCGAATAAGAACACAATTGAAGGTTCGCTCAATTCCAAAATGTCGAACGTGAACATTCATTACTTCCGAATGCGTATGGAACGATTCGTCTTGCTTGTATACGAAGCAAATAAAATATTTCTTGGTAATGCAACATTCGCTAATGAGATTTTGACAGGTATATTACCTAAAGAGAATAAATATTATAATGTGCAACTTATATTGTATAAGGTTAGCCAGATATCGCAGGTATTATAAGGAGATATATGAGCGAATAGAAGTAAATAATATTTGTTAGAATAAAAATTGATATAAAGTTTGTAATATCGGAGGGAATTATTGACACGCACCACTCGGCGTTCATAATGTATACTAAAACAGTATTAGTCATAGTAGTGATCACAGTATGATGAATAAATCATTTTATCCATCGACGCTCAAGCAGTTTCTATCTCGTCAATTCTTGTCTTTTGCGCCGAATTATCAATTATGCTAATACTCTATTCCTCTATTACTCTGAAGACGGCCGTCCTTATGAGATGTCACCCTTGTTTTATAAAACCATGAACTTCTGTCACAAAACTTTTTCCGACGAGAAACCATATTTAGAGGAGGTTCTTAAAAAAGAATTCGAGAATCGAACGGTTTTCGATTTAAGTGTTATCCCAAAATAGCATTTCTTTTATTTGTTTAATCCCCTACGTAAATGATGCAGATTGTGCTAAGTAGACTGCGGATCTTTATACAATATAAAAATGATTAAACATCTGTTGTAAGAAATAAGAGTCAAATATTCATTATTTTTCAAATAATTTCAGCGAGGTAAAAATAATATAATAATCTGTTTACTATTTTTAATGTCACGTGTTTGTTTTGTCGTATATACATAAAAAGTCAAATAGAAAATTTCATTATGTTTTGAACAGTTTCAGTATCATGAACATAATTTTTCTAGTACCTAATTTTACTATTTTAAATTCCACCTATTTTTATCATAAATTCACAAAGTCCGCAGTCTATTACTGACGTGTACGCTCCCACTAAAAAAGGGAGTTTTTCATTCCCGATATGAAACGAAAATTTTAAGATCTTATACCTAATCTCTGAATATCGTCCTTTTTCAAGTTTTTGCTTTTCGTCGAGATCGAAGAAACTTTTACTGAGCAGCCAGTTTGTACAATTAACGGAGAACTACCCTTAAAAATTGCACAAAGCGTTTACAATGGCTAACGTGGAGGAATATGGGAAGCTTTTGTAGCGTATCTGCGTCGCACAATCCACCGTCGCCCCTTGCACGACGAGTTGTCTTAAGATGTCTTGCAAAACTATCCCAAAACATGACTTTGTTAACAAGATGAAGATTTTATCGTTTCTTCTTTGAATACTCGAGAAACTTGTTGCACTCGCTTAAAACGAATGATAAAATAAATATAATACAGTTAGTAAGGCAAATTGTTGACGTATACGTGGTCTGATAAAGAAAATCTGAACTTGAAGATGCGACTTAAGCCTTCAAATATTTTAATTAACAGTAGATTTACGGAACTCTAAAAGTGACTATTTTACATTACCTGCTACAAATATCAAGGATATTATAATATATGCCCAAAAAAAAGTTTATTCGGTAACTCCTCATAAATACATTTTTATAATCTCAATAATTGTAAATAAAAAAATTTTGATGGCTTTCTAGTATTAAAATAAGCTTCGTTCGAACGAATACATCGATTCCTATGTCTCACCACTGTTAAATGCATATCTCGGAATCTAGTTATTTAATATATGTGTAAATTGCGGATTTATGACAAAATTTCAAACAGTAATGAGTTTGAACAATTACTAATGACATTAAAAAAATTAAAGAATACTGTCTTCTTATACCTTACTAAAATTATTGAGAGAAGAAATCTATTAAACCCCTGTTGCTCGTAATGAATGCAGAAAATTTTTATTTTGCATAAAGATCTGCAGTCTATTAATATATCCCAATATATTTTGCTTTCATGAGACAATATTGTAAAAGTTCATTCGATCAGTCTCTTTCACGTCGAGAAATAGGAAAGAACATAGGGGACCATATTCGATGGGTAGATTACAGCATTTGAGTGATACGATGTTTACGTACCAACTGTTCAACAAGTTCAGAATAATAGATAGGGGTGTTATTGTTCTGAAAGTTTCAGTCACCTGATTGATAAGTTTGACGTTCGATCAAACAATGACTTCCGATGCGAAACTGCGAATACACGGGAGGCTTAAATGGTGGTACAGTTCGAAAACGTGCCATGTTGTACAACAGGTTCAGATATTTTTTTAGAAAACCACGTATATTTATAGGTACGTAAACAGTATAGTCACAAAGGTGTATTGTTAACACCATTTCCCATTGTACATTCCCATGAAATCTACCGTTCACTTTTTTCACTTACAAGGATTATCCGGTATTTTACAAGTATGCAGAAACACTTTTCTTTTCTAAGATAGACAGTACTTCAGACACATTTCGCGTTACCTACAGCGCAAGCCTGGGTAACCTGGGTCCAGAGGTGGGCATTATTTGGCGAAACAAATATTTCAAAATATATCAACATCATGCTCAACCGAATCACAGGGAAGAAAATATGTGAAACTCGCATGATTCAATATTGCATTTCAACGGTTCATTGGGGAAACACAGAAGGAAACATGGAGCTTAGGTAACGCGAAGTATGTCACGAATGTTGCCAGCATCCTTTCGAAAGGAAAACCTTATTTCGTATGCTGCGTAACTCCGCTTAATAAGAACGGTGAGCATGAACGATTCAGATGTACCTAAGCACTACGAATCCTCTTACAGCACTCTGAACGGTCTCGGTCAAAGAAAATCGCGGGAACATGATTTGGCCTAACGCGAGAAGTCTTTTCTACTAGAGCTTTCTTCCGGCGAGTGAATTCGCATGTGGGAGCAAGAGATAATACGCCCCTGGTTCAGCATGTGTTCCCAAAACTGCTGTATGGATTAACATGTGTTCAATACAGTGACGTAGCAACCCTATTCATGAGGAGAACGTCCATCTTGTCAAATTTTTCTGGAATTAAACGACAGCCATTCCGATAAGAAAGCTTTATTATTAGACTGCTGTTTCTGTTTGAAATTTTATCTGATTTTTGTCATAAATACATGAAATCCGCAGTCTATTCATTGCCACTCAATTCAGAAGATAAATTGTATCCTGGTATTAAGATACGTTTGATTAAACTCTTATCTCTGAAGTACATCTAAACAGGAATTAAAAGAATTATAAAATCTTTTCTTTTTACATTATCAATCGTTTATTCATTAAAACTCTATGAATAACGGCTGACTTTTGAATACAGAAGAGAGTATTAGACGAGAATTCTAGTGAGCACTGATTAATTTAGCAAGGTAGTGAATAAAGATTAACAAATTATTTCTGTTTAAAATGCTTCAATAAAATCCACGTAAAGAAGCGTAAACATAGTTCTCCTCGGGGACGAGCATAGCGTTTAAATTGTTAAGTTCAACAAGAACTTTGAATAGCGAATCCAGGACCATGATTTGCCTCTCCTTTAAATCTTGTTCTTGACAACAAAATTATGCTGTCAAGTGATGATAGTTACTGAGAAAAACCGATGTAGAAAAAAATTGTAATGATTCTTCATGATCTGTTCCTACGTTACCGGAAACTTTATGGGAAGATGGAGCCAAGAATCGTTGCAACGTTGTAACGATTAATGGTGATAGAACCTTTAGATTGACTATTGACTCGAGGACAATGCGAGTGTGCCAAAATGAGGAGAAGAATACCTGTTGTGTTGAGATGATACTTGCGAGCAGCTGTCCCCTTCGACAATCAAAGTGTGCTGCGGCTCTAATTGCACACGTGTTTACTGTGTAATAAGTAGACTGCGGATTTTTATGCCACAGTTTTCTGCGGCCCTTTCCAAGGTACAGGAGTATCTTTTTGTTTTTAATAAATTTAGTAGGTCGAAAATAATGGATGCGGACACTGTTCTTTTGATCTTTCGATTGTTTTAAATTGAAGTTTTCAATTCTGTCGTAAATACATCAAATCCGCAGTCTAGTAATGAGAGACGCCGCGGAAGCGTGATCACGTGGATGTATCGGTTGCAGTGTCGCCAGATGAGAGGAGGGAGCAAGAATTAAGGGGAAAGAGTTACCCTCTCTCTGCCAGTACTTGTCACGTGACCGGGTCGCTGCGGAGCGTGGACAATAGCGTCGTAGAAGGGGAAGGTAGAGTGGGGACACTGATCTGGCGACACTGATCGGTTGGGATGTATCGTGAGTGATATTGTTGCAGAGAAAATAAACTTAACGAGGAAACAATAAAGCTAGAAGTGTCTACAGAATTTTTTAATTGCGAGGTGATTCATTTTCACGCTGTTTCTCGTCTCCCTTGCGTCTTCCTTTCGGCATAGAGAATTAACGAAGAACAACGTAAAGAAAAAACGATTTTCTCATTGTTTCTTTAGAGTTACAGAGAATATTAGCTTTTTTTTAATATAAATATTCTCCTAAGCCATGATAGAATCAGTTTCGCATTTGAAGATTCGTTAGAAGACACACAAATGTAATTAATATATTTAGGAAGTAATCGAACGACGTCAGGTTATAAAGATTATGATAACCTCGCAATTATTTTTTTTACAGTTATAATAAATAAAATGTAGGACACTAACTATTATACGCTTACGCAGCACGTTACACGTTCGCTAATCAAATGTCGATCTGAAAACGAGTTCGAAGTCGTAGTAATAAATAAATGAACCCTGTGAGTGAATTCGTACGTGACACATGCATACATTCACCATTCTTTTATGGGAGTATATATACATATGTAAATATATACATATGTATATATTTTTGTCAAGAATTTTTCATTCGACCATTTATTGAACTATTAGGCAGTTTGTTGATGGAAATAATTTTGTATAATTTATTTATTCATTTCTACTGGTTTCTACTAAAAGAGATATGTATCTATTATAATAAATTGTAGGAAAGCAGAGAAGGTAATTTTATTTACAGCTGGAACGATTGCTAATACAAGACATTGTTTATGTTCTTTTGAGTGTGTATATCATCACCGATTACGAAACTCGACCCCAGAAGCAGTTAAGTATTTAATGTAGAGCGCAAACAAAAGATTTTACCGCCATAAATCATAATAACTATCTCGACTACAAAATATGTATCATACAACGTTGCAAGATGTTAATGAATGAGATATTAAGATTTATGTTTATATATTGTAATAACATTTATGTATAATGGGTATTATATATAATGCAAAAAATATACATGCTAGTTGTCCATAGTTGCATTTTCATTTTCGCTTGATCATTCTTTATGGAAATCGTACAAAAATGCACACTTCAACAAAATGTAGTCTGATAATTATACCAGAAGGACAAGAATATCAATAACATAAATTAAGCATAAATTGTTAGCTGAAAGTGTACTATTTCTATAAATCTTCGCATCCTACTTAAAAAAATTTACAGGAATTTGGGAAAGATGGTATACCAGATTGGAGGCATAAATAAATAAGAAACGGTTCCAATGATTTCATTGCATCACTTAAATAATAATCTTTATTAACATTATAAATTGCAAACTTCTACATGGTAGAAATCTGAACGAAGTACATCTCAATTATTTTCCACCCTGCCTGAAAGGGAATTGTAGAGAGTCGTGCAATTGCGTGAACGTAATAGTTGAGTTAAACGCATTATATAATAAACGCAATATCCCTTTCATATAATCGTGCTCGATCGACCCCGTTTATATCAAATTACATCGTTGTCCGTGCCACATGAAGGCGATTTGCCTCCGCTAATGCAGCAGCGAGCCGACAGCGAATGAAAGGAACGCAAAAACAGATCCAGCATTCTCCCTAATCGCATTACGGGAACCGAACGGGGGCGATTATACGAGAGGAATGCCGCATACAATTAAGATCTTAGAAACATCAGTTCCTATACGAAGGGAACATTTAAATTGGCTTATTCCAATGTAACTCGGACTGGAAGTCCTTATATCTCTAGTGTAATAGCAAATATTCCGTAGCGCGATCAGCTGAACATTTTAATTTACTGCAAGTCTTAAAAAATTGGAAAAATAACAGTGGCAAATATATTCTCTGCTATTGTCGAACCAATGCTGCGGCTATTTTTGTATTAATCGTTCGCTTGTATCTGAAACGTATATACGTGTGTGTGTGTGTGCGTAAAATTAATCACGCTACGGTGCTCACTGAAATCCTTTTTGCAACAGGGCCATTAGTGCGCGCCATTTTACATACTCGCGATAATACACGGCGCACTTTGATAACGTTTAATCGTAATCGCGTTATTAATTATGTTTCTCGCACCCTGCCTCAAAGGGATATTAGATGTTATTAAAAGCCAAACTAGTTACAAGGAAAATATGTTTCCCTAAGAGCTTCGATATTTAATCCGTGTATCACCTTACTGGGTTTGTTCCGTTCGTTACGTTCAATTTCCTTTGACAATCATCCGTTGTCATGTTAATTTACGTGAACCCGAGAAATCTGTTCTCCGAGTGTTAGGCATGTGTTACGGTAATCCACGGATTGAATAATTTTGTTTCGCTTCGATGAGTTGAGAATTGATGAATTTCCGTTTTATCACATTAGTTCAGTGCTGGTTCCTGTTACCATGTAACGTCATTTGGCAGTAAATAAATATATAGCTTACGATTAATTAATATCTATCAGTCTCAACGTTTAACCCTGCCTGAAAGGGAAAGAAGATGGTCATGCGAGTTTGCTCTTTGCGGTCGGAATCCTGACTAGCGCACACATGCTATCGCATGATTTCGAAAAATTCTTCCGCTCTGGAATTCATTTCAAGAAAACATGGAGAAAATCGCACTATTCTCGGTCAAAATTGCTTCGGTTATCGCTGACAGCGTCAGTTAACATTTCATCATATATTTCTTCAGGAAATACAGACTGAACGCACCTATATAGGGTGTCCCAAAAATGTCCTACTTCGAAGGGATGAATCCTGGGGTGATTTGTAGTCACTTTTTCCTTTGCGAGAATCATCTGCACGGCTTTGTTAAGGAATTATTAATGAAAATCATGGACCAATCGTAGCGTTGGCATTGGCCGAACTGAAATCCGCCCATAGCAACCGCGCTCTGATTGGTCCGTGTGTTTCGTTAATAACTCGAAAACGAAGCAGCGCAGATTTTTCGTAAAAGAAAAAGTTTTGTTCCGAATAACCTCAGAAAGTATCTCTTTTTTACCATGACGCGTTACGTCAATACATTTATGATAAATTTACCGTTTGCTTTCTGTTTTAGTGACTTATTAGAACACACCATTGCTAATACGGAAAATTTCGTAAAAATTGTATCACTCTAACCGAAGCAACTTTTTTTAAATGAGATAGGGGCCCTCGTTTAAAAAGTAAAACTTCTTACATTCTAAGTTAGAAGAGAAAAAAAACGTAAAGGATGTGAAAATATTTAAAATAACTCTATAAAGTATAAGGTAACGTTAATGCGAAAATATCAGGTATAGTTGACACGTGTATAGATTGTTAATTTACGTGAAAAACGTTTGTTCAAAATCAATTGCTTAGATATCGTAGAAATTCTAATCAAAATGGTGGTCTTCGAGTTTATAAATCGATGTTTCACTTACATTTTTACTTCTTAATTGTTTTCTTCTTTTACGAAACATCAAGATTAACTTTAATTCGAATGAATTTATGATTGCTCAACAGCTCCACGAAATTTAAACAAAAGAACAATAATATTTAACATTGACCAATCCCATTGGAGGATTAAATCCTCCATTTTGTTCTGTATAGAAATATCATGCTGTCCAGATAAACAGTAAAATTTGAAAATATTAAAGAAAAAATTTTTAGAAATATTAATAGACCACCGCCATCTAAAAAGCCATAGTTTTCCGAATCTAAGCAAGAGTACATACCTGATGTTCTCTCTTTTTCACTTGCCCTTTCTGTTGTTTCCTCTTCTTACAATTTAGATCCTCTTGTATTTCTAGCAACGATTTTCCTTTGGTTTCCGGTACCATGAAGAAGATAAAGATGATACCGAGAAAACAACTAACAGCAAACCAACCGAAGGACGTATATACTCCACACGAATCGGAAATAACTTGATACATTTTCGAGACGAAAAATGCCCACAGGGAAGCCCACACGTTTGCTAAAGAGACAGCAGCCCCCTTCACGTTTGTGGGGAACAGTTCGCCAAGCATCATGTAGGACAATGGATTTAAACCTAACGCTATAATGAGTTCGTAGAATATTACAGAGGCATGAAGAATCCAGCCAACGTTAGACATATCGACGAACATCTGGAACTTGAGGAAGTAGAATGTTCCGGTTATGGCCAAGGACAATCCACCGAGGAGGGTCGTGATCAAAAGCAGAGGCCTTCTGCCTAGTTTGTCTACCAGAGCTGCAGCTGCAACTCCAGCGAAGAGCTGCAACATGCTTAAGATGATCACTGCTATTCCAGCTGACAAATCTGTGTCAGCTTCTTCGAGAATTTCTTGGGTATACGATTCTATCGCAGCTAGACCGCTGAATTGGAGTACCAGCTGCAGACCGAAACTGATCATGACAGCTTTTCTGTTGCCAGGAGTGTTGAAAAGGTCCCAGAAGTGTCCTTTATCCGTGAGATCGCGGATCACGGACTTCTGTATCTGCTCCATGTCTTCTTCCAGCTGTTCCTCCGTGGCGTATCTTCTGAGCGACTTCAAACTCTTCATTGCTTGATCCTCGCGATTCTTCATTAATAAGAAGTACGGGGATTCAGGCATCCAGGTGAATGTCAGGAAGAAGATAATGGGAATAATGACGCAACTGTAAGTCAAGCAGTTGTAGGAGACAAAAGGTCCGATCGCGTGGGCGTATAACTCGCCGAAAGTCACCATTAGCTTGATAAAAGAGCCCAAGGACCCTCTGATCTCCTTGTCGGCGATCTCACCGATGTACATAGGACACACGACGTACGCCACGCCGAGACCAAATCCGCTGATGAATCTCGAGATATACAAGACGTACGGGCTCCAAGCAACTAAGATTAGAATCCAACCGACTGTCAGCGGTACTCCAGCTATTAAGAGGCAGATTTTTCGACCGAGCCAATCTACTATGAAAGCTGCGAACACGTTGCCCGGTATAGAGCCAAGAAGAACGAACGAGGCGATCCATGATGCGTCATCCGAAGTCAAGAAAATATGAGAATCCGGAGACTTCAGTTTCGGGAGCGTCGGTGATGTCCAGCCTATGTGGGCTCCAGATGTTGCCATTGATAAGGTGGCTGTGTTTGGGCAAAAGTCAAACGTAGAAAATGTACTGTGTATATTAGGCTGTCGCATGCGGAACGTCCGAATATTGTGTATACAAGAGATAGTACTATAATCTGTAGGTTTATCATATGTATCATCATTAGACTCCGGATTTTATGAATTTATGACAAAAGTGAGCGAGTGCAATTTAAAACAGTAAAAATGTTAGAAGACTTTAAGAGTATTAATATATTGTTTTCACCGCATTCGAATTATTAATGAAGAATTTATACTTAGCTCCTGCGTCTTGCAATTGATGATGCAATTGAACTTTTTATTTTGCATAAACATCCGGAGTCTAATCATCATCATATGTATCATATGTAGGTTTATCATCTGTTAAAGTACAAAGCTGAACTTTGAGATCCTATTGTGGGAATGACTTTATTGCATCGAGCCATTAAAAGATTTTATGACTTATGCATTCAATTTAGCCTGCCAGGTCCAGAGGACCGTATCGTAAAGTCCTAGTACCGAAGGTTTAGGTAGTAAGTAAGCGTCTGGAAAACATAAGCGGCACAGTAACCCCCGTCCTACAGATGGGGATAACCCAAAAGGGCGATCTAGGTGAGCGAGTCAGGACAGCTCAGTACAGTAGGAACCATCAGAGACTAGTAAGCAACAATGTGTATGAAATTGATTTGAAGATTGTGAACGTCACATGTTTGCACGGCTCAGCGGTAGCGAACGCGTTAATCAACAACAATCTCCTTCCGTCACAAGATCGTTGAGGTATTTATATAACTTCTTATCGTCATACATCGTTGGTGATGCATACGAGTCGATAAATATGTATGTACGTATATCGAATTGGTGATATCGATTGTAATTAATGTCAGACAGAATTGGCTCCGTTGAATTCTGATTGACCACAACAGAGTAGGCAAAGCCTATGTTTCTGAAATGAACCTAATCTGACCATTTTCAATACAGCTTATACTTGTACATCTTATTTTAAAGAAGAAAGAAAGTTCTTCTGACCGTAAAATAATGATAATCTACCGGCAAAGACTATGGTCTCTTGTTTAAACACCTGAAAGGCGGAGCTTAGGTCTATTTTGACCCCGAGTGTCAAAATTGTCATTTAGTTACTCAGTTTTTAGCGATTACATTAAATGAACAGCTGTTGTATTAAGAACAACAGAAATAGTGTGTACAAGAAGTGCCGCTAAAACTTTGTTTAAAAGAATTAATAAATAATTCTTTAAAGCGGTGACTAGTCTTGGGCATCATCGATTATAAAATTAGGAAAATGGTCAGCTGTCCGGGGATTAATCATTAACTTGAGTTCTTATTTATCAATTAGAAACTTAGAAAAACCTAGTTCAAAACATCGGAGGATAAGTCTTAATAGCACCGGCACATCTATCATGTAGTCAGATATTATACAGCCGCTTTGAATTACGACTGCACGAATTGACTTATTGCGCTGTGTTTTCACTGCTCTGAAATGAATTGTGCCAAATACATACGCATGTGCAGTTAGAAGATAAGAGTTTGAAGAGACACAGAAATTGCCTACCTCCTATTTCTAGTGAAATGAAGCGGAGACGTTCACAAACATTGTCGCTTAAGGTACAACAAAGTATTACATAAGCGTATGTATGTAGTACTGAATGAGCCCGCTATTAACTTGGTCAGGTTTTCAGTGAGAACAACAAGAAGCAACTGCTGCGTCGTTCTTACATCCCTTCCTCCTGCATGCTCCTTTTTGGGTCAATTTATTACAAGAGACTTGTAACGATCTGCTGCACGTCACGTAAATATATTTAGTAAACCAAACAGAGACGTTGTTTAACTATAAAATACCGGACCCTTTGAAATTTTTTAATTTAATATTATTAGTGACAGTGAAGACAGGTGGATTGAAAAATATTGTGACCCTATTTCCGACTTACTGAAATTATGGAAAGAGAAACAATTCTTCATATTGATATTAAAAACTTTTCATCACACATATAAACTTAAGTGGATAGATATTTGTTCTTTACTTGAAGCAATATGCTATATATAATTTCACTTATTTCTAGACTGCGCGGACTTTCATGTAAAATAAAAATTTTCTGAAATCGTTGCAAGATATATCAGCTACATATAGACAGTCCTTTGTTTCTTCAACAATTTTAATGAGTCGTAAATAAATAACAATATTTTTTTTAGGTTTTTTAAATGTTCCGCAGTCTAATGATGTGAAAAAAATTTGATTGCTTCTATAAAATATCATTTTTAGTAATACTACGTAAAATTGTTAAGTTACCTGTAATCGCTGCTAAATATTGCGGCCACCATTTAATGCGCGATTCGTCCATATTTCTTATTTCTTCTTGTATTGGACTAAAATAAAAAATGGGAATACCTTAGCTAATGCAGAAAACTTAAATACAGAATATAATATATATATGGTTTTTTTTAAATATATATAAATTCTTATACCAAAATCTATGATTCGTCAAATATCAAAATTAAATGAAAAAAGAATATTTGAAATTTGAATATTTTATTTTGTATCGGATATTGATATTTCATTTCTAAGTCAAACACATCGATTGCCATGAAAAACAAAAGAATGGCGTGTTTGCATAATTCATTCTAGAACTTGGCTCGCGACGGCAAGAACACAGCAGCCACACATTGTGGAAAATTTTCACGAGACTTTGATTAATTATGTGTAATTCCTGTTAATGCAATGCTTACAGAGATAGCGATGGAACGTGACGATGCCACCAGAAAGTACAACAGTTACGCGCTGGCGTTCTTCGAGCCTCTTTTTAACACATTATAGATAGAATGGAAGTTTAATCACGACGTACTAGATTTTATACATCGGTTTATCAGTAGGTCTGTTATCGTGATCAAATTTCAGACGGTCCCCACTTCCTTGTTCGTGAGAAATTCTTAAAATTTGATCACGTGAAGACGAAGATGGAAAGCAGAAGGAGCGAGAAGAATCTGCGGAAGTCTACTCTGAACCAGATTTAAAAACTGATATTTTGTCCTCGGAAATATTAGATATAATTTAATATTTATATCTACAAATTAATTTTAAAAGAAAAGTCGTGCAGTTTAATATAGTCCATATAAACATATTGGTCAACATTTTTCACTATTGTTGATATATTGCCAAAGGTGTGCGAAGAGTTTATTCGAATCTGTAATATAAACAAAAGTTAGTCGAAAATATACAATTGAATGTGTTATTATACGGCTTCGTTTTTCAGAGGTCTGACGTTGAAAATAGTAAGTAGAATAACAGAGTAATACACAGACATTGTCTTACATTCAGCTAATAGCCAGAAGGTATTAATAGGTTCATAACACTTCGAAACAGCTATGACTAAAGATGTTTATTTTAACGTGTTAGGTTAAACTGGGTCACTTCTGACCCACTGTAAAATTCTTCTTGTACGCGCACAGAAATTAAATCTGAAGTAAGTAATTCATAATATAAATGACTTTTATATAGAGAAGAAAATTATTTTTCTTAAAGGTAATTAAAATATTATAATTCCTATTCAATGAAAAATTGCCGGTTTTTAGATTTGTTTCATGAATAATGCTAGTAAAAAATATTTAAAAATGTTCGAATAAAAAGCTTTTATCCAAAATTTGTATTTAAAGCCATAATAGTAAAAATAGATATGTATAATGCGACAAAACCTCTTAATTACCTGAGAAATACGAGGTCAGATTTCAAAAATAACTTTGGACTCGCCAAATATCCAGAGATATTCAAAGTAGATTACATGAAACAATAGCATTAATTTATTTAATATCAAAAAATGCAATCCAATAACGGATGGAAAAGGCATTAGCATTAATGTTAAGTTTACCTGAAGTAACAATATTATATTGCACAATTATATTGGAAACGACCAGTTAGTTAGCACTTATGAAATAGTTAATACTCACATTTGACAATAATTCATATCCAGTGATCCTTAGCAATCTTGTTGACCTAATTGCAGTTTAATCGTTTTTTTTTGTACTAATTGAATAGAGTAAATGATTTGTTTCTGCATTTATTATCTCCTTTTCGTTCTAACAAAATTTTTTAAAAAATTATACATTCTATGAAGGAAACACAGACCTTATGCATTATCTTATGCGTTTAGTTTGCACTTATCATGGTGGAGAGTTTAATCTTGGCACGTGTTATCACGAAACATTTATGACGCTAATATTTTATTTCGCTGAAATGTCTAAATGTGATTTACAAGAACAAAGAACGGTCTGCGTTGAATTTTAGTTACAAATAAGAAGTTTAAATTATTATTAATTTGGTAAAATTTACTTTAATCACAACTCCAACGAGTATTTACTCCAATATTTAAGATATTCATAAATTGTTTACAAATATTTTTCATCTGCGAATGTATTAGAATCATTCAATTATTTTAGATATCGTAATTAGATATTATTCAAGTATTTTTTAACTACAACACCATCAAAATAATTGTATTATATTTTAATTGGCAGCGCAAATAGCAAAATACTGCAATTAACTTTATTATTAAATACACTAATAACAAAATTATCGTCGCAAAATTAAGAAAACATTTCTAAATTACAATCATATACAATATTTGTGCGTTAACATATTACAATTACAAATATTTTTAATTTAAGATCGGTTTAAAAAATTCAGATAATCATACATATAACAACGAATTCAAATGTTAAATATATTGTATTATTAATGACGCTCCAATTACTGTAACGCAATGCAAACAGTGATCTGTGAAAATAAAAATTCTAGGTATAATATTTATCTTGCGCGGGTGGAATGCAGGTCTCGAGGAATCGAAGTCGATTGCTCTCGAAGTGTAGCAGTGCGAGCAGTCGTAAACTGTCTGCAACCAGGGTTGATCGCGTATGCATATTCCTTGTTAATTCGTGGTATTAATAACAAAGTGTGCAAATTCTTAGATTACTGTGAGTCAACATAACGACGAACCCTTGCTGGTGAATACGACGAAGAGAACAAAGCTCATACGAAGATGTGTGGCGGCTTCACCTGTTCCAAAAATGCATTGACGGCACTAAACATCCTTTACATCGTAAGCTGCACTTCCGGGCATAGACTTTATCTATTGTATATACGAAATAGAAGCCTTTGGATTACATTAAATTTGATCGCAGCTTCTCACACACTTCCAAATAGTCTTAATACATACGAGATCGATATAAAAATTATTTTATTTTTTTATTTTCTGTCACCGAGGAACCATTTACCTTACATGGAATACGTATATTTCATATGTTCAAATATATTTCCGATTTTTTCCTATTATTAGTCATCAACAATTAGTAGAAATGATTTTCCATGAAAATATTCACATATTTTATAACCTATTTGTCTAACAGCATATAATATAACATGTATGAAAAACAGACATGTAATAATTATTTGTTTCTTCAGTGTGAACCACTTTCAAACCATAGGAAATTGAAAACAAAATACTTTTAAATTATTCATATTTTAGGTGGTTGCATTCATACTCATTGGCGTTGCTGTTTATGGAAGAGCGTCCGCATTAGTTACAAATCTCCCCATAATTGGTGGTATTTTAGCATGCGGAGTGATTCTAATTCTGATTTCAATACTTGGTCTCATAGGTGCTATTAAACACCATCAAGTTTTGTTATTCTTTGTATCCTTTGACAAATCCATATTTCAGTATATACACTACTGTGCGAAAAGGATTCCGCTGTTTAATTGAATAGTTCTGAGAATACGTGTTATTACAGATTATCTAATACTTTAAATGCAGTAAATCAATCATTGTATAATACAATTTCTACATAAAGATATTGTGTGTCATTATGTCTTATAATTGTAGTGTAGTGGATGCTTTTTTCTTTTGCACAGTAGTATATAAAGTATTACTTATACAGAGTGTTCGGTAACAGGTAACAAGACAATATAAAATAAGAATCAAACATAAAAAAATCCTTGCAGACAATAGGTATAGCAAAATGGTTCGCATGCTGCTATTAGTCAATTTTAATTGTTAATGATTTGAAAATAAAGCCAATCATCGTTACTTGTAAGTAATGTCAAATACATGCTTTAATTCACATTTAAACATATTAAAAACAGCTCTCATATGATAAAAGTTTTCATAAATAATTTTTATATGCTTTGTTTGTACTTGCTTGCAATTACTCTTTTTTTATTTCAATTAAATATGTTATTCTTGTGTTATTTACTTCATATATCAAAATAAAAATGTTCTACCTGAATTACAACATACTGGAATAAAATAGAAATTGATTTTCTTTCTTAATATGTTTAATAGGCTAAAAATAATATAACAATGTTTCTCTGAATTCTTCTATTGTTTTCACTGTTTTAAATTACACCTACTCATTGTTCTGATAAATGCATAAAATCCGCTGTCTAGTGATACAATAACTTGCTTCAAATAGATATGAAATCTACATTTATATCGACAGTTACTTACACTAAATTATAAATGTCTTTTAAATGAAAATGTATTCTATACAATCCTTAACATTGTTTTTATAGTACATGTTTATTCTCTTCCTGTTGTTCTTAATTCAATTCAGCATTGCTTGCGCTTGTCTTGCTGTTAATACCAAGCAACAAGAACAGTTAGCGGAACAGGTAATATTATATACCAATATTTTGTAAAGTTTTCACACCGATAGTGATAATCATGTTCAACAATATTTGTAGGGCTGGAAACGTGTTGGAAATGATTTAAAAGCAAAAGTCCAGACAACTTTTAATTGCTGCAGCTTCAATAGTACTAACTTAGATTTAAATGAAAATGATCCACTGTCTTGCAAAAAAGTCAATGTAAGTGTATTGAAATTAAATATTGGGTTGGGAAGAAAGTTCGTAGCGTTTTCAAATTAAGAATTGAAGATAAAATTTAGGTATTTATTCATATGTTCATTCAATAACATGAGAAGTTACCTCGAAAATGGCAGAAAGTAATAGAATGGAAAATATGTTATTGAATAAATCTATGAATAAATATCTGAATTTTAGATTCCAATTTTAATTTACAAACACTACGAACTTTCGTTCCAACCCAATACATAATGTATATTGCACAGACATAAAATAGCTTGCAATATACTTTACATTTTCAGAAAATTTGCTGCCCTTATAATACCGAGAATGAGTGTTCCTGCCCGTCATGTATGCTAATATTACAATCTACAATTGATTATGCATTCAAATTATGTGGCAGTATAGGATTGTTCTTCAGCTTCACTGAGGTAGTATATTAGAAATAACCATTTATTTTGTATATAAGATGATTTTTTAAATAGTATACAATGTTCGTTTATATAAAGTGTACAATGTGCAAATTTTATACATATACTGCTTAAAAGATACACTACATTTGTGACATGTTTCTCTTTGTCAAGATGAGAAATGTTATCGAGCTGATGTTAACTTGTGTACTCATATTGCAGTTTATTGGTGTATGGTTGACCGTGCGATACAGGAACCAGAAAGATCCACGAGCTAATCCTAGTGCTTTTCTCTAGTCTAACACCATCACTATGTCCTCTGTCACCTCATATGATCGTCCTAATAGATGGTGGGTGGTTTCATTTGTGATCTTTAAATTTCATATTGATATTTAGGAGCATATTATTTACGTTGTTGACATAATTTATGTATAACATAATATCGTTTAATATTTAAAATTTCAAAAAGAGATTTTCAATTCGATTTTAATTGAATTTTTTGACCAAGTGTTAATCTGCCAAGTTAAAAACCTTATTATTAGACAGTGGACCTTTATGAATTAATGTATAGACAGCGAATCGAATAGAAATTTATTTTCTTTCTTAATATGTTTAATTTTTTTTCATAAATGCATGTAATCCACTGTCTACTTATTATACATACATATAATGAGTAAATATTTACAATAGTTACTGTAGTGTTTTTGACATTAGTACTGATAATTAATCATATAATTGTCATCTTTATACAAACAGCTAAATAAAAGATATTTGCACTTTAAATTCATGTAGCATTAAATTATAACAGCTAACACAAGAATTCTAATGAAAGATATAATACTTCGCTTTTGGTGTGCATATAAAGGAGATAATCACGCCTCTTTTTTCAGTTAAAATTATTTTCAATATAATAGTCTTATCAATTTTCTGGATACATACAAAAGATTTGAAGTTTAATTTCAGACTATGATATATCTTTATGTGTATAGAGTTCATTAGTTCTTATACGTTTTCATAATATAGTCACCGACATCGTAGATCAATAATGTCAGTATTATGAATTACAGAACTATTGATCAGTGTCAAGAGTATATAATTATATTTTCAGGTGATTGCAGCTTTCTTGACAAGACGTTACAGAAACCAATTAAATCCTGAACGGAAGGACACTATCTTTCCAGCATTATAATTTTTTCGTTAAAACGGCTTACACAATTTTAACACCTTGACGACGGTACTCGATGCTTCACATAAAATAGTGTCCTTTTATTATGACTGATGTGCTGGTATATCCAGCAAATATTGAAATAAAATGTAAAACTATTATTTTATTGGAATTCGAATATGTGAAGCGTTCATAACACTACAAATTGTTTTGTATATTTCTGAAGAAAAATTAGGCGATTTTGTTATATTTGTTAAATATAAATTGTAAGCATAATGACGCTGTCATTAAGGTGTTAATTTATTACAAGTTTTTAAAGAAAAATGCTATATTTTTTAGTAATTCATTACACAATTGAGTAAATCTGTTTTAATTGCTACAGTATCGTATCTAGAAATAATTGGTTATTTCGGAACCAAAGATTCGATTTTTGTTTTGTAGCACAGCTTTTCATATAATATAATTTCGATGAAGCTGTTTGTCTTTCACACTGCAGTTTATAATGCTCAACAGGAACAATACCTTTGAGTAGCGAATAGTTCTACATCTTAGCACGAAGTAAATGAACGACAGTCGAAATGTGTGCTCTAGTCATCCATTTAGAACAATCGTACTAAGCCTCAATGCGCCTTGTAGTGTAATAATTAGATACATTTCTGCGGACGCATTTCCACAAAACTTGCTTACTTTCCTTCTATGAAACATTTTACAAACATATTCACTATTTATCATTATTAGTCATGTGATCTCTTAGTAAGAATCCCGAATTTTGTTATGGGCACATCAGATAATCTATGCGGAATGTACAATTGTTTTCTAATGATCTGATGCTTTCTCAAACTTTATAATATTATATTTAATTTCTTTTTATGATAAATGATTCTTCAGTTTATGAATTTTGTGCAAATATTCAATTACAAATTATACAACAGTATATCAATTTCTGAAATGGAGGTCTTTTGTTTCTAAATGTTTTCTTTTTTGGGAAGTTATTAAATAATGATATCGCGCTAATGAATCAAACATATTTATCCTATAATGGAAAGTACAACGTGGCGCGATAAAAGTATTAAACATAGAAACCTTACATCCTGGTATATTATCGTATTACTGCCGTGTATATTATAATAATGCCATAATCTCACCATCTTATAAGTTTTCTTATAATTTCCGTATTCAGTTTTCAGTCCGAATATCTGTTCTATTGTATTATACATATATTCAAATTTTGCAAAGTATTTGAAATAATTATGAAAATTGATTGTTCCATAAAATCTTTTTATATTTTATTATTAAACTGGAGATATTAATGCAGATATAGATTATTATGAAATAATTTTAAAAATTATGTAAAATAATTTTCATTTTAATTTACGCACTCCATCATTTAGTTTTCATTCAATTTTTTTTAGTATATTGAATCTTAGACATTCGGACTTGTTACAAGTACATAAAACTTTCAGTTTAATTATAATGTTCATAAGAATGATCAATCTATAATTATAATGATTATTATATATACTTCCAAAATTTATTACCGTGTTAATTTTAGACAGAATTTAGTTTATTTTGAAAAATGATTTAAATTTTACACGAACAAATTATATATGTATATCACGCTTAGAACATGTACACGTATGTATTATAAAATAGTCTTAAAAGGATTTACGCAAAGTATGGGTATAGACTTTATACATTATTTTAACATCCATTTCATTGGATTATAATATTCTTGACTTAATAAAAATATTGACAGCTGTGATTTCGGTTTATGTCAAGATTAAAATTTAATTCCTATATTTTAACTGTGATAGGAAAAAAATTTGAAAATCAGTCATAAATTATATCTAACATGATATATTATGTTAATTCAGATATATGTTATTAAGATATAATAATGTATTAACCCTTTATTACAGGAGTTGTAAAAATTGACAAGAAATTATGTTTTGCGATTTCAAAAATATGGAATATAGTACATATAAAAAATGAATATATCAACACATTTAAAGTAAAATTCAAAAACGAAGCGTGTTTCATTACATTAAATTTTTTATCATTTAATGTAAGAATTAGTAAGTGTGTTACATGCTTACATGTAACATGCACTAAAGGGTTAATATTAAAATACTCTAATTTTTATATGCTACTATTTTTATCAAAAAACATGTATTATAACCCCATAGTATGGAGATGTCATATCGTACATCTAAATTTACAATTACTTGTGCATATAATAAAGACGTATCACATTCCATTAATAAAATGATAAATAATTATAGTTTATTATATTATAATCTTAAATAATGGAAATAATACACATTTAGTAATATAATTTTAGCAATAACATTGTCAACAGTTTAGTTATGAAAGTAACACAGTTACACGAGATTATTTTGTAAATTAAATGGAGATATGATAGAAATATAGGAGTATTTCTAAACTGTATCAAATCAGAAAATTAATTACAGTAAACATAACAAAATACAACTTATAGAAATGTTAATTAAAATATATACATTCTTTTAGCATAATATGTGTTGTATGCATATATATCAACATTGAATATATACATCTTATTAAAGAATTGTATTTAAAATGACTAAATAATAACGCGAAAAGTACTTTATTTCAGGTAGATTAAATTTCCATCGTACACTGTAAACTTGATAATTAATTTATATTCTGATTATAATCGTTTGAAGAATTTGGATCAATAAATATATTTATAACGCTGAAACAAATGTGTGGTATTATAATTATTTTATAATGTGTACTTATACCATAAAATCTCTCGTGACGATATATTTCGTCTTCTGGGTCTTTTCTCCACTTTTGTCAGTACAGACAAAGAGAGGTTTAGCATGGAACAGAATGTATACCCCTATTTAGCATATTTAATTTTATAATTTTTTCTGTGAAAAATAAAGAATATTACTTACAACAGTTAATGTGTTCTTTTTCGCAAAAATTACGTGTTGTATTTGGAGAATCTTCGTTTTCGATTTTCGAAAAATTTTCGGCCGTCTAGCTTGTCGATGAGTTACACTACTTACTTTTCGAAATATTTCAAGCTTCTGACTTGTTTTTGAATTGTACTACTTGATTTTCGAAATTTTTCGAGCGTCTGACTTATCGTTGAGTTGTACTACTGAATTTCGTGCTACCTCCTTCGATATCATGTACCAGAAAATTACACTAAAACGTTTTTGTCGAGTCGGTAAAAGTACCTTCGGAAAACACGTTAAAAAATACAAAATAAAACTATGTCACCGACGAGATAATATTAAAGACTGCCAGCCACTGTGCTATTCAGCGAGACCAGTAACCGGGCGTGACTGGGCGCGGGGATAACGTGGAACTTACAGTGATCTGATATACCACACCGCTAAAAGTTCCACCACCGACCAGATACTTGTCGTCAAGTAGAAGAAGAATGATATAGTAGAATGCTGACATTACCCATTCTGTAATTGCCTCCTAACACTATCGCCAACGAGATACTACTTCGTCGGTGTCGGTGGTTCCGCACTCTT
>CM052311.1:4705298-4946069 GCA_028455605.1 Lasioglossum malachurum | reverse complement strand
GTGACGATTTTCCTTCTTACCGACGCGACGAGAATCTCCTTAGTGGCCTTCTGCACCGACGAGATCACGTCGATGGGCTTCTATTTTTTACTCCAGCTAGAATACATTCAAGAGGGCGTATGAAAACACCGAAATATTCGGGTGACACCAACTCCCGTAAGGCTGGCAGTCTTTAATAGTATCTCGTCGGTGACTATGTCACGAGATAGTATCGACGAAATGTGCAAAATGTTAGCTCAATCCGATTTGACTGATATTCGGAGCACCGACTCGGTGTTCGGAGGTTTACCCGAAATATCCATTGGGTATACCTATAATTGATAATGTAGTCGGTTTCTATACCTGTGTCAACGAAGTTCATAAAAGTTCCGTGACGAATTATTGGCATCGTTTTGTTATAGTACAGACATCTAGTATAGTATTATTCCAAGTTTGACGAACAGCTGCTTTGAGTTACCCATATCAAACATTAACCACAGTGACAGACGTGCAGTGAAAATTGGGGTGTACGAATTCAATGTCTTTGCATTCATCTTGTAGTATACGGTTAAAATTAAAAGTGCAAGCAGTGGTGTATACTGTATTGAAGAGTGCGTAAAGTTACTTATAATTTCTCTACCGAAAAATGTCCGACTACTTTGATGAAATGGGTTGGACACCGTTAGAAGACGGCGAGACACCGAATCATTTAATACACATGGCAAGACTTTTGCGAGATTTTGGTATGTGGGATTTATTGGGCCAAACGACAAGACTACCACCGCCTGCATCGAAATCTGCAATTGAAAACTTGGAAGAGATCAAAATTAGTTCTTCCGAATCAAAGCAATGCCCTGTATGCTTAAAAGAGTTCGAAAATGGAATATCTGCCAAGCGTATGCCTTGTAAACATATTTTTCATAAGGAGTGTATAATCCCATGGTTAGAAAAGGTATCAATTTTTCCTAGTCATCGTTACCGATTTTGTAAACAAATTATACAGTTTAGTCGATAAAGAAGATATCTCACTTACTTTCAGACAAATTCGTGTCCGCTTTGCCGACACCAATTACCTACAGACGATGAAGACTACGAAATGTACAGAAAAGAAAAACAGCGCGAAGTAGCAAGGGAAAAGGATTTAGAAACTTTACATAATTCGATGTTCATGTAGGGAAATGCACATTTGTACATAAAAGGAGAGTGTTTTATATTTCTTTATATAGGTTTTAAACTCTATCATGATATGAATATTATGAAATCTAAACGTGTTGATTAAAACCGTACCAAAAACGAAATGAAATTCCCCTACTACCTTTTCAAATATTTAAATCTGTGTATGAGACAACCTATATGAATTTTACACTTTTAGACCACTTTATTTTGGAAGTTGTTTGTATAGTGTTGAATTAATGATTTTTAATTTCTTGTACGGGTCATTTCTCGTAGATAAATGTTTTCAAACGTGCTCAATTAAAACTGATTGAAAATAACCTGCTATATCATGCCATGTAGCTGTTATGATATTAATAGTTTTAATATTTGTATTATAATACAATGAAATACGAGGAAAAGTACGTAAGTAAATAATAAATCGATAGCTCTGTGGTGAATAATTTTAAATATCAGTTTATGTTTAGTTATAACAACTAAGGAGCTAACTTACACCATAAATAAATGAAATGGAATACCCTGTAATGTACAGACACATTAATCATGTTTTTAATGTACCGCTATATATGCATTTAATATATAATAATTTTTGTTCGGTGACTTCAATTAATCTTTGCATGAAAATAAATAGTTTTACAGTAACAGTGTTTCCATTTTTCAATTATTCGACTAATAAAATTCAAATATTTATAAGCAAATTAAAATATATCTAAGTATTTTCTTATTTATGTATGTAATTTATAAATATATACTTCTGTTAATAATGGGTTACGTTATATTTACCTAGTACTCAAATAATTGAGTGTTATCCCTCTCAAATACCATTATATGTCGCTTATCTAATTTATAATTAATGCTTAAACTGCGCATAATTGAACATTTATTAATAAACGGCGGGCCAACAATCCTCTAGCACGCACCTGTGGAGTAAAATAGAAATTGATTTCCAGTTCTGATTTGAATATAGCTTGAAAATAATATAAGAATATTTTTTCTAATGTTTTTACCGTTTTCTGTTTCTCCTATTCATTTTTTCCATAGGTGTATACAATTCGCAGTCTAGTAATAAAATAATTTAGCGGACATCCGATGGTGTTGCAGCTGTATTTTTGATTGTTATTATAGTAGCATGACATTACCACTAGAATTTCAATACTTCGTGGATCAGGACTAAAGGAAAAAGAAGAAGACTGTTATTTATTAATAGGAAATAATGTTTATTATACAGTGTACATATTTATTAACTTCATTTATTTTATTTCTGTTATAAATTTTATATTAATAATATTATTATGCTTTGCCGAGCGACGAATGCCTTGATCAGTGTGCGCTTAATCTATAACAATCTCCGTAAAAAGTATAGAAACTTCTGCTTTTTATTTTGTTTGTTTGTTTGTTTTCCTTTCATTCTCACCCGTCCCATCCTTTTTCCGTTGATCATTTATCAATCCCCCTTTCCCCTACATTGATCACCATGAATTATACCACCAAAGAGTATCGCCAAAATATGTTGCGCTGAAAACGGCATAATCGTTCGGCATATACAAATAATAGTACTGTCGAAGTTAAAGTAATTGGCGGTTTATTCATCTCCTTTGTTTGTTAATTTTTTGCCGGTGACGCCATTTCGTTCGAAATGGCGCGCCGCCGCCCTCGCGCCATTTTGGTCGCGATATTCTCGAACTTTTTTTTCTCGAAATACTTCACCCTAGGATTAGTATTTGTTATGAATTATTTTTATAATATGCGTAATAATATAAATAATGTCGTTAATATACCTATCATGATTACCGTTCTTTTTTTTTTAATGATAAACTATCTGAATGGTACATTTCCTCTGCTAATGGCCATGACTGTTATAGCTAATTATATGTATAGTCTGTATGCGAGCTCCAAATGGGATAAGGTACGTCGTACAGAGAACTTTTCGGCTCGGCGTATTTCTTTTTGTTAACATAATTCGAACAGAAAGAGAACAAACCAAGAAATAGAGAACTACTCGTCGAATACGGGAACACGTCTGTGGCGTGAAAATACGAACGTCGAGGAACCCTCTTTCGTCTACCGATTCATGAAACTTTTATATCGCAATTTCCATTTTTATACTTCCTTTTACACCTGGTCATGTTTCGTGTGTCGACTAAATCAAATCTTCTCGAAGGGAAGTCTTTATTAATATTTCCAATCCGATGTGAAATACATGGACACACTCTCGAAGGAACGAATGTAACTGTAGAAAGTGTTGTACGCATTAACAATTCATAAACAGAAGGGATTTTTGTCAGCGAGACGCAAAACTATTCTTCACGATCCTCGACGAAATGTAGGTTCCCTCGAAGTACGCTAAAAAATTCTTTCTCGCTCTCTTTCTCTCTCCCTTTCGCTCACACTCTCTCATTCGAACTATTTTAGTTCTTTTATCGAACGATTCTCTCTCTCTCTCTCTCTCTCTCTCTCTCTCTCTCTCGCTCTCTCTTTCTTTCGTCTTGCTTCTCACACACGTCACCGTGTTCTAATCTTGATATATAAATGTACGACGTTAGTTCATGTCAACCAGACTTTGTGTCAGTGTGTGTGTGTAATTTTATTATTTTTTTTCTCGCTTGCTTGAATGTATTGTTATCTAGCTTTCTAACATAAGTGTTAAATATAATTACTTTTATTTTTATGTAATGTATTAGTTCTTTTGGTATAATAATAATAATCATCATCCCATAATAATCATAATCGATAACCATAATAATAGTAATAATAATAATATTAACCACCGTCGTGACCATAATCGCGATGATGTCGTTAATTCGTCATATTGATATACATTACATATTTATATTACACGTTCCTTATGAAAATAATAATCCAAACTGGCATATTTTCCGTTCGTGCTGTTCGCCCCAAAAATTTTCCCCGAAAATTTGCGTCGCTCAAACCTCTAAAAGGATCGATCTCCCTTCTCTCCCTTTTCCTCGCTCCTTCATTCTCTCGCCCTCTTTTCTTTCATTTCGTTTACTTTTCTTTTCGCTTTTCCATTTTTTTTTTTTTTTCGTTCATAGACTTCTATAACATAACAATTCTATCGCTAGTAGAAACGACTGAATCCCTCGCAACCTGGAACGAATTTTTTTCGAGACGGCACGCGTCAACGATCAACCTAATCGCATCGCGATTCGATATACTTAACTTTATTTCACGGCGACCTCGCGATTCGCCGCGAAACTCTATCAACATTCGTAACACCGCGTTCATCACCGTTCTTCACGTTCGTTTTTTTATTTTCTTTTAATTTAATTAGCTGCTCACCGTGACTACGGAGACAACGTTTCCCCTAAACCGTTCGACGTCCAACGTCCAACGTTAAGGATAACCGATTCGAATTCGAAATGACATTCTTCGAATTTTTTCGCAAACACACAATTATCATGCCTCGATTGCACGCGCTCGGAAATTGTCTAATCGTCGAGAAATAATAATAATTTCGACGGTTGTAGTGTTTCTTTCTTTCTTTCGTCTCCGAAGCCTCAGTAGTCGCATCAACCCTCTCGCTCGATTCCTCACCCTCCTAAATACATATACATTATCGAAATATTTTCTATAACCGCGTATGCCTCCGTAAAATTTATCGCGTTGATATGCTAAAACTCTCCCCCATCACTTATCGTACTATCGTTATAAATTACTTCTTATCTACGCTGCCTTTGTTTTTTCTTCAGTCCCCACCGTTTCTCTTTTGGCCTCGTTTCTTCTCACGGCTATCCTTTCTTTCGCTTCAAGTCCTCTCTCGTTTCGCATGTTAATTCGCCTATTCGTTTTCGCACGTCACCACAAAGAGACATCTCGTGGATTTGCTTCGAGTCTCTCTCTCGATAGCATAATCTTTTCCAATAAGCATAATTAGTAGTGTCGTCGATAGCGACAATACGATGATAATAATAGTAATAATAATAATAATAATAGTAATAATAATAATAACCGTACTAGTGATAATCAATGGTCAATAATAATAATATTAATAATAGCTTTTACGACGCGACCAACTCATCAAGGTAACTTTACATTATATCGTTCGCAAGGATTAATACTGTCGTACTTACAATAAGTAGCTCGCGTAACGCTCTGGTCAATGATTCCAATCGTTTTACAATATTTGGAACATCAACCGGTTCAACTATCGATCGCATAATTCGCTCTGCTCTTCAAATTCTCGTCTAAACTTTTACCGGCGTTCTACAATAGAGCCCCATCTAATTTCATCATTTTTCTCCGAAACCGTAAAAGCACATCCCGGTGTGACCAAAATCATGAACGAAGATTGTATCAGCATCACGATCATTTCAATTATAACTAATTATATCTTTCTCGCGTGTTTGTCAATGGAGCATCGTAACCAGAATCCCGTGTCGGTTTTCTAAACGCGTTGTTCTTTTACTCTGGACGAGAGGAAACAATAGGATTTATGTACACATCGAGCCGCAAGAAGTCTCGCAAAAGAAACGAAAGCGATACGTTCGTGAAGCTGCAAGGTGGTCGACGAAATTGATTTCGGATACGTCCAGACATGTCCACGCGAGAAAAGAAGCCGCGTCGAGGGCGAGATTCGTCGTCAAGGGGAAAAAGGGAGAGGGCGCGCTTTCTTGTTCTTTTCTTTTCTTTTTTGTTTTCTCTTCAAGAACGTCCCACACACGTTGCAACGAACGTTTCTTTTTTTTTTTTTATTATTTTCATGCACTATATAGTTTAGTACTTCGCTATGTAGGACATTACCGGTGTGCACGTGGCGTGTATGCACACTTCTGTGTCTCGTGTTTTGCAATTTTATTTACAGATCCTTTCGGGCCCGTTGTCGCGACGGACATCGGCAAGTCCTCGGAGTCGCAAAGCATCAATCATTCTGGACCATAAAATTCGCCACGCGTAACCCCGTGGGAAGAAAATGTATACTCTACTTCCGGCGATCCCGAGGACCCCGAGGTCCGGTGATCACGGCCCAGGAGAAACTTGCATTGTATATCGGTGTTTGATTATACTACGCAACGTTTTTTCGGGCCCCGAGCCGCGAAAGTACGTCCGGGGCCGGCGATTACAAAATTTTATTGTATACCACTCCGAAATCAACAATAAAACTGATTTCAATTTTTTTTTTTCTCTCTCCCTCTCACGATTCTGTATAATATTTATCCCTTCTCTGAAGGCAGGAGGATATTTTTCAATTTGCGTGCGTGCGCGTTTCGTGGGATGTATGTGTCTGTGTGTGCATGTACCTTCTGTGTATAAATGTTTATGCATATGCGCGTGTGTGTGTTCTCAATTTGTTTCTGTTTATCTTTGTTTATCTTTTTAGTATCGAGGTATGCGCGTGTGTACGTGTGTCGCGTGTACGTACTTCCCAGTTTCATATTCTCTTGTTATCGCGTGTGCTTCGCTTCGTGTCTTTTCGTTTCTCTTTCTTTTTTTTTTTTTTTAATCATTTCTTCAGCCATTGTATTGAATATTCCGAATATTTCGGTTCGCGTTCGCGCGCCTGTTGCGTCAAATCTTAATTCGTTCCCTATGTTTAATATGTAAAAATATACAGGCTAGGTTATAGTCGTAAGTACAGTTAAAAAATTCTACATTCTTTAGCCTCGAGCACGGGATGCAGTCAAGTCGTCCTCGGAGTAGTAATCCACCGATCGAAAAACGAGTCTTAACCTGAGAACGCGAGTGAAACGTCATGCTCGACATCGTCGATCGAGTATTTGCTCGACGAGGTGAAGATTTCTGTCGGATTCCAACAACGTAGACCAGGGAAGCTTAAAACGCGCTAAATCGTCGTTTCTCGTTTCTCCTGTCTCCCCCCACCCCACCCCCCGGAAGAAGAAACACAAATAACGTATGCGTGTCCCGCTCGTTCTTCAACTCTCTCTCTATCTCTCTCTCTCTCCGAATTCACGAAGCAAAAGCCGATCGAATTAGCACGTTTCAACGTCGACGAACACCACCGAACGTGCAACCCCCTCGAACGTTTGACGACCCCTACCCCGTCGTACCTGTTATTTTCGACTGAAAAGAAGAGACGTTATTCTCGCCTGTCACCTTTGGTACATTTGCAACATCGATCCTAATCGAAAAAACCGATTTCTGACTAGAAACTACTACAGATTCTTCTCCTCTTACACTTCTCATGATCTCCGACTAGATTCGCAGACCACGCAAGATTTAATTGCACTGTTTTATCGAGATCTCAAAGAGTGAGTTTGTGTATAAATCAGTCTCAAAATAAGTTGCACGCTTTTGTGATATAGAAAACTTCTTTATTATTTTCTTCTCTCTCAATCTCTCTCTCTCTCTGTCTCTCTCTCTCTTGCTCTCTTTTTATCTTCCTTTATTCAATGGACGACAGCTGCTCGATACACGCAAAATCACAAACACGTTCGTTTGAAAGCCTGCCACACGATTCACTGAGAATGAAGCTAGTGGAAATCGATCTATACGCACAATTAATTATTTCACGAATATTGTTTGCGCGCGCGCTCGCTAAGCACATTAAAACTTTGCAAGCGTTAGAAAACTATTGGGAAAACGTGTAACGAAATTCCGCATCTTTTTTTTTTTTTCTTTCTTCTGGACGGTATGACCTGGGCGTGACTATCCTCCTCCATCTTTAGGCGATCCGCTAACTCTTATCTATGTCGTACTACGTATCTCTCACAACTGTCGTCAGCTCAGAACAAACACCAAAGCAATTTGTTGCAACGGCACTTCGAAATATCTGAACCCGTTGTTTAGTGTCTTTATCGTCGAAACTCAGTCGAGCTCTTCGGTCGCGCTGATATTCCTCTCGCGAATCAGAACTCTAGGAATCTCTCACACAGTATCATTACTCAACAACTTTCTAGAACGCGTTTTCGGCCAATCACTTTTTTTTCTATCAGTCTGAAATCAAATACAAGTCGCGAAAGGTTTTCGAAAATCAACAATAAAAAGATTGATAGTAAAATATCCAACAATCAAAATCCACGTGAGCCGTTCAGCGCGAAAGTGGTGTAAGTCAATACTTGTCTGTTTGGTTCAATACCACACAAGGGATATTAAATAAAATAGTTGTAAAACAATTTTAACGTGACTTTTCACTTTTTTGATTCCTGATCAGCGTATTCATCAATGGCTACCGTCTCGGCTGAACCCAGCGAAAATTGTTGAAGTAATTGATGTTTTGTTAGTGTGGCGTGTTCGAAGATCAAGTTCATTAAGATAGGATCACAGTGTCGTAGTGTTAATCAGAGTATTTCTTCCGCTAACGAATGCACGCACTAAAATCTCGTGTCGTAAAGCAATGACGAATCTTAAACATCAAGCTTTCTAATTTCTTCGTTCTTCGAATAATGTCGCGCGCGATTTCTCTCGAAGAAATTCTCCGGAACAAGAAAATCAAAGCATCGTCTCGGGAACGCAAACGCGAGAATAATTTAACAATTCACTCACACATTTAATAATAACGTCGCCTCGAAAGAAACGTTAACGGAAAACTGTCGTCGAGTCACGATTCGAAAACGTTCAAGTACGACTTGAAAGTGTTTCGGGATCTACCACGTCCGGTGATTTGAACGAGTTTCGCAACCATTTTGTACGAAGGAGCCACTTGTTAACCAACTGTTGCACTCTGAGCAGGCGCCGAAGGGGCACATTACAATTTGCAGGAACCGAGCCACTCCCATCGAGTCTTTCTTTTATGCCGCCTCGTTCGAGAGAAACACAAATTATCAGGAAAATCAACATTTTTTGCTTTTCTTCAAATTCTTCTCGGAAAAGAAATCTTTCGAATGTGTACAGGACGAAATGACAGAGCGCGAACAATAAATGCAAGAACTATAGCTGGCCGTTTTGAAAGTCCAGCGGGAAAATTGTTTACGTACGTTTACTGATTAGTAGACAATTACTTCTATATCCTAATATTGTCTTTTGCTACGATAGTCGATTCGTGTTCGAAGTGGAAATGGATTTGGAAGATTCAGTGTTGGCACAATATATATTCTGTATCGTACATGCTGCTCCGAAAATACTGGTTCAATTGGTTGAAATGCGATTTCGTGCGTTCCTCCCATCGGGGAAAGGACTGGTTTCGAAATTAGAAATCGATCTCGATTCGTGACAATTATATTATGCCCCCGTGCTTCAGTGGAAATCCGTTTCGTTGAGTCGCCAATCGTTCTACGTTGAATTTCGCTCGAGAATGGTCACCGTTACTTGAGAGGAGCGACGTCGGACGATTCCGAACGATCGTGTAAAAGCAAGAAGCACCGAAACCCGATAGGAAATGCGAGTAGAAAACAGAAGAAGCTGCCCGAAACGAGGACGAGAAAAGTGTGTGTCTGGATCCTCTGTGTACATATTATTCTATACCGATCGAGGCAAATAATCGAGCAGCAAAGTTGCTCGAGGTTTCACTGGCGCCCTAAATTCCTTCTAACTTTTTGAGATCCATCGTATTTCAAATAGTCATGATGTTTACCCGCGCAGCTGGTTTATAAGAAGTATGCTTTCGGTTTACATTTAATTTTAGAGTCGACTTTCAATCATTATGTATATATATGTATGTACTTATATATATTTTTGTATTTATATATAAGTATATATATTTTTCTATTTCGTATATTATTTCGGTCTTACGCACTAGAAAAGTTTAAAGTTAAAAACTTATCGTTTGGCGATTAATTATTTAAAATATGTTCTGTTTGTTAATAACTTTTAGTGTTTCTTCGCTCTCTCACTATCTCTCTCGCTCTCGCTCTCTTTTTCTCCGTTCTTTCTTTCCCTTTCTCTCCCACCCTTTTTCTCAACTTACCACACGCCCCATCTCAACTTTTAATTATCCCTAATTCCATCATTATACGCGCGCACGATATATAATATTTATATTTCTCCGTCACTCGCTCTCTTTCTCTCGTTCCCTTTCTCTCAGCGCTGTAGGTGTATTTTTTCTGTGTGCTTCATTCTCTCTCTCTATCGCGCGCTCTTTCTCTCTCTCTCTCTTTCACTCTCGCGCTTTCTTTCCTGGTATAAGTGATTATACTGCGTAATTTGTTATACTTCTTTTTTTTCTGTTTATAACCTTATATGTTAGCGATAACTATAGTAATTGTTTATGCATATCGTTCGCTTATACGCCTAGATGGCACGCTATATAAAACTATGCTATATGCAAATTTTTCTCATCAACCAATATTCTAGTTTAAACGTTTTTTCGCGAGAGTTATGTATATGCACACTCATCCCTGTATATATGTGCTCGTGTATATAGGTATGTTTGTATATATAAATACCTCACAGTATTTTTTCACGTTCTCTCCCTTCTCTCTCTCTCTTGTTTTTTTCTTTTACTTTTTTTTGCTCGTCTAATTCTTATGTACGTTCCTCGCGCCGATCGATCCTATTCCCATCGTTGCGTCGCGTCGTCTTTCTCTCGCTATGCGGCCTAACTACTTTCTAAACGTAAGATTTGTTAGCGACTTTCTAGGGTCGATTCGTGACGTGTGCCGTGCTTATGACGCGAAGGTATTATGGTCCGGACAGTATAGTTACGTTCGACCGATCCAGCAGGTTTCCAGGCATCGGATAGGCGTCAACGAAACGAAATTCCCGAGCGTGCGAATCCCCCAAGAAAAATCTCCTGGACACCGAGACTCCGTTCGGAAAAGATCGTTCCTGGCCGATTCTATTCCCTCCCGCCTTCCCCACTCTATTTCCCCCGAATTTCCTGCGCTTCGCTTTCTCCGTTCCAACTTTCCGGCTTTTCGCGCGAATGATCGCGAGCATTAGATGCTTCTCCGCAAAAATCGCCATGGTTCTCGCCAATCGTTCCGCGGGGTCCGCGCGAGGAACGGAAAGAAAAGACCTGATCGTCGTCTGATATCCGAAATAAAACGCGATCGCTGACTTTAGCCAACGCCACGAATCGACGATTCGTAACGTGCCAATTTCCCCATCAACAATTCCTGCATACTCGTTCACGGTGTCGCTTACAGTGCTCGCTATACTCTCTCGTCGTTTGTTTCTCTCTCTTTCCCACACTGTTTCCATTCCTGTTTGTTCGTTTGCATTTAAGTCGTCGCACGTTTACGCGTCCGTAGGGTATCGACACGGCGTTCTAATCGCGGTCGGTCTTAAAGGAATACCGGTACATCGAGTCTCGACTAAATTCGAAATGAAACGAACGCTTCGAAGAAACGGGTGTCGTGATGCTAAACCGTTAACTAGACACGTGGATTTGTACAATCAATGCGCGAAGGACAAGCCGTTCACAGTTTCAACCCTCGTGCATCGGTCCGAGCGATTGTTGCGTCGATGATTCCGTTCTAGCGATGTCCGATCGAAGGAAGAAACTTGTACTGATCGTCCATCGGAAGATGGCAGCGACAGTGTCGCCAGAATTGACCAAAACCGGTCGATTTTCCCACTCCCCTTCCACTATCCCATTACACCACCATGAACATACTCCAATATCCCCCGCTAAGACCGTAGACTGGTCACGTGCCGCGCGACTGATGTCACGTCATTCGCCCCACTCAATTCGTTATGTCACGTAGTAATCTGGTTATCAGAGAGGGGGTAAACTGTATTCCCCTCGATTTCCCCGATCTGGCGACACTGGGCAGCGAGAGACTTGTAGGTACCGTGTGACATTCCTACTCCGCGCTACACGTCTTCCGCGATTGACCGAATCGTGGTGACTCTGAGCACTTACGTTGACCGTTCCCGCCAGAACCTAAGCGTGAAAGTGAGGTCCCTTATCGAAATTTCTACCATCTCCTAATGAACGATCCGTAATTTGATTGTAACGTGCGCGTATAAACTGCTGATAGTAAGTTCGTTTGTATAGTGTCCGTGTACAACGAAAGGGATGATTGAGGACGAAGCTCTTATCCTGAACGATGCACGAGGCTCAACCAGATTTAGATGCACAGCTTTCCTTGGTTAGGTCGCGTAAAAAATGGGAACTAGTTCACTGCGGTTCGTTGAAGAAAGAGGTCCAATGATCGTTCTGTGAAATACTGTAAAAAAATTTGTATTACCCGTATCGTTCCCTGTCTTTTCTCAAAGACGACGAATTTACGGTACGGTAGAACCTCGTTCGTTGCACGAAACGGGATCGGAAATGCAAAAATCGGGGTTGTGCAGCGACAGATGTAACCCAGAGCCGCGGGCAACTTCTCAGTGCCTACCAGCGTCTCCCACCACTCGACTGGTATCTACGCGCAAAGCCTATGCCGAGTGGTGCTAAAGAGTGGGAGAACCGCTAAACTAATGGTGGGGGTTGTGCAGCGGGGAAGGGGTTGCTCGGCTCTGATGTAACCCGTCGCGCGATCTCTTCTCTCACTTTACCACTTTGTATTTCCCCCACTACCATATTATAGCAAGTATGCAAGGAACAGGGGTTCCGTGCGATAAACGAGGTGCAACGAGCGAGGTTCTACCGTACTCTTTCATTTCGCATTGAGGAAACAACTTTTCGCCACCCCTTTACGAAGAGAGGAAGCTCAGCCGGTGATGCCCTTCCTCTCCCTCTCTTATGATATAATCTTTGGCTGTGCGTGTCCGCATGTACTGCAAAAAATCTTCCTCCTCCGTAAAGGACGAGTCGTTGATTCAAGCCAGGAAACGTGAAATTGAACCGAGCAAACGGGAGAATGCAGACCGTGTCTTTCTACAATGTAATCAATAAAATTTGCTAAACGAAGTGATCGTTCGATAAATGTCTGGCATACTGAACGGTAGCATTGGGGGGGAACGCGTTGTTTCGAAGTCAGAAAGTATGATTGGTCCCGGATAGTCGATCGAAATGTGGCCGGGTAAATATACATGATACCATAATATTTGTCTCCTTTTCCGTTTTTTCTTTTTTTCTTTTTCTCGTTTTATTATTTGCTTCGTTCTTCTGTGTTTCTTCTTTCTTTCTTTCTTTCTTTCTTTCTTTTTTTTTTGATTTTCGTATCTACGACTCGAATGAACGTACTCGCGTAATGTTTTAGATGACCAACGACTACCAACAATCGTGCACCGATTCTATGTTTATTTAGTACAATCGTAAGGAAAAAGACATCGATTTGGTACGTTAGAAAAAACCGAATTTCTCGCATTGTTCTTGCGATAACGCATAAGCGTACCTGAAGGAATTGACATCGGTCGGCTTGAACTTCGTCTAAAGTAACGCCGATTCTTATCTCATTTTTTTTTTGTTTTGTTTATTTTATTTATTTATATACTTTTCTTTCTCTTCGTTAAATCGTTGAATAGTTGCGAATCTATCGTTTTTTTTTTTTGTGTTAGATTACGATACCTCAACTAATTTCTCTAGGTTTTTGCTCCGCCTCTTATCTGGCGTTACACGCGCGCGCATAAGAGTGTCGGGAGGGGGAAAAAAGCGATTGTGGCTTGTTCAACCGGGTGTGAAAAATGTACAAAGAAGCCGAAGGAACGCAGAAAAGGGAAGGAAGAACGAGGATGTTGACTCGCCTGACGCTTCGATGATTAACGTGACGTACGTGTACAGTTTTTCTCTCTCACCTCTCGTGATCGATACGAAAGAAAACTCGAATGATTAGAGCTCGTTTGGACAGCGACGTGGCAACGTTCAAACGATAACATTTGTCCGCTACAATCGAGTCAGTGTGAAATGTATAAAACACAAGCATCTTTCGCGAATTATCGTTAATGTCCGCATGGATAAAACGTGACTCAAGAGCACTGATAGATAGGTCCTTCTCAAAACCCTAACGACGATGATGCTGACTATGATGATGATGTTCATGACGATTTTCATAATCGTATCCGGAATCTGCAAGTTGGTGTGGGATCGCGCTTACAGCCTATGATGAGACGTACTTAGTTCAACCGCAGACTTAGGCTACAGTAGAGACCACTCGCCTAATGTTGCCTCCGATCTAATCGATTCTTAGTCTTCGATACTTCGTATAAAATCATCGATAGGAATGTTCAGTGTAGCGTATTCTCCTATTCTGTCCAAATCAATTTTAATGAATAGGAACATTATTAATTCTTGTTCAAGTTGAATGTGTTTATCATGGTTAACAATGAAGTTGTAGCTCTGATGACCGGAGTTCGAAGGAAATCGCAAGGCAAGAGTTTCGTTGACGTAGTGAGAATTTAACAGAGCATGTACTGAGGAAGAATGCTTGCAGCTAACGTTTTCTGAAAGACGATTTCATCGATTTTCGCAAGCTCCGGAAGCTTTGCAATAAATTTGTATTGACTGACACAGTGTTTAACGGAGTTTAAAGAACAGATCGTGTATTTTTGCGTATGCAGTCGAAGACTAAATTTATAAAATCAGAAATTGATGTTCATTATCTACGAATAATTAAAGAATATTTGTAGAACTTCAGTTGGAACTTTGAGTATCTCATTATTTAAATTAGACGATCATGCGAGCACGCCATAAGGGGAAACCCCATTAGGTGAACGGGTCCGTACTCCACCCTAAGTCTGCGGTCCAATATTCATATAGTTAGAGATAGTTGAATTAGTTAAATGTTTAGCTCCGCTTGCCCCTCCTGTCGGAATGCGTGTACCATAGTTTCATGTATAATATTCGTGTACACCGAGTGTCTGAAAAGAAGCGCGCGAGATCCGCATCGCTCGTAGTGTATGTAATGGGTGCGTACTTCGTGCAATCGTATGTATAATTAATGTCTGTAATGGGTAGAAGAGATGTGCACGTATGTTTAGTATTTTTTTCATTATCGTGAACGCGAGTGTACATGTAGTTATTATTTTTTTTTTTTTCATTAAATCTTGTTGCTAGTTCTTTACAAGTTACGCAAATAATTGCAAAAACATACCCTGTTTCCTAGTATCACCGACACCACGGCTACCGGATATCAGGTCGCGGCGCGCGTGACTTGAATCCAATGTAATTCCACAAAAATGGATCGATGACACGTTAATAGCTGTGTCGAGAGGGTTGATAAAATTTCTTCTGCCTTTCTGTGCAAGTGCGTTGGTAAAGTGCTAGTATGTCTAGATGAGATGTTTGATCGTTATTATTGTTATCATTAATATTACTTTTTATTATTACTATTTAATCTTCTTTTTTTTCTTTATGTCGTTAATTATTATTTCAGATTACTGTATAATCGAGAGCGGAGGATAATCTAATTTCCCGTTTCTCATCGAATCTTCGTGCGCGTCCCTGCGGCCCTCCATAAAGCTGCCGGAAAATTGCTATTCCCTGTCCCGTCGATACCGCGAACGAAGGGAACCGGAGTTTTCCAGGTAACTTTGATGGCCGGCGGCAATTGTGGTGCTCCAGGTGTTCTCACATCGGACAGCGACGACCACGAGTACCGATTTCTCGCGTTTCACCGAACTCTAGATCGAAAAACTCCGCGGATTCGCTAAGTGAGTCAAGGAGAGTCCCATAAGTTGAATCGATCCGAAATTAATAGAACGTTCGATACTCGAGTGGCTCATTTCAATTTGCAAGCAGCGAATTCGTCTCGGCAATACATCACGTCATGTAAAAATAAATTCAAAGCTGATCCTCACAGATTACTATGTTTTAATATTATCCATTCTTTCATATCTCCTTAAAGCTAAGAATACTTATTTTTTTCCCCGCCTCCATTCCCATTAAGTCTCTCCATTCATTTCCCATAGTAAGATGCATACTACTTCGTTCGTAGCAAAAACTTTGTCGGATAAAATAGTTGTATTTTTTTTTGTTTTGGTTTGTTTACAATCGTCGTTACCGTCGTATTTATATTTATATATGTATATATTCATATTTATATGAATTTATCGTTATCCGTTAGGGTAATCGTGCTCCATGATATTCGCTATTAGTACTGTTACACATTAAAAAGCTTAGATCATAGTGATATTATCAATTGGTGCTTGCATACAAGCTTCACTAGTATACATGTTTTTCTCTTTCTCGTCGAGTGTGTCTGTTCCGAGCGTATGCGCGTGGATCTAAGTATGCGTGAGTGTGTGTGTGTGTTTCTGTGTATGTTCGTGTGCAAGTGTTTCTATGTGATCACTTCGCCGGCCTAACGTCCCTTCGCCTAAATTCATTCGTATGGTTGCATAATACATAGTTTGATTTCCCGAACGCAATCGGATCGACTGAAATGAATTCCCTGTGTGAAAAATGGCTGACCCGAAACCCATACGACGACGTTTCCACGCAAAAGTCCAACGGAACAACGAACGGAGAAGATTTCAACTGTCTTTGTCGAGTTGCAAAAGCCGCAAGTAAAATACATGACGCGTGCAAATGGGAGAGCGGTTCGCGAGCCAGTCGCTGTACACATTGTCGACCGGAGACGCCGATCGGCGTCCTTCATTTTCCGACCGTTGTTGACGGGAGACGCCAACTCGCGTTTCGCATGTTAACAGCAAATACCAATCGGTACCTAGCGCCTTCTAAAAATCGGTGAGCACGATCCATGTCGTTGCATCCGCTCGACAATGTGCCAAGAATGTGTTTCGCTTTTCGGGGGCGTCGCCCGGGCGATGGGACCAAAGCGAGCGACTAGGATTCGCGTTGATCATCGCCAAAGATCGATTGCTCGGACGTTCGTGTAATCGTATATCGTTGGTGGCTCGCGGTTCCGCGGACACACTAACCGATCACGCGAACAGGTGACGGCACCGGGAAAACGAAACGCGGCGATTCGAATCTAAACGGGCAGATCGAAACGGTTTGTGGAACACGAGACTGGGCAGACGGTCGCCTGGCCGAGTCCGATCCGTTGAATCGTCTTTGCCGGACGTGTGTACCATGGATCGATCCCGTACCCTGGAGAATGAAACGCTGATCCGCAGGCAAGCCTGCCTGAAGACCCTTTCGTAGGCTGTGCACGTAGCGCATCAGGCGGGCAAAGATAGACACACGATCGCGATGCACGTGTCTTCTAATTATGTTTGCACTCGTGTCCGCTATGGCTGGGATTCGTGTTTGCTTGTGCTCACGGTTTCAGATCGCGATTGCTCTTATGGTCCGTGATTGCACCCTCGATTCGCAAACACGTGATTGCATTAATACCCAAGGTCGTTCCCTATCTGCGATCGCTCGACGGACACGAATCTCATCTTTCTTTTTTTGTTCATCCTCCTCGACACCAAGCCAATGTTATCCAGCCTACGTCGCCGTTCGTCCAATTTTTCCTTCGTCTCTTCTCTGTCTTTTTCTTTTTGTCATCGAATCGCGATTTTCTTCAATACGTGTGTGTGCATGCGTGTGTCCGCGACCGATTCCGAGGCGTTCGTTACCGGACACCCGTGCGACGAGATGCGTTTCTTAGAGGTACAACGTGGCAAAGATTGATCCTTTTCGTTCTTCTCGCGCATTCAACATGGTCGTCGGAGTTGAATTCTAGCTGTTCGAACTGTACGTCGCGAACTTGCGCTCGCGTTCTCGATACATCGGTCTACGCGTCTCATCGTGTACACGCGTGCATACACACGCGCATGTGTAAAGTCAAATTGTACGCGCGTGTATGCATACGTTGAAACAAGTTTAGCGTTTTAAAAATAACAATATATATATATAATATATATATATATTATGTATATATATATATGTTTACCGTGTAGTATAAATTATGTGTACGTATCATGATGTAGCGTTATCAATATATATATTATTATTATTATTATTATTCATATTATTGTTATTAATATTATTATTATTATTAGTGTTGTCGTTTATCATTATAAATTAGTTATTAGTATTAATTGATTTTTCATATAATATAATAGTGTTTTATATCATCAATAATTAGCAAGCCATACGAGCTTGTTAAAGGAGAGGAATTTATAGCACACCCCATCTTCAACTTATGTCTATTAACGATGTATTAGTTTCTTGAATGTGTGTGTCTATGTGTGTGCGTGTGTATGTATAAGTTAGATTACAATAGTGCTGGCATGATCCGTGTAGTACGAGTGTATGTATCTGTGTGCGTGCATGTGTGTATGTTTGTTAACTGTGTGCGAGCAGACAACGAATCCATGAACGAATAAAATAACGATCATCTGTTCGTTTTGCCACGGGCATGTTAATTCTTTAATGCTTTATCGTCTGAAACTTGCGATGAAACTCTCTGTTTTCGAGCCATCAAAGTGCTTTCGTAATAATCTCCCCGGAAACAAAGCTAATGGTGTTTTAATTTCACTTCGCCATTTGCGAAGTTTCCAAACGGTTCGATTATGAAATTGAGAAAATGGAGGGTACATTAATAGACGGCGTTCTTTGAGGGAAACTCTCGGGAATTTCAGCGAGTTCTCTGGTAACTTCTCCAAGTGGACATTATTCACGGAATTTGTTAGACACATTCAGCTAATTTGGCGCGATGTTATTGTGTAATGATTTTATAAAAATTTAAAAGGTGTTACATTGTTTTAGGATTAACTCTTGTGAATTCATTTGATCAAAATTGAATTACAATGGATCTTCCGAAAGAATTTAAAAAACAGAATTCTGGAAATACGATTTGTAAAGAAATTCAAGCTTCGCATATATAGCACTAGGTCAATGACCTCGCAGCAGTCGAACAGCCTCTACTTAAGGAAAAGGGTTGCCTGGCCCTGATATATGAGTACATTGTATATACGCGTATATGTGTATATACAAATATATAGATAAATATATGAATATACATACATATACACGCACACACGTGTGTACGAATATATTTGTGTGCTTATGTATATATTCGTGTGTAGCAATTATTATATTCATTTAAATAGCGTACAAAGCGTATAGTCGAGTAAGAGGATCGAAACTGTCCTTTAAACAAATTTATCGACCAGTGAACCATTCCATAGGGTATCATCAAGAAACATATTGTGTCAAATATCGTCTCTATACGTCGACCCAGTTAGTTCGGGACATTTAAATTCAAAACTGTGGTTATAAAAGAACAGAAACCTCAGAAAAATTGGAAAAATGCAAATTTCGCGTTGAAATTGAAGAGTGTCATCATTTATATTTTTACAGTACATGAATTTTTCCAGATTTAAGAAAAGGAAAAATAAAAACTGTTCGCTGCTTAATGTTGTTTAGTTTTTTACTCAGTTTAGTTTTTTATTCAGAATTTTATGATTAAGCATAGGTAAAATAGGTCATAAACTGATTTTTTAATTTTACTCCATAACTACCCTCGACGAGATGTAGGATTAATATTTCATACAAGATGTTTCTTCCCGATGCCCTACGGAATGGCTGGCGATTTAATCTGGTTCGAAGACGCTTTCAATTCCCTCAGAAAGTGCTATACTCTTCACGATAGTTTTTAGTCGCGTCATTATCTGCGTCAGACTAGAGGCGGTCCTTCCCGTTCCCCGTCCCTCGAAGTAGTAATTCATTTTTCCGTTTAATTCACCTAAATCATAATAATTTACTAAGTGTCTAGTTCCTTTTAATCAATACATGTATATATTGATAATGTATGCATACATACATATATACATATATTCATTTCTGTGAATATTCATTTATATTATATATTTCAATATTTATAGTATTTATATTTATATATTTATATATTTATATACTTCTTCTTCAATAATTCATATTTAAATATTTATATAGAATAGTTGTTGGTACTTTGGTTGATTATTTCTGCTAGATCAGAGTTTTTCCTCTCCGTTCCATCGCTCGCCTACGCTAGTTCTCTACCGTACGCAATGTATTTGGTTTCGTTTATTTTTTTTTTTGTTCATATAATAACCCCCATTTATCCCCCTACAGCTCTCTCTTTCTCTCGCTCTCTCTCTCTCTCTCTCTCTCTCTCTCTCTCTCTCTCTCCATCGCTGTCCCATTATTTATCTGACTTCTGTCCGCGATCGTCACTCGCATCGAAACTACCTGATTCGACCGGGCACCGCTCGTTAAATGTCTGAATGTTTTATTTATCATGCTAAGAAAATGTACTCGATTACCGGGGCGAGCACTATCCGCCGCTGCTCGGTCACTATCATCGGTGACAGCGGTAGGCAAAAGTTCTGTGATCTTGTACCAGTACAAGTGCGACATGCATTATTTGCTCGGTTTGCATCTGTTTGCTCTAGATATGGGATCTCGCGGTTCTTCGAGATCTCTATTGCACGAGTAAGCAATGTCAACAAAAAAGAGAAACAAACAAGGAACTATACTCTTAAAAATATCAGCTACTCGATGGCAGAGGACTAGATTACAACGCTTACAGCTGTAAGTACAAGAATACCTAACTTGTTAGTACAAGTTGATGGTAATTTTGAGAAACGGACGTTCAAATCAAGTGAAACCGATTATTATAATTCGACTAGAACTCAATGATTTCTGTAAATATTTAAGTACTTTGTTCGATCTCGCTACTTCGAGAATCTAAACGTTAGATCGTTATCGCCGCGTCCGGTTAATAGAAGCAGCGATAAGAAATAAATAAATATATTTAAAAAAATGACTAGACGTAGACTAGCTAGTAGAATTACAGGAAAGCACACGCGTGCATTGAACCGGTCCCAGATGATCATCTTCTTCTGCGCGAAGAAGGATCTTACCAATGTCGCCGCCATTTTCGCCTCCTTCCTACTCCCGTGTTCATTTGTTTGGATAATCACAGCCTAATTGACATTTCTCGGGCGATGCGTGTCTGATCAATTAAAACGTGAACGATTGGATTATGGGTTCATCGAGCCGCGCAGGGATCGAGAAGCGAAACAGGGGCCCTCGATCCCTTTCTATCGATCACGAAGCGTTGCGATCTGCTTTGAATGAGAATCCCTCGTTAGAAAAGAAACTACGGCCGGAATATCGCACGCTGCTTGACGCTTGTCATGACTAAATGGGAGGTTGATTATCGTGATCGTAATAATATAATCGAGGAGATGGCGATGGCGATGCGGGTAATAATTAATAATACAAGTTCTATACATTGGAAAACGAGCGCTGTGACGTGGACGACCGGACTCTTCAAGATAACTTCGCTTTGACACGGCACTGACGATTCTTTTTAAATGTCGTATATAAAAAAAGAATTATATAAGTAATATATATAAGAATATATATAAGTAAGAAGAACCGGTAACCCACGAATGTCGGTTCGGCACTGATTCCATGTTGTCACATGTGTACGTATATTTGTGTGAGTGTCAACCGTGCGCGAGCGCGCTCAATTATGTACGTGTTCCATTTTGTTTCATGCAGGTAGAACGTGTTCTCCTTGTTCATACGTAGCCTCGGTTATTTTTTTTTTTTTAGAAATTTTTAGACGTTGCGTAAGACGAGCACCCTGTATATGTGATTGACAAGTTTGCGTTAGGAGAGACTGCGAAATACTGCGTCGTCGGATGCGGCCTCGGCCCGAAGACCGTCCGACCTTGGAGACAATCCTAATGACGCCCGTTCTCTATATCGATTATTAACAGCAATCGCGCGTTCCTAGATCCTAAAGCTGCGAGAATTCTACTAGAGTCAACGTTTTACTTCGTGTCCCGAAAAATGAAAGCCAGCGAAGTTCGTCCGCGAACTGAATTCGTTTTCCCGCGGGTCCGAAGAGGTGTATTGTCTCTTCAAGTTCTCCGGACTGAGATACTGTTAATAGTTAACTTTTCAACGATGATTCCGCCGACGATATACCGTCGCCGCACCGTTGTGTCAGGAACTAAGAGTGTTCTTCAGTGATTATTGGAAGGTCACCCGTCTCGAACGTTTACAATTATTAAACTAGGACTTAACGTGTCATCGGAATGATAATCTGAACGAGAGACAACAGGCTCTCGGCTAGGCTTCACGAATGGTTAGACCTCGGTATCGTACTAGGACTAGCTTCTAGAAGATGATGGGGCCATCGTTTGATACTGTTCACATTTGGCAGTATGATAAGAGAATGAAGGATAAGGGCGTAGAAAGGGTTAGTGGGGATGGGGAGATAGGGAACGCGAATGGGACGCGAATAGGACGATGAAGATAGCGAATACCGTTCCTAGTAAACAATCCGATTTCGTCTGAACATTCGAGAGCGTGGAAGCGTGCATCGTACTCGTTTTCTGTTATTTCGTACTGAGTTCAGCTCTGGACATCCGATGTTTTAGCATCAGCCTCTTCTCGTTCTCGCCGTGTGACTGCAGGCGAAGTCGCTTTACTGACTCCTAATTTTTATCCTCTAATTAATTGTCTAACTAGTGTACTAGGTTATTATAGTGGAGAGCGTTGTAACGGTGATTCAAACTCGTCACTTCTGATCGTCGAGCGTTCAATGAGCCCGTGTTCTTGTACGACATCTGCAATCAGAAAAGTTTCATTCGTATTAGTTCATCAGTTCGAAATGTAACTCATTATGTGTCTCAGAAATTTGTCAATACGTTTCTGTCAATTTTTATATATCTTGAATTACAGTAAGTCACACATTTGTAGTCATAATTTGTTTCGTTTCGATAAACGAAACCCGAAAAAAGTATAACGAGTACTTCTCATTGTTTAAAAATGAAGTTCGTGTATTGTATGAAACTAATGATAAAGTAAGAATTGTTGAGACGTACTCTGTAGGTTATGATGTACGGTGCATATCGTCCAGTTTCTCTAAGCTAGGACTTTGGTTAGTACGGCCGGCTTGCGTCCTTGGGCCTCTTTAACTGGACTTTTAAACGTTTCATCCCTATCTGGAAGCCATTCATTGCTTGAATTGCCTGCTGCGCGCTCGTTGGATTGTCGTACGACACGAAACCTGGAAGAACCGAATGATAAAACTGATAATAGACACCAGAAGGGAACATTGAGTCACGTGATTTAATTTTCGAAAACATCTGAAATAGAATAACACATTTATTTCGTAAGAACATGAAGATAGTATAGAAATCTGATGCAATGTGACGTTTCATTATAATTCGAAACGAAATGAATTCTTCATTAGATAGTCTTTCATTAATCCATACATTAGCAACCGAACTAATTTCAAAGCTTCAGATTCGTTGCATAAATCAGTATCATGAAACTATTAAGTAGTTTTATTAGTAGGGAAAGAAAAATACTTTTGTGAAGGCAATTTCGAAGTTGTGCCCAAAATGATTTAAGTTACTAATTATATTTTCTATAATAAGAGAATATATTGAGAATATATTCCAAAAAACGATTTTTCTTGCCATGTTCGAATTGCAATGTGAAAATATAGCGAGAGGTTCAATTAAAATTGAAATTGTTTCTTTTAATTAACCCTTTGTACTCCGATGTGAATTTTAACAGTAGTAAACTAGTAGTTTAAGTATAAAATTAGTACCGATGAAGTCTGTTGAAGTACATTTCGAGTAAAACACTGAAACTAACAAGGAATTGTTGGGATGGAAATCGGAAAAAAATTCGTAGCCCAAAGGGTTAACGAATTGGGGGTTTATCGGTCGATGAAAATGAGAAGCCGAGTGCTATACATGGCGGACGGTGTCGAGCTATCGAAAGGGTACTCAGTAGCTAACCAGTGATTTAGATTAGTCGATACGCCGCGCCGGGCAGGAATAAAAAGTTTCCTACGATGGGATCTCGGTATTATCAAAGTTTCGTCTCGGAACGGGCGAAAGTGAGAGGGAACGAAAAGGTGTACGATAACGAAGCTTTTAACAACAGGAGCGCCGCTGAAAGGTCATCAGGGCCATCCCAGTTTAAGCCAATTTTGACCATTAGCCCCGATCCAATTTTAGTTTTGCCATCATGGCGGCCTACTGCCTGACCAATCGCGGCTGTTCATCGTTCAACGGCCACCGCTTTTACTCAGAGTTCGTAAATTACGTTTACCAGGCGACTGAAAGAGATTTTAACTCTTGTTCGATGGAAAACATTTCTTTTGCGCGCAGGTTTTTTTTTTCTCGTGTCCGGTCGGGGCCCCGTTATTGAGTTTCGAGAAATTAATTTGGAGCATTGTAACGCGGACTCTAACGTATGCGCACCAGATGAATTACATTCCCGCGGACACGGCAGCGAATTATTTCGGTCACAATGCTCAAAGTATTCTCGTTCCCTCTGTTTCCATCCTCGTCAAAGAATTTTTTCCGCGAGCTGATCAGAGCCGATTATCAAGTGCACGTTACAAACGAAGAATAGGCATGGACTGCACTCTTTTTGCACTCATCAGCGCAGGCGATAATGATACGCGAGAGGACGTATTATAAAACTGAAATATAACGACGCGCGTTCTACATTATAAAACTTGATGAAATAAAATGTCTATAAATCTAATTCGTATGACAAAACTGCGTTCAGTTGGTGTTGGGCATGATCCCTCTCAATTAATATCGATTCCAAGCTTTTGATACCTATTATACGCCATTTTATTCGTTTCGGTGCATTGAATATGAATATGATTTTAGGTTTTAGCGGAAATTACAAGTTCTCCAGATATACGCAGAAAATTTTCTTATTACTACATTGAATTCTGCCCATAAGTACCTAGGTAACTATAAAGTATTATAAATTAATTAGTACTTCACTTTCGTTAAAGAAAATTCCTGTACTCATTGGAAACGTCTGGAGTTTATTCAAAACCCGTGTACTGGTGTCACCTGCCACCACAATAGATGATTTAAAAAAAGTAATGGATACGATAAAACAATGCATAGGAAGTATGCCGGAAAGGGCGCATGCTGTAATAAAAGCAAAGAGTGAAAACACAAATTAAGTATCTACGTAATATAGTGCGTACGTTGGTAGTTGATAAAAATTATTATTAAATTTCGTTCTGGCCTTATAATTCTACCGCGAAGAATTTGGAAAATTATTAGTGACCCTAAGTTTTGGCTAGGGGCTACGCTGTAACTCGGCTTAACCCGACCGTAATTGCCCTCAATCGTTCCGCATATATTAATCCGAATAATTTACAATTAAACAAAGAACATTAATTTATAACTAAGAATCTAAATAATATATGCAAATGAAATATAGAAATAAACAAAATTAATTAACTTTCAAACACACACATAGGTAAATACGTACACAATAATATTACATACACTATACCAAATATAAATGACAAAACATTAATACATTTAAAGTAAATACTTTTTTCCGTTTTCCTAACTTAAGCTAATGAGATAATCTTATTGCCTTTTTAAAAGAATCCGAATACGTATTACTGTGATTCACTGTAAGTATGTGATTACAGAATTGTTTGCAATTCGTGAGAAAGAATCGGATCAATCCCATCACTAGTGCTCTTTTCAATGGCCCTTCAGCGAACGACTACCGGTAGAACAATATTAACTATGCTAGTTGTTAGCGAATAGCCTACGGACGTGCGCGACCGTGCAATCATCCGCGTCAATGTTCGTGAATTTGTCCCGTGTGCGATTAATCAAAGCGGACCGCGTTTTTAGAATCCTTTCCGCTACGGTCTACTTCGATGTATCAAAAAAGGCTTCCCGGATTCATTTCAGTCCGGTTGAATGGGCATTCGCGTTAAATAGGGACTTTGTGCATGCGAGATTCCGAATGCAACACTAAATGTTTGCATGTCCGTTGGCACATTGAGAATTTCTAGGAATATTTGATATCAAGTTCGCATGATTATTGCGTTCGGAATAATTATGGAAACATCACATGGCAAACGCTGTATTAATATTTCCAAAATTCAAATTTACATTTTGGACACGGTGCAACGAAAGCCTTTCGAAATCGAGGAAAATAAATATGGTGTCCTTGATAAGTGTTAAGTTTATTCGTAGTTTTAGATTTCTCATTATTAGACTACGGATTTCATGCATTTATTACGAGAATGAAATTGAAAATTAAAATAAATTTAAGGATACCAATATGGTATTTTCAAGTTACTGAAATTATTGAAGGAAGTAGACATTTTTATATCTTATCTGAGTCTGCAGTGAAAATCTGAAACACACGTTTTGTAGATCTGTGTCGATTACATATGGTACATACTGAAAATTTAATCAAAATCAATCAACATTTATCTTGAAATGTTTGTTGTTCATAGCAATGTTAACCGATTTTGATTAAATTTCCACCGTGTGTATAATCGACGCAGATCTACAAAACGTATGGTATGAATTCTCACAATATAGGAGCACATAATAAACTTGTAAAAGGCAATTTATATGAGGTATTTTCTCTGCAATATTTCCAACTTTTGTTGTACACCAGCTAGTAAACTAATCCTTCCAATATGTTAAAAAATTCCAAATCGTTTGAACACATTTAAAAAGTGTTTGTTCAAAGACATTTTCAAGGTTCTAGCCCAGAAGGCTCAATATAATATCTCTTAATTGGTTTCCAGCAAGCAGCTGCTGCTGTCTCCTACCTTTAGATTTCAAGATCGTTTGAGTTTACCTGTTCAACGGCCTTACGTGTCTCTCTTCAGGCCACGATTGATCTGTATCGCGGGAATGACACACTTACCGAAACATTTACTCTGGTTGGTGGCCCGGTCGATGAAAACCTTCGAGGATATGACGTGGCCAAAAGGGACGAACGTCTGCATGAGCTCAGTGTCCCCAAACTCTTGAGGCAGGTGATAGATGAACAGGTTGCAGCCCTCGGGTCCTGAGAGAGAGCATCCTACCATATAAATCAGAGCACATCTAAACATCTAAACTTGAAGTATAATACTCAAGTTAGAATGTTAGTTCTGGATGAGTTTCGTCCTTTGCAATAATGATTCCGACGCGTTTAGGAGAGCCGCTTCGCGTCAGCGAGGATACACAGATTTGCTCTCCCTCCGTGTAACTTTTTCTTTGAATGCGTTTTTTTGATGAAAATGAAGGTGTAGATTTCGGTGTTCGTTTTTCGATGACAATCTGATTTCTCTCTCGTCGCACAGAAATCATAAGGGATGATAGCAGACAGCGGTATATATATTTTTGATAATGAATCGCAATGATAGGCTGATTCGAAAGGATTAGGGTTCCAACAAAACGTGAAACGGGATACTGAAAGAATGACTGGGCGGGGAACTGAAATGAGAGGAGAACAGAGACGGGAAGAAATGATGATCAAGATAGAACAGTTGGAGAAACAATGAAATAACAGGTTGACGGGACGAAAGAAGTATGAAAATGCCGACGAAGAGAGTAATGATTAGAGTGTCACGGCGATATCCGTCACGACAATGAGACTTTTCGCGGCTCAAATAACGTTGAGTATTTATACTTTCAAATATACAAACACACAACACTGGGATTCACAACACAATGGCGAGCGAGGTGAGGGGGTTTTCAAATGAATGCAAATGGATATGAGGGGTACAGTGATAATAGTGATGATACTGATTACGATAGTGCGACACTTTACATGAGTTCGTCGTCAGACATATTAATCCGTCGTCATGTTTTTGCCAGGCTTCTTTTCGCCAGAGCTTCGTGTGATCAAAATCAGACTCTGCGTGGAAATTCGATAGTGAATGATGGAAAACCTATCGCGATACCTGAGATTTCGATATTTGCATTAAAATTACGGGTCGGGAACCCGAAAATCTGACATTCGGTTCTCTGAACGATATAAATTTTCGGGTTCCCGGCCCGAACCCGGGGAAAATACCCCCGCCGACCCAAACCCGAATTTCCGGCTACACCCGCCCATCCCTAATATTTGCATGGGCATAATGCTCGTTGTTGCTTGGGGTGTTCTCGCGGAGGCTATGGTAGCGTAATACTTTGTCTTCCCGCTCGATTCACCGGCGAAAATTTATTTTCATTTTAATTATTATCCACTTCATTAACGGACGATCCGGTGCGTCCATTAAATTTCGTTAAAGTTTTTTAAATGAAACGCAATTCCTTTTCCGGTTTAATTTCGCAGCTTTCGTCGGACAATGAGGAATTCTTTCCTTACTTTATGTCAGCCGCAAGAGGCACGAAGACACCGGCGATTAATACGTCCGCGGAGAAAAGTCCAATGGGAGAAGCAAAGCGAAGGGTCGGAATAACGAGAGTCCAAATAAGGATTTAGCTAATTTCACTGAACTTTATAACTCCGACGTCAATTAGCGGCGATTATGACCATGGAAACTTCTGCTCTCTTGGCCAGCGTTTCCTGACTAACGGACGCATTTAAGTAATGAGATGGCTGCCACTCAACTTTTAGGATGCTACTCATCGCGACTCGTTTGTTCCTTGGGCGAGATTCACCCCTCTGTCACTTTATCGCCTTTACGAACAACCGTCGCACTGTCGAATTACTCCAGAGTGTAATTGTCCGTTCCCAGTTCCGTGAACAATTACTATCTTCGTTCACTTGAAAGTTCACAGACGATTGTAGATTCCCTTGCTACTCAAAACGCGATTACGAATAAGTGGCCTTCAGCGGACCGGTTTCCACATTGATACTGGTGGGAAATTCAAACACACTTCAGGCACGAGCGTTTGGAACGTCAGGGAAAGTGAAGTATCGAAGGATCGTTGATTTAATAAAAGAAGGATCGTCGATTTAATAAAAGAAGGATCGTTAATTAGTAACCTAAACTGTACTCTGTGAATTAATTCGTTATAAATTATTGTATGTGGCATTGTTTTGATATGCATGCGAATATTTTGAGGCCAAAATGAAATTCGGATAACAGAATGTAACTAATTTAAATATAGAACAATAAATCGTGTTGCGTATGAATCGCTTTATATAATCGAGATTCTACTAAATCATCAATTGAACAAGCAAATATTCTCTAAAGTACGTCGAATTTGGTCGCATTTGAATAAGAAAAATGTCACAAATATGTCGGTGAAATTTTCATAAAAAAATAATCCAAAAATCGTCACCGGTAGCACGGAGTAACAAACGTTTTCTTTTTCATGGGCACGGTCTTGGTCTCGGTAATAACTCGATCGTAGTTGTCACATGAAACCGAAATTAGAGCCAGTGTCGACAGGTTTCTGGTTTCGACGTAGGGGAGAATAGAGGAGGAATTGCGGTGGACGCAGGAATCACGAAGAACGAGCCATAAATTCAAAACGTCGTCGTGCCGTGCGATCATTGATCCTGAAATTAGTTTTCGACTCTCTAATTGGCCCACGCGCGGGACGTGCACGCGAATTTAATGAAAGCAACACCTCCTCCAAACCCTCTGTAGACGCGTATCAACGGCTAGACAAGCCGTTCAGTTGAGAATCCGCCGAACCTGCTATTCAATGGCTACAAATTTCCTTTTTTTTCGGGAACGTTCGGAATTTCTTACAGCAATATCTTTATCCGAGTAATTCGAGCTTTGAAATGTATGGAGAGTGGTCAATTGTTCCCGGCTCTTTAATACAGCTTTCACAGAACATATGTAATTTTAATTGATTTATTATTTTTCGCAATTCAGAGAAAATAATTCGGTATGAATAAAATAATTCTTTTCTTGTTTGACACGCTGGTACGCTGATAGAATGGTATTAAACAGTGCAAAATGGGACGTAATTCAATCTAATTACTTTGTTTCTCCAAAAGTATGTTTTATATGTAACACTTCCATCATTTTTGAGTCATGTAATTCCGTCGTGAAATACGTCTCACATTGTATATCCATCAAAAGAAAATAGTAGACACACATTCTGTTAATAACTTATCGACAGATAATGCCGTGTGACGTGAAATCGAAAACTGCCTTTTATTACATGTGACATCATGTTGCGTCATATGAGCGTCACCATTACACGATGTATTCTGTCTACATCAAGCAGCTAGTATATCTTTGGTTCTGTTAATGATTGATAATATCGTTATAGGAAATAGACTGATCCAAGAGGACGAATGTTTCAGTGGTCAACACTTTTTTCAAAGTTACACGCATAATACTTTAAAGCAGTTGACATTTTTATGCATAAATTCTTTTTAACACTGAACCTACCATTGCCGGTCAAATGACCGGTCTTACATTTTTAATTTTATAATTATTGAAATTATGACGTTGCCTACATGGAATATGATTCGATAAATTTCTTTATTCGAGCGTATATTGTGAAAAAAAATTGCACGAAATCTAAATAAATAGAACCTAGTCATTTTTATCAGCTAAAACATTTTAATCGCTTTGAGTGCACGGTAGTTTCAGTGTAAAAATAAAAATCTGTGAGATGTTAAGCTTGAAATTGCTCTAAAACATCAAAAAATATATTTCCGTGGAAAAAAAGGAACTAAAAAGATTTTTCATTTCACGAAATGAGCAAGCGATTGCTGAAAATAAATTAATTTGATACAGTTCCATTTTCTCGAAGTTTTCATCTTAAATCTAAAACTACAACCCTACCTTGTTTGACAGAACAATTATTTCCTGTAACACTTTTCACAACAGAAACCGTAATATTCTGGATGCTTGAGGTTATTATATTTTAGCGTACGTTATCACTAGACTGCGGATTTCGTGCATTTATGGCAAAAATAGGTGGGTGTTATTTCAAACAATAAAAAGACAATAAATGAAAGACAACCAGTAAAATTACAACTTAATAAAATTATTTATTAAAGAGAGAAATAAATTCTTGTTGGGCTCCCATGTTTTACAATTAAACAATATTTACTTTGCATAAAGATCCGCAGTCCAGTTATTGCATTTTGACTGTTCGCATTGGCAGTTTTCAAGATCGCGACTCCACGGTTATGGTGTTAGTAAAACCACTCTATACATTCGTCACGATACGTGGTTGATCGTCTCGTGATAGCCAACGACCAATGCTGTTCAACATCGCAACACCGAACATAGCCAAAGAAATCCACACCGAGTGCAATGATGTAACAGCAATGTAGTAAGTCCATCCATAGAACGAAGGTAGAGTTCCGGTGATAGACGTTGGAAAATGTTGATGGTATACAAGAATCGATCAAGAGAAGGAAGATATATGAACACCGAGAACACCTTGTAAAACGTGTAACATTGAAATAGGTCAGAGAAGCGAAAATGATCGACGAAGCGACAGTAAATATAAAATCGATAATGATGTCATGCAATGATGACAGAGTAGACCATTTTATTTTTCCTGACACCGTCGCCGTAGTGTATACACGTTTACACGGCTACACCTCGAGTATCAACACTGAACATTTCCTTGAAACCAAAGCCCTAGACAGTTTGCTCAAAAGCCCTCCGGAGAGGAACGGCGCGTGGAAATCGAGTTCTGTGAGTATAGTCAGTGTAGTTTTTGCTACAACACATTCACCACAATGATAGTAATTCGTTCCTTAACGTCATCAATACTTATTTATTGGTCTGTTGAAAATGAATAATTGACTGTTCATTAATTTCTCAATAGGAATAGTAATTTGAATCAGGAACTAACAAGCGCATTCTCAAGTAGTGTAACCAATAAATTATGTTTGAATTATTAATTGAAATTATTAACTCTTATACGCTCCTCGGAAATAATTGTACAAAAGATTCTCTCGTAGTTTCCACTCATTTTCGTTTTGCGTTTCATCCCTCGAGTGGCGGGACTAGCGTCTACGTTGGACCCAGAGTTGCAATTCGTATTAATTAGCTACTTACTTGTATTAGGTCCAACAAGTTGATCTTAAGATCTTATAAGATTAGTAGGTAAAGATTTGATTGTCATAAATGAAAAGCATCCGCCTTGCGAGGGTTAGAACATCAAATTACATAGCAATCACATAAAAACAAAAGATTTTAGAGTATCAAGAACAGACAATGGGTGAACGTCGAGTCGAGGAGCGTACGCAGCCTGCTGTCGATAACTGAAGTGTGAACAGCGATAGAAAAAACGTTGATTCAAGAGGTGAAAGAGCGGAGAGACGAAGCGTTCGTCTTCGTCGGACACAGTGTAACATCGAGATTTTCGTTGCAGCGAGAGTGTGTTGGCCAGTAACATACATGTATCTCGTTGAAGCATCTACATCGCGGAGAATGCGTTGACGAGATATTGTGTATTCGAAGGAAGGGGCGAAAAATTGCATCCGAAAGGAGTGAAAAAGGGAAAATGCCGGGAACCCTGAACGGAACGGGGAGGGGGGAACGCTGTTGCGGGAAACTTCCCATTATCCTACAACGTAACAACGGATAGCCGGCAGGCGTAGTGGCAAAGTAATTAAAACTTTCGTTTTATTTGCATTATCTCATTGTTAGGCGTCGTATATTCTAATAATGGCGAGTTGTTAATTGCAATTAGACGTTGGCTGAGCTCGCCGTCCCTACTCTTTTCTACCCGCGTTCTTATCCACCATCTTCCCACCCCCTATTTCTCCCACCCGGCGAGAGCTCGTCTTTTCATTCACAAAGATAACATCGGAGATCAGTTTGTTCGTCGGGCCCCTCTAACCCGCGTCGATATTGGTTCCGATTAATCTTACACTTTCAATCGAAGTCAATCGGGTTTAATTAATTGCACCTTCTGGCTCTCCCGCCACGGATAAATTCTCGCCGACCGCCGCGCGCCGTGCGGTTCCATGGATCCTCAGACCCGAAGCGTTAGGCGGATATTTTTTGGTTAGCGTGGTTGTAATTTGACCGGCGAGCGGCGCGGTCCGCGTTGCGAAAGAAAAGCCCTATTTCGAGCCACCGCCCCTAACCCCCACCCCCGTGCACCGGAGAAACCCGATATTATTCGCGATATTGAAAGAGAATATAGTGGTTGAATGGAAAATTCATCAACGGTTGTTGGTTATCCTCCCTTTTCACCGGTGTGATTCAACTAGAAAAAAGATCGTAACGGTACGTGGTGAAATTAAAAATGATCCGTCAACCGTGTCCGGTGAAAAGAATTTTTTCGATTGCAACCGCGTAACGCGCGTGTATCGGATTTTTTCTTACGTTCGCTCGCAATTTTGCTCTCTCTTCCCCCCGGGAAAAAAATCGTATCTCTGTTTAGTTTTCGGAAATGCTTTTTCGCGAACGTATACGTTCTCCTACACAACGAATTCTCCACGCAGCAGACAGAGAAATGTTTGTCTAAACGGTTTCGGATGCGTTGCGACGCAGCCGACGAGGGATTAGTCGTGTCTGGACGTTCAGGATTTGGATCTACGATTTCGGGACTGCAATCGTTCGTGTTTACAGTCAACAGTTAGACGTTAATGAGCGTGTTGTACTTACCTTCTCTCTGCGTGGGCGCCACGGCGGTCATCGGCTGTGGAATAGCTTGAGGAAACTGGCTGTAGACGGCAGGATAAGCTGCGACAATAACAAATAACAAATACATCATGATAAGTCTACATCTAGATACGGAAGTACATGCTGGCTTCTTCGTTCGCTCCCTATTTTTCTTCCGCATATATACAGCTTGTTACCAGCAGGAACTTTTCGATTAAACAAAGAACCTTTGCTGCGCGCGGGAAATTTAACTTTCGGATCAAAACGCGAGCGTTCCCGTTTACTCAAGCGCGAGGAAACTAAGTTTCGACGAACAAGCGTGAAATATAGATTTTATATCGCAGCCGCATTTGGGAAAGGTACTTTCGGGTAATTGCTCATCCCTGGAACCTTGCCGAATCAAATAGAGGGCTCCGATGTTCAAGGAAAACTAGAAATGGGTTATCATCGATTTTGGAATATACAAGACAATTTGCTAACTATTCAACGTTCTTGAAGAGTTCTGGGTTGGTAACGAAGAGAAACTAATACGTCAAAAATGAACAACACCACACCGTGATCATTAAATCCCTGCTGCAATTCTTCGAAGTTGTTCGCCGACAAGATTCGTTCAACTATTCACTCCTCTAATTTAGATACGTGGTCGTTAATGATTATACAGTTTAGGGGTCTTCTGGTCTGGAAGCATGTTTCACAATAATGAAGTTGGAGAACAGAATGAATCTACATACTCGATTTTGTAATGAATATTTTCATATACTTTCAGTAACAAAAATAGTTTTAGAATGTTATGTGTTGGGATACATCGTCGTTAATTACTATACAGTTCAGATCTTTTTGAATGAATCTACATTTATATACAGTGGATCCAAAGAGTAGTTTTCCTAAATAATAATTTGGTTAAGAAAAATAGCACAACAATAAACTTGAACTCATTTTAAAACTTGAATTTTCTGTTTTCTCTATCCACTTCTTCTTCTATCCTCTTCAAATACTTTTTGAATGCACTTCATATTTTATGTATTTCTAGAGTTACAACTAACAATACATGAATGTATATGTACTGGCTTTGAGCTGTCTAAAATCCACTACCATTTAAAATCCTCCAATCTTTACATTTAGGAAGGACAACTTTGACAGAACATAGCTTTTCAGAAGAGAAGACCCATGTGATAAAGTTATTCATCAGTCCCAGGTTGAAAACGTTGTTGGTAAAAAAATTTATTCGCGTGTAGTTTTCTATCTGGATGTCAAGCGCGAATTGAACGATATTTTGCTTTCGATGTGAAACGACCACGTCGATCAACAAGCTGCGAGTGATTCGGGGAACTTATAATCGTTGTTGGTGAATACGATAGGCGATCGAAGCACGGCGATTCGGTCTCGCGCAAATAGAAGAGGAAAATTCAAAAACAGAATTCCACGTTTGTGCAAGCCTCGCAGAGCGCGGTATTTTTCTAAACGCAGTCAGATCGGTGAATTAACAAGAGGAGCTTTGGTCCGACAAGCGAGCTCAAAAGCAAACGAAAGCCGAGTCGTCAGAAGAGAAAATTCTTTTTCCGTGACGTTCTTTCGGCTTGGCAGTCGTTCGGTTGCGTTTCCCTCGACAAGAGTATTCGACCGCTCAACGTTCTCGTCGTTCCCCGTCACTTTTAATACGATACTTTTGTACTTTGCGACCCGTTCCGCCATTAACTGTTGATATTAACCGGTACACTTTCGAATCATGCGACAGCCTGTACCCTGCCGTTACGAGCGAATCGTAGAAGATAGATTTGAATCCGTATCAGCGTAGAATACGCTGTTTACGTAATCCGAGAGTCATCTAAACTTCGGCTATCTGAGTTCGCAATTGGAGAGACGCTCCCAACCACAAACGGAGGATTGTTCGACGAAAAACAGCTGGATGGAACAACGTCGTTTATCGCCTTCTGCGGGGCAAATTTGTCCGGAGTAAAATAATTACTATCGAGAACCAGAAATTTCATTTGGATCTTTCAAACGTGAAAATTATGCAATTTCGACGAATCTATCAACGAGTTTTGTAACGAAATAGGGTAAACTGTACTATCGCTGGCACTGCAGTAGTTACTGGCACTTTCGATTTAAATGGCAAATATTAAGAATTCCTGGCATAGTCCAAACATTTCAAACAAAGATAAAAAGATTTTTACTACGATTTTGGCTTAGGCTGCCAATCATTGTACAGTTTACTCTAGCTCGTTCTAAAGTAGAAACGCTATCGTATTCAACAAGGGAAAGTATACATCCCTCATTTTCTCAATTGAATTTGTCTCTCTGTTGTCAAATTGACAGGATGGTAAAAATCTAAATTCTTAAATGAAGAACACACCTAAAACCACAGAGCATTTGCAGAAATGAAAAACAGGTGGGCTAAACAACGCCATCTGCATTATGGCGTTGAGCAGGGTAAACTCTTCGCGAAATTTCTAGTTATTCGAAGCTCAAACACTCGGCAACGTATAGACCGAAATGAATAAATGGGTGCTTCACTGCATGATATTAGAGGGAAGCAATTATAACGGCATTAATTATGCCTTGGCAAATATTCAAAACGCGCTCGATTGATGTTTGCTTGTGACGGATAAACGCGGAAGGGGGTGTGGGGCGGTAACGGAGATGAAGGGGAACGGATATTTGCTCTCAGATCAGAAGAAATAAATTTTCGCTTGGAAATTAATTATTTTTGTGCAAATATGACTTTAATATATTTCGATTGATGGTAGTACGTACCGGGGGGTTCGTGTATGGGATAAATACGCCGCCCGTATAATCGTTGCTACCAGTCGAAAATAAAAGAAGATTGCAGTATTCCGGTTCGGTTTTTTTTTTTTTATTTTCGCGTTTGCCGGTCTTCGCGAACCGCGTATACTCAACTGAAATCGAGTGGATAAATATCCCATTTTTTTATCTCGGCCAAACACAGGAAATCAACACTGCCCGATTAAACACGCTAAATTGCATTCCATGTTTGATGAACTTTTAAAAATCTTGATGGTCTCGAGAACAAGATGGATACGTACGCGTGTGTGCAGATAAATAGCCCGGCTTGTAATTATTCAAACGACAGCGGTTTGAAATGATAATATATAAATTGTTTAAATTACGCGATATTATTTGCAGAAATATTAATAAATGTGATTCTTTTGTATAATAGTTTCACTATTAGGTTACAGTCATTACATCTCTTTTTAATTTATTGTAGGTATTAAAAAAGGAGGTATATATGAACAAATACAAACTGTACTTCGTCTACATTATCCAAAACATAATAGAAAATAACGTTTTTTACTTGAGAGAATGCAAATGTTTGAAGACGAAGTTGTAAAATATAAACGGAAATTATAGTTTCTTATGAAAGAAATCAGAAACCTAAAGCTGCTGTTGCAATTTTATCCATCAAATTTTTTTTAATCCAATATAATTAAATTAATAACAGCTTGGGTTTTATTAAAATTCTCTTATGAGCAACATTAACTTTTATAACTAACTCTTTTTGAGTAAAAGAAATATTTTTGGTTTGTCCAATATTTTAGTAAAATATCCGAAGAATTCCAAAAAGATCGACTCGAGATAAATTCCGAAACCTCCGTTCATTTTCGACGATTTACACCAGGCTCCGCCCCCAAAGCAGTAATTGGACCGCGGCACGGACATAGTAAAAAAAAAAGATTGATAATTAATGTTTCAACGAAGTATCATTATACGTCTGGTCTATAAGCTCGCCGGGCGAAACGGTTTTATTATCGACGCGGTAACGTCCGTGTCGTTTGAGCGTCGAAAGTCGTTCGAATAATTACGAGCGGCACAGTGACGCGCGTAGAGAAAAATTGCGCGGGTGTGGGGGGGGGGGGGGGGGCGCACGTCGTCGTTCGCGAATCGAAAGAGAAAATAATTATTAATCCCGGGCGAAGTTGTCACCGTCCAATGTTTCTGCAGGCCATAATGAGACACGAGCGTGGAACTTGCGAAACGAGATTCGAATGCTCCGTTATTAATTCAATCCGTGAAACAGAGAGTTTATCAGGGCCGTGCGTTAATTGCTAACGGCGGATGGAACGAATTGAAGTTTAGTTACGTCGGAACGCTGATTATCTCTGAAACGGGATCGACCATTTCGATGCTGATTATTGGATTATAATTTCTGCCGGTGCGTCGCACTATGATGTAACCCCCGTGTGTCGTTTCAAGCCTTCGACGTCCAACGTCGATTTCTGCGTCGGCTTGTTAATCCGGCGTATTGGTAAACATGCAAGGCACACAATACGTTTAAAAGTTTACAATATACAATAGAATGTACAACGACGTATATTTAGAAGGAACACCGAGGTACACCGTAAACAGCACATCAGAAGCACAACACGTCGACGCGGCACGTCTATAATATATGATATATAATAGAATATAATATACATACATACATATATATATATGTATATTTTATATATCGAGAATGTATATACATATGTATGTATACACACGCAAAATCCCACGCATCTCGTACACATACGAGTATTCATGGTGGTAAATGTAACGATGAGACATCTATGTCCTTACACACGTGTGTATATGTATAGGTGATCATGTACATATACCGTATACACATGCGAGCATAGCTGCATGCAACAGCCAGAAACGCGACCAGCGGAATCGAATCTTTCAGAGTTAAGTGCTCGAGTGCTCGGATAAAAGCATATTACGATCGAACGTTCGTATTCATTTATTTCTGTGTCCTGCGAGTCGATTTCGCGTGAAATTATCATCGAAAAGAGTGCCCGGATTGATTCGCTTCGTCCGCCCCGGAATAACAACACCGTTCGATTTTCTACGCAACAACGTGTTCGCGAACGAACGTTTCCAATTCCGCGAGAGAATTCGTCGCGTTCGCGGAGGAGATGTAAAGGGTGATCGGACGTTGGATGAATTTCATTCGTCGTAATATCTTAATCGAGTGACGAAGCAATAATACCGACGGAATTTTCTTTCCGAAACTCATTACAGAATCCGATGCATTGTTCTTCACGGATTGGCTCCGAGCTTTATGCGATTATCGAAAAGCGTTGTACAATGCGTTCCGCTATATAGTCCCCGGTGGAAACTCGCTGCAGATATACTAGGGCTTGACGGAATCCTCGATAAAACGAAGGGTAAAAGGTAAATGGAGACGAGAGAGAGAGAGAGAGAGAAAAAAAAGAACTTACCGACACCGGTGTAGGCTTGCATTCCGGGATACGCGGCGGCATGCTGGAGTGCCGCCTCCCCGTTGGGCAGCCCTTGTGCTGAAATGGACAGATGGAGGCCATCTACACTTCAGTAAGCTCAGCTCTTATCGGGGACAGACCTACGTCTAAGGCCCCTCTCGCAATACTGACCAATCGATAGCGCACGCTATCCTACATTCTTGGATATCTTTAGAATTACACCGACAATTTCGCGCGACAAAACTTCCTCGGAAACGCAAATTGATTTTACTTGGAACCAGTCAACGTGTTAAACGAAACGTAGAAATGGGGCAAGTCATTAGTATCAGCTATGTCGAAACCGTTCGCGGACTCCTTTTTTATGATTGCTGCGGATCTTTATGCAAGATGAAAACTTTCTACTAAAACATTATTTTTTTAAACATCCAGTTCCAATAATTAGCCCAATCCTTTTTTTAAATTTTGTCAATCAGTCTCTCTCTTAAGACCCTTTCGAAACATTTCAATTTCTAATCTATTTCATTTATAAATTGAAAATATCCGTCGTAAAAATGATATATTTCATTCAATTTTCGTATAAATATACAAACAACGTAACAACTATGGTAAAAAGAGCGCGAAGACTTGGTTTATTACAATTTCCGGTAAACACGTTGCTTAAATATTTGCAATTTTCACGAATTTACCAATTAGTTTTTATATGAAATTTTAAAAACAATAACGCAAGTATTTAACAATCTATTTGAAGTTTAAAAAGACGCGATAAAACCCGTAGAACATTTCGAATGTTAACATAAAAGTTAAATAAGAGTATTCGCGAGATCCTCAATAAATAAACCAAAGTGTAGAGAATACTACTTGATCAGTATCATCGCATGGCGTGTCAAATCAACGAAAACCCTCGCGGAACAATAATATCATTAAATCTACTCATTCATCTGTGACTGGTCCAAAAACCCGTAAAAAATAGTCATTCGTAACGCGAACAACCCCCTCGGTATTACCGTCACGCGAAAAATTTCGTTTATTGAAAGCGTGCGATTGAAAAATCAATGTTCGTAGTTTCGCGTCTACGATCGTTTGTTCTTTTTTTCGGAAAAAAATGCAAACTTTTCGCGTAGGTTGGCGGCGTAGAATCGAAGTACGAGGGCGAGGTTACTTGGTTATCGCCGGAAACGCAGAATAATACAGTCCAGCGTCGATTGGCCGAGCATTGCGCAGGGGCGGCACACTGCGCCTGAGTTGATACTCACGTCCCGCGTAGGTCTGCGGTATCCCGTTGGTGTAGACACCTGGATCCGAACCTGCCTGACCGGTAGGTTGTGCAGCCATGTTGAAATTCGGCATCGTTGGTGACGGTAACGACGGTATCGCCCCGTTAACCGGCTGTCCTGTACCGGTACCTATGAGCAAACCTGATCAGTACACATCGGTCACCCTCTTGCTCTTACAACATCGACCTCGGTCACCCTGTCCCGGCGCGCGGCATGATCGGATCGGAAATGCTCACGGCGTCTGTCTAACGTTTAGCTAGCGGCCCTTTCCTCTGTACATCCTGTCAACCGATTTACGGTATATACCGTATAATTGGTAGGACGCCGGAAACGGGTTTACGCGTGATCCGTATGCCTCGCGCCGTATTTGAGGATACGTATGATCCGCAGATCGCAGGAATGTTGATCCGATCTTAGGTCTAATAACGATTCGTGACAGACTAACGCCACGCGAATTGATCATTTGCCTTTCACAACTTGAACGTTTCAACACCGTTGTCACCTAAAATCCTACTCCGGCCCTTAAGGGAGCTTGTGTATTTGAGTCTTTTGAATTTGACAAGAATTTGTCCAGAAATTTGAAAATTGTTAGAGAGTCATCGTTATTTATGTACATATTGAAAGAAATTTAAAACAATATTGAATACTGAGTAAAAAATTACTGGTACATGGGGTAGAAGATTAATAATTACTGAGATATTCTTTAGTTAATCTTTAACGTAACTCCTGCTCGAAATATGCTCAACACAAGTGTGCAGGACAAACGTTCAAGTATGTCTTTCGATATCAATTTCCGATTGAACCATTTTTTTGCATAACAAACAGTATATGAATAAATTTATTTATAATGAAGTAATACTTGACAGCCTGATCTCTAACGTTTTAGAACAATAAATGTCTTTAAAATAATAAATTATACAGGTTTTAATTCGTTCTGACCCATTGTACTATGGAAGAAAAATATTAATTTTTCTTTAAAATGTCGCTCGTGAATTGACCTATAGAAACACAATTTGCATAATTTGTAAACTCTTTTCCGGAACAAATCTGCGAGTGACTGCATGTCGGAACGTTTGCGGAGAGCCGATTTCCGCGGTTACTCGACTCGTGTCTGTACCATTCGGCCCTCCCTTTTTCCACTTTGTGTGCGCGTTCGCGAATCACGGAAGCGGGGGGGATAGGGAAACTGAGCGAATCTGGTGCGAGCAAGACAGAGGAGAGAGCCGAAGGGAAGGGTGGTAGGTGTAGGCGAAGAAAGAACTATGCTTTTTGGCTTTCCTCCTTCCCGTTCGGGGGAGTTTTCGATAAAGTTTCGCGGTACTGGCAATATCTTTCGTCCGAGTCACGCTCGGTGAAAATGTTGTATTGATTTACGAGCCGGTTATAAGCCAACCGACTGTACGCTGCTGCTGCTGCTGCTACGAGGTTCGCGAGGAACAAAACGGGAGGGCGGGATGAAAGGGGAAAGATAAAGAAAGAGTTTTGCGTCGGTAAAACGGAGCAATTGCCCGGCAGAGTGTACATATGTGTGTATGTGCGCTTCCGAACTCGCTCCTCCTCTAACCCCATCCCTCGTTCGAATGTTTTTCCGGAAATCAACCGACTAGCCGATTCCTCCTCGCCCTCTCGATACGAATGTTGCGTAATGGGGGCCAGGAGAGGGTGTTTGTACTATACTTTCCAGCTATCAATGATATCGGCGATCAAAGCATGCAACGATCGTGCTTGCGATTTTTACCGGGGCCGCTTTTCGCTGCCCGTTTCGAATGTAAATGGCGAAACGCTGTCGAAGACACAAAGAACTTACCGGAAGTCGGTGGTACCACGGGGTTCGGCATGCCATTTAACGCGTGCGGCAATTGTCCGGTGGCTAACGCCGCCATCGGGTTGATGTACGTCCCCTGTGCTGTCGCAGCAGCCATGAGAGCCGCTTGCTGCTGTAAATAGATTTTCTATGTCGAATGCGTTTGCGTGGGAACATCATATAGTATCGATTAAACCCATAATATTCGACTTCTGCTCCTCGACATGAGCTGTCGTTTGAAATCGGTTACCTCCGCCTATGATTGACACACAAAAAACTTTTAAATTGAGATTTATTGAGATCGAAATTTTTACAAATCAACGGTTTAATTAAAGTAAATTCTTTTTTATGAATTTTGAACAAAAATCACAAAAACAAACAAGGTTAGAACAAAAGAAATGATCACTGAATGAGGTTATAATGATACAATAAAATAACTACGAAACAAAAGGTCGCGAATTTAGTTGTCAATCTAATAGTTTTATTCAAATTGTTTATCTTAATCGGAAGCAAAATTTGTTAATAAATCTGTGTGAGTGTTCCAAGTATTGGGCTTTCGCATGAAAATGTTATGGGAAGAGCAGATTTTTCTGTGTCTACGTAGACGTAGGTAACCCGATAATATAACATTCTGCGCGTTTTCCGTTCCGTTGTTTGAAATACTTTGAGAGAAACAAGAAATTCCGTCTCCTATTACCGTTGCGCGGCGTTAACAGAGCATTATCGAATGTCGTCGATAATTTCTAACAAGACAGAAACTATTACAGGTTGTGATTCGTGATAACGAGGGCAACCAGACGGTAATGTGGTAACGCGAGAACCATTAACGGTAATGTGACCCACCTGAGCATAAGCGCCGTAAGCGCCGAACTGATTGAAGACAAAAGGGTGAAGGAGTCCCATGTTCCCGGCCATTTGCTGCATGCGTCTGTAGTGTCTGTCTTTCTCAGTATCTGCAAATTTTACCACTAAGCTGGATGACGCACCCTGAAACACACATTTATTATTTACATTAATTGAGTCCTCGTGAAATCCTACAATTTATTTGCAACATTTATGTATTTCAGGTAAGCATTACGAATTATGCATAATTTATTATATTTCTCTCTATGTTTATATTAATGTGGGATCTTTAAAAAACAAGAAGAATCACGCACATTAATAATAATATTATAGTGTTCTAAATATGATCTTAATATTCTAAAAATACTGTATTTTCGAAATCTTGCAAATTTTATACAAAATCAAAATTTTATGCATCAATTGCAATATAAATCATAATTGATTCTTTTAGTAACAAACAATCTACTACATTTACTTTCGAAGAACAAACAAATAAAACAATAAATATAATATGAACAAATGATTCACATATTATTCAGCCATTTGTTTGTATTATATTACAATAATATGAATATATTAAATGTAATATATTGTACTAAATGAATCGCATCAGATTCATTCATTTATCAGTAGATTGAAAAATTTCACACGTGGTACTTTACTAGAAAGATTACGACAAATGGTATTGGCTCAGTGGTGGCTGTGGAGAATTGACTTCAGGATTTATTGTATCATGATCATATTTTTCGCGATACAAATTGCCGTTCTGTGACAAGCACGAGTTCGAAATTCAGGTTCAGATATTCCTGCCCGACGTCTCGCTTTGTAATTTTCATGAGACGAAGTGGCACAAAAGTTGCAATAGGATTACTTCCACCGAGCCAAAGCTACCATCATTTTCTAAAATCTCGTATTTTTCCGGCAAAGTGTACAGTACTGCCTGCGTTATAAATTTATGTGCTTGTGCGAAATTTTATAATGATCTTACGTTGACTGTGAATGAAATTGAAGGGTAAATCCAGCTTAAAGATATTTTGGTTAATACAATTCCGTAATGTAAGCTCTTTATTCACTTTCTGCCCTTTCATTTTATTATAGGACGACGTGGAATGAGTTTCACGGAAAAAACTTTGTCGTGTGAGCTCCATTTATTGCAACAACCTAATATTTCAAAAAATGTTTCGTGGCATTTTTATCCTTTGAACCTTTCGATTATCAGAGGACTTAAATTGATTGCATAAAATATGTAAATTTGACATATTTACATGATGTATAATGTAATAAAAATATATTATAAATTTTAGTTACAATCCTTTATTCGAAATTCGCATTATCCGAAATCGATAAGCCAATTAATTATTTAATAAACAAGAAGAAAGAATTTAAGAAAAAAGAATACTTTTGTATTTCGAAAATTCATTTTTATACCGAAAAATAATACTTTTGTACTTCAAGAGTTCCCTTCTCTAACGCAAAAGGTCTAGTGTTATATTACGAAGGGCTAGAAAAAGATTGATAAAAATCACTTGCTGCCATTGTCGTTAGAGGAGAATTTTCTCGCAAGGAAAAACATTATAGTACGCGTTTCGGAACGTGGAAAAATCTTCCTCTTAAGACGTTTACGAAGTCATGTACCTAAGGCGATGACAGTCTCGTCACACCTAAATTTTAAATGGAAAGGCAACAGGTGGCCAGTGGCCATTGTGGCTATAGGGAAAAGCACAGCTTTTGAGCTTCTGACGATATATTATATTCACGTCATCAATGCAAATGTTGGGCGTGTCCGCGCGACTTTATATAAGGATGCTAATATTGTAACCTGTTGACGCGTTGGCTGAGATTTTAGTTCTTGTAATATCGCTATGAATTATTCTCTTCATTGTTTCTTCAACGTTGTCCTTACAAATACATACATAATTTTCTTTAATATCATTTAATATAACATAATCGATACTTATATAAGTGACATTTAATTATTATTAATGCTTCGTGAAACTTCTATCGATTCATCCAATATTTTCCTTGTAATTCTCGTGAAATTATGGTGCAATTATTAACGGGTTCGTTCCACATGAAAAAATAAGCCGGTACTACACAATAAACCCTTTTCGCTTGATCCTCGTTTTTCAAAAAATTGAATTTGGAATTTTGTCGAGTTACACGTGCGCTTGGTTAACTCCCGACTGAATGCGCGCGGTATAATCGATAGGAGGTTATTCTACATGTGAAAATAAGTAAAAAAATGTAGAATAAAATTGTTTCGTTTAAAACCTTGTTTGCCAGGAAATCCAATTTAAAAATTTGTCAAGCACACCGGCAGTCGACTAAATCCCAACGGAACATGTTCAAACTGAATTTTTCAGAAAATGAAGCCTCGAACAAAAGCTCCCCATTCTACATTCCTGACTTATTTTCATATGTAGAATAACCCGCAGTCGATTCTATCTACATTTAGTTAGGAGTTGGCCAAGTGTACGTGTGCTTGACAAATATTTAATTTTGATTTCCTCGAAAACGAGGTTTCGGGTGAACAAATTTGACTATATACACCCAACTTGATTTTTTTTGCGTAGTATTCTCCCGAGGACATGTTTTAACTATGTGCGAAGCTCATCGCAATTGAGACAGACTGTTCAAGCAATCTGAAAATTTCCGGGATAAATTGTTCCGTTCTGGCAGAATCATCATTTAACTAATTAAATCTACAGGATGTGCCCAAAATCGTAGTACGAAGAAACACTGTATACGTAAAGCTCATCAAACTTAACACGTCGCGTTCCAATAATCCGAAATTTTTAATTTTTCGAGATAAATTGATCTGGCTGAAATTCTTCGCAATTTGAACGGAGGCACGTTTGTCTGTTTAGTATTATGATCCTACATGTTTACGAATGAACGGCATGCGCGATAACATGTGTAACATGTTTACCGACGCCAGTCAGGTATTAAATGGAACAGGATGATCCAAAAATTGTTCGAATCGATTATCCGTGTATTTTAATCAGCAACGATTTCGCAGCGAGCGATATCAACGCTGCCACGCTGCACGCCGGTTATTGCATTCGCCACGAAAAACGCTTTTGTTATTACTATTTTCGTTTTACTTTGGACCCGTTACCGGAAACGTAGAGCTGACATTTGTGAAATATTTTACGAGTTCATCTGTTTTTTAAATCTTTGAACAGCGCCGTTACATATCACCGGCGAAACGACCTCCTATAAAAATTTGCAGATTTGATGGAATAGAGATGTAGCCATCGCGTAAAAGTTCGTTTGGTGAGACTTGTTAAATGAAAATAAATTGAAATACCTTGCGCCGTTAGTAGTAATGTTTCCAGTCACTTAAACGACCACATTTTGTTGTATAAAAATAAAGATTCTACGTATCAATCGACTAGAGAATGTTTATTGTGAAATATTGTTTCCTTGCCAACGAGTTTTCAGGTGTTTATTATGTTTTTTTAGTGATTCTGATTTGAATGTTAGTATTTATTCCACATTTTTTCATTTTTAACTATCAAGCAGAGTTGGGCATTAATCAATTAAAATTTTAACCAAGATTCAAAAGATTCCACCAAGATTCGAAATCATCGAAAAATCGTTAATTGCGTTTAACGATTGAAGTAGAAATTTATTCGTCAACTGTTGATTAAATTTTTGCCCAACTCTGCTATCAAGCCAGGAGGTTACTAAGTCGCTATCGAATTTTTAAAATATTTTTGAAAGTACAAAATATTTGCAATTTTGTTTAATGTTGTAATAAACGTCGCTCGAAATCCTTGAACAATCCCCAGGGAATTCCGTTGTTTGGGGACTCTAATATTAATTAACGCCAGTCATGTAAATTTAGGTATCAATATACACAGGGCGTGGTCGCCACGATGATGCAACCGTGTATGACGTCGATGTTACCTGAATGAATAGAGTGAAATTTTTTTACCTGGGGTTTTGTTTCAGCGGAAAACAAAGGGAAAGTTATCCTACAGTGCTTACAATAAGTAGAAACAATGAAAAATAGACAGATATGCCAATCAATTCATTGGAAACCACGAAAACGTTACGATTTTTAACCGAGTTCTCTCGAAAACGAACCACGGACAAAAGAAGCGCATTCTATGTTTTGAACTTAGTTTTACACGGGGAATTACCTTTTATCCAGCCATACCAATATTGCGGGTGTTTCGTGCGAGAATTGAAAACAGGATTTAGGGTAGGTACGTAGAATTAGCGTTAGCCAATTCACTTCGTTTTTATAAGAAAATATGTAGCTCCAGAAAAATTTTTTTTGTTTTAAACAATGTGTATAATCGTATATAGAACATCCAAAAATGATTATAAATTGATTATCCTATTGCTACTGAATAAAAAGATATGGAATTTATTTACTAAAGACCGCCATTTTTGTTTCCCTGGCTGACATTAAACTAATTGCTACTTGGGATTGGTAATTGTAATTGCTTTCTTAATGTGGTAATTGTTTATTTTGAGGATGTGCAAGTTTTTTTTTAGTATTTTTATAGGAGTCATGGTTACCGTGTTATAATTTTCGAAAAGTCTACTTAGAATCACTATTTTACACATATGCGTGTTTTTTGATACTCAGCAAAACTAATTATAATGCTTGTGAAACGTTGGGGTGTTTCTGCTGAAAGTAACATGTGTGTCTGACTCATAAACGCCAATTCTACTTGCAGCACAGAGATATTACGATACGGTTTTATGATCGGTTACTTTCGAATTAAACGTGATGCGAAAACACTGAGCTATTATAATATATAATATTCTGAAATTATTTTAATGTGTTCCTACTTTTGTATTTGACCTATTCATTTTGCCATAAATGCATAAGATCCGCAATCAACTAAGATCGAGATGAAAGGTATTAAAAGTATATGCTATTTTCAAATTCGCGACAAGCGTGAATGAATGACTCGAAGTAAAAGGTTCTCTCATTGGTATCGGCGGAACGCATTTTCATTAGCATTTTATGCAAAGCACCGTCGCGAGTCGGCGCGGCGTTCATGCGTGCGAACGTCGAATGCAATCTGCGTTCCGTGAATTGTGTTCCGAAAAGGCTTCCTTGAGGAAAAGAGAGAGCCGCCTGGCCCGCGATTATTAGAAGTTTCGTTTACTGCCAGGTCGAATATGACCAAACGCGCGAATAACCGCGGCGCACCACGGGAACCAGCATCCGGCCACAGTTTACAAGGCATAAAAGTTATGCAGGTTTCATGGTTGGATACAACTTTCCACATTACAGTAACTAATATCAAGAGTACCTGTGAAACTCATACCTGTTGTTTCCTTCCACTCACCGGCGAAACCTTAAAAAAGTATTGGAGTCAAGATACCTTGAACTTTAACGTTATTATTAAAACAAATTTAATATTGGGCGAACCTTGCATGTATACCGACGATTGCGGTAATTCAAGACAGATGTTCATCTTAATATTACATCCGGTAACTTCGCAATTTTTTGCCTTTACAGCATCACTTGTTATTGTTAGAAAATATTTCATGTGAAAATCAATCATACAGTTTAATGTTAATGTTGATTTTTGATCATATTTTCATATTATATTATTATTTGGTAGTAACATAAATACATTTGATTACAGGTAAATGTGTGTGTGTGTATTTCCTATTTGTACCGCCAAGAAAATCTCATAATGAATAAAACTTTTTTTTAATTTGATTTTTATAATGTAAGGAAAAGTCGTAAGGAAAAGCGAAGGAAAAACCAAATGTTAACGACAGACGTGTTTGTCGCGGACGCTAGTTTAGAAAAAAGTCTTCTGTTATTTATGATTCTCTGTTTTTATGACTTTAGTTATATATGCCTGTTAATACATACACATACATACATGCATCATTCGTAGTTCAACCCTATAATAAGAATCCCAATTTCCATGAAGTCTCGCTAATTAACAGCCATTATAAACAGCAGGAACTTGTGTATAAATGATGCACTACAGAATGGGACTGGAGGTAGTTCAGCAAAGTCTTTACGATCAAAATTTCAATAGTCTTACAAAAGTTAGTCAGGGTATACCGTCGATGTAGGCACTGATAGAATTGTTTTCAGGAACAAAAATTTATCAGGACAAAGCATATCCCTAACAATCAAGTTCGAATAAAACAGCGCGTAACACTGTTTGGCACATCCTGTAGCCTAGGTGAGCACTTTATCTGCAGCCCCGTCGCGCGGTTCGCGCATTCCAATCATAGTAAAACGAAACGAGGAAATATAAATGAACGACGCGAGCCGACGCGACGCGTCGCGGCGCGGCGCGGCGAGAGCGGAGAGCGAGCGTCGGCTTATAAGCGTTTCACCGTGACAAAACCAGTGAACAAGAAAATTTTTCAGTCGCTTCGTTTGTTACAGCGACCCCTATTTTCTGGGGAACTCCGCAGAAGGAGGTTGGCGGCGTCGGCGTCGAGGTCATTGGCGAACCGGGAAAAATTCGCGCTCGGCAAAAAATATTCAGGGGCGCTCTCCTTCGTAAAGCCGAGAAAAATATCGACAGGTCACGAAGAGAGAGAGAAAGAGAGAGGATGGAGAGGATGGAGAGAACAAGGGAGAGAGAGAGAGAGAGAGAGGGAGGGAGAGAAAAAGCCGTAAAGAGGGAGATGACGTTTTGTATTCTCTCTACGAGCCGGAGCCGCTCGAACAACTCGTTATACGCGGTGAAAAGCATCGACGCGTGTTGTTGAGGAAAATAATTTGTCTCGCGTCGACAGCCTCGAAGCGTTGGAAGGCCTTCTCTCTGCGTACCGTCGGCGTCGTCGTTCGCGCGCTTGTCGGCCTGCTAAGTCGTGTAACGTATGTGACATTTACGCGGTGGCACATATGTACATACACCCGATGCCGATGTACAGAGGCCAAGGGACCCCGCGGGAGGGGGTAAGAAGGGTGCCGAGGTCGTATCAGAGCCAGTGAAGCCGAAGCCTCATTATTGGGGGATTACGGTTCATTAATTCCGATCCAACGTTCTGAACTACACGCGAAAAGAAAAAGCCACCCCAAGCGATATTGCCGGGAGAACGTTTGAAGCTTCTACTTTCCGGCTCGTTATGTTTATCCCGTACACGGCACTGTTTAGGTTGTCTTTTTAAAACTCGCGACACGAAAGCAGTCTTATTATACCGTAGTTTCGTCTATACTTATGTATGGATGCGTCCTTATACACAGGGTGGATCACCACATATTACCACTTCGATTTACCCGACAATCGTTATTCGTAATGGAAAACGTTTCACGTAGAGTTGAATGGTATCGAGAGGGGAGCGTTAAAATGACTATAGCAATATAATATTGGTTTTTTTGGGAGATAGAACGTACAAAACACGTTTTGGTTTCAGGAACCAGTATTTTAAAATTATAGAGGTGAGATGAAAATGCAACTGATTATGAGACAATCTGTTCCTGTACTCCCTTGAGATTGCCAGTCTTTGAAAGTGACGTAGGTAGGGTTCACAGAAGCGCGATAGTGCTGCAGACTTGGCAATGGAATGAAGCAATTACCTACTCGATTGGAGGCTTTCCTGTTACCCGCGTCATCACACTTGCCAATTCGCCAGCTGGTAATTTCAATAGATACAACTGCAACCGCAAGACCCGCTGGAACGTCGATTGCTTCTTGCCCGTGTGATTCTGCATGGTAACAAAATTAACGGACTAACCCAAAAAATCCAATTTTCGGACTTGATAAACGAAAATGCGGATTTTTAGGACGCGGAAAATTTGAAGTAGTATTCACTGTGATCCATTTGATCTTTCTATTTAACGATTTTATTAATTACATTACTTTGATATTGTGGGACCGTTTGGGGTCGAAAGTCGACGTTTAACATAATGCTATAGTTTATTCATTCCTCTCTGATTATCTCTTCTGTCCATAATATTTTTCATTTTCCTTATTCATTTGAACTACATAACTATTGTATTGTATTATAATTTATCTCGGTACGAATTAGACTGCAATTATGTTTGTCATATGTTCTCATATGTTCACATATTTCTAAAATAAAAATCCAGTACAAATACTGTTATATCAAACCACGTTTATTTATGTTTCGTTCCAATATTCTTTCGTGTTCATATTAATGTTAGCAAAAAACTAAAAATTTTATATACAACTTGGACAAATATGTGTAACAATATTTCTTTTGTGAACAATTCTGTGAGTTATTCTGTATGTTACATATACAGGTAGAATTATTAAACGCTGCGAATGAAAAAAGAAATTCCCGCCATTCTGTGTTTACCGCTTTAAAATACGAGAGTCCGAGAATCCGGCAAATGTTTCTTCTGTCAAACTTCCTCGTAATGAACGCACATATTTCCTCTCGAGGAAAATTGCTATTGGTACAACAATGCTGCAACTATACTCTGTTTGTAAAATATTTCTGGTGCGTGACATTACATATATCCGATGATTCTATATGGAAAAATAAGTTAAAAATATCGAGTATATTATTCTCATGTTAGGTAAATTTTTAAAAAATTATTATAATTCCCATATACGCTCTCCTTTGTGGTTAAAATAAAATGTAATTTTTACTTTTACTATGAATACAATCTCCGTCCGAGATCCATCAAGGGTACTTCGATGAGAGAGGTCTCGTAGTTACAAGGGTAGCAGCACGAGGGGTTAAAGTGTAATCAATTCGCGAAGTTGTAAACCCTAGCCTTAATATTTTAATCTACGCCCGTAAAATGTATTTAGCTGCCGTGCTACGGCACATCGAACGTTATCGCAGATCGATATATTTTCCTCGGCAACGACCGCGTCCGAGCGGACGCTCGGGAGGGTTGTACTTTAATTTTCTCTAATTTCCATTTAATCAAGATAATAGCGATATTAAGAATCGTTCCGTAAGAACAACCATCCTTTTTAAAAGGGATAGAATTGTATCGGAGGACCTCCATGTCTCACGCTTGATCGCGTTTCTTTTTCTTCGACCGTACTTTTCCTTGCCCACGGGATTCAGTCTCTTGTTCTCTGACTCCCGATACGAAAGACTCGCCAAACAAGTAACAGTTGTACCGAAGATAAAAGCAATGCAATTACGAGGCCGCCGAGGGAATTACTCAGGGAATGTCTTTAATTAAATGTTGGAAGCAGTTTCCGAGCCTCCGTTAATGCAGAGACAATTTCCTTCTATCCACTTTTCGCTCACTTCCTCGAAGAGAAAGGAACATCCGCCGAGGCTGCAGAGAGAGAGAAAGAGTGAGAGAGTTACCCCCCTCGTGCTACTGATGGTACGTACTACATCTACAACACACGCCCCCCCCCTTCACGGCTTAACGAACTTTTAAAGTTCGCGTATCTAATCGCTCGTGTCAATGTTCGTTCAAAAGGATTAGAAATCGAATTCCCCATAAAACTTTCTCCATTCCGAGACGGACATATATCAATTTTCCACTTCGACTTTTTAAAATAAAAATTTTCTAGTTGCATTGCAATCAAAAGGTTGATATAAATAAATAAATTCTCATTGCATAATGCTGGTATTTTTACCAAAAGACATGTTCCATAAAAAACTTTTCAATCGTTTGCTATATTCTCCAATACGTATTGTTTATTGAGAAAGATATTTCCTGTTCATGATAATGCGGACTGTAAAAATGAATTATTATTTCGCACATGAAATATTTGCATGTGATAATATATTATTTTAAAGAAAACAATATTAACGAGTTTATTATGTATCAGATATCGTATCATAATTGTTTTAATATATTATGCGGTCAAGTAGAATATCGAATACAATTTGACACATATAAATGCTATTTATATTACCACTAATGTATTTTAATTATATTACCACATTATTAATTAATTGGAATCGTGTGCGTTTTAACTTAATGCAATTATTTCTTATATTTATACGAGTACTTGTTAAGTAGTCTGACCATGGTTATCTGATTCTACTGTTTGTGAATACTAATGCACGCAAACCTGATGAATTTTCAAAATCGATTGTTCTTGAATGAAATTTTAAAAAATGCTACCTGATATTCTGTGTACAACACCAGCCCGCGAACCTCGTCTACATTTAGCACACAATCAAATTTACCACGCAACCAAAACGTTTCAGAAAGCAGGAAACCGACAGCATTTTTCCTGGAGGACTGCGCACGATCATTACGAAGAAATTCGGCAGAAGAAACATTTTTCGGATTCTCGGCTCCTCGCGTTTCAAAGCGATAAACACAGGAATAGAGCTGTGTAGTTCTTTTTCCTTGGCTCGCAGCAGCGTTTAATTATCAGCGGGTGCCGAAAACACGCAGGTGACAAAAATAAAAAGCGGGGAGCAACAGTTTACGTAAAATTCTTGTGCTGGGAACGGCTGTTACGTCGCTGGTAGATTTCCGTGCCGTGGCAAAACACTTCTCCCGTAGGTTCACGTAGGTTTCCCGTAGGTTCCCCGGTACGGTTTGCTTTTATTACGAGACATTTCAGGAGTTTGCAAAGCCGTGGGGGTAGCGAAAGCACGGCACCCGGTGGGGTTCACGAGCGTGTCGCGAGGCGTGACAAGAAATGTCACACGCTTCAGAAGGCATAACTACGCGTGAGGCCGGCGCTTGCTCGCATTCCATCCGGTGACACATACCGCGAGAGACGGACCGCGAACCTCGCAGAAATATTGAGCCCCTGGAGAAATATTGCCTGCTGCGTGACGTGCGAACACGCTGTCAATTCGAGTAGCGTAAATCACATTATTCGGCTCAATGAGCTTCCAGAAAAAAAAAAACGAAGAGAACGATCGGGGGGAATTTGCGCGCGCGCGCCCCCGGCCGCCGGCAATTTTTCACGGTAAAACCCCCCCCCCCCCCGGTCTAATGATCGATCAGTTGATACCGCGGCCATGATTCCAAAATTGATCCCGCGCCCCGAATATACATACATGGAAACCTCCAGAGAAATATTATTCGCCTACAATATAAATGTAAATGCACCGCTTGCCAATATGGCCGGCATTGATTTCGAACGCATGTTTGAATAATTTTTTTGTATTTTTACCGGCAATTTTCGAGCTTTGATGATACGAGTTACATTTCAATATTTTATTGATGCGATTTTTTAAACGTTTAACCTTCGTACGCTTCTGAAACATACGTGCACGAAATGGCCTTTCGTTGTTTCCGTCCGTGGTCGTTTCGAGATTTATTAATTGCAGAGAAATAAACCGTTTTGCAGACGTTAATATAGAAAGGTGGTTTTGTTTACGATTGATTTTTGAAACTTGAAAACTAGGTTGTTTTAAAGATTTAAAGAATTTGGTAAATAAATAAAAAACCATGCGAGATATTTATTTTTCGACGTTCCTGCATGTAGCTGTGTAGTTTGAAACAATACTGTCATATTCAACACTGAAAAGCTGTGAAAAATTTGATGTATCTGCAACAGATGTCTGACCATTGACAGGATATTCAACTAAAAAGCAAGAACACGAATAATTTCGAACAATATGAGTATCGAATAATTATCAATCAAATCTATTAAATGTCATGAAACTAGAAATTAATTGTTATTTTCTGTGAATTATATGTTTTAATTCCTAGTGAAAAAAAAATGGTAGGTTCGTTTATTTCATATTTAGTACCACGAAATTAAAAAGAAAATCGTTACTGTACACGAATCCCGTTTTTTAATATTTATTGGAGAAATTGTGTAGGTTCGTTTGTATTACATTCAATAACAGGAAATTAAAAAGTAATCGTTATTGTACATAATGTTTCAATATTTGACGTGGAAATTATAGGTTCGTCCATATTACATCCAATAGCACGAAATTAAAAGACAATCGTTACTATACACGCATTTTATGTTTAAATACTTTGCAAAACAATTGTAAGTTGAAATTTAATTCGAGCAAAATACAATCTCACGATATCCTCGGTACAGAGAACTGCAACTTTATCGTGAAGCACAGTATAATTGAAAATGACTTTAACCCGTGCTTTATAAATGGAGCAATATTTCCTGCTCGTCCGTTGACAAGAACTTACAACTGTAATCCGGAGAAAAATCGGATTGCGTTCTTGTGAAAATATTGCGGGCTCAGTTAAAGCGCGAATATGCTTGCCGTGTACACACGTACACACATATTCGGCCGACGACGTAAATCACATTACACAGTTCATGGAATCCAAGTGTAAAATATATACAGAAGTTGAATCGTATAAAGCAGCAGTTCCTTCGCAGAGGAGAAAAACTGCAGTATTGACAGGCGGAGATATTAACCGCAAAAGTCGGGAAAAGTACCGATGCGAAGAATTATTATCCGCCGATCCGCTAAACCAAACTTTACGACCTTTGCCGTATCAGCTTTGCGAGGATAGCTGAACATAAAAATTCATCTTTCGCGGAGGATGATTATATTACGACGTTTTCTATACAATTCTTAGCGCCGGACACTTAAGGTTTCTCTTAAACAAATGAAAAAATATGACACCTTGTCTTTCTTATTCTGCGTTATTTATAAATCAATTATAAAGGACGATCATCGTTAAACTTGGGACGACGCGAACATGCTACGAAAATAAAATTTCAAAAGGAGACTTTAAAGGAGCCCGTAATAGCAGCATCAACTTTATTTCACCGACGATTCAAACTCCATAAATCTGAAAATTTGATTTCGATCAAGGTACCTGTGCTGTTTCTCGTCGATGGTTCACCGGCGGCGTGGATATCAAACATCCTGGTTGATGGAAGTTTCACTATAATTTCAACTTGTACTATTAAAGTAGCAATTCCGTAGTAATAACGATAGTAAACTCTGAACGGAGCATAAAGGAGAGCTAAACTGTATACGGAGATGTTCGAGATATGTATCGTAGTCGGAAACACAACATCAACGATCATAAAATGTTTTCGTACGTTTAATCATGGCTGATCGTTCCAATGCGCGCGGAGAACGCCGAGACGAATAACTCGCCGATACACATTTAAAACGCAGTAAAACATAACTATCCGCAAATTTTTGCGCACTTAACCAATCCCGTAAAACCGTTTCGTGCTCGTCAATTGGATCTTCTTCGTCTTTTAGATCCGCTCGATATAGTACTCGCGAAAATTGAATGTGCCGCACCGCATAGCGATATGGTTTATTTTATCCGATATAAGTTGCGTTTCAAGGTAAAAATTTGAATGCCATGGAATATTTTACTGGCTCCGGCTATGATGCTGTTTCATTTATGAATTTCTCTTATAATTATTTGGAAACTGAGGTTTAAAGTGAATTTTAATAGGAAAAAATGTTATATGAATGTGGAATTTAATATTTCCTCAATTAATGCACAAAAATTCACCGAGATACATTCTGGTACCTTTTTTGAAGCCCTAGTCGAAATTGATATACGTTTGACATAAAAAAATTAGGAAAAAATGTTAATATCGCAGGAAAGTGATGGTTTAGTTTCAGAGGTTGTATAATACTAAACATAACCTTACAGAAATCAAATAAATTAAATAAAGATTCATTACGTGACACGTGTTCGAAAGAATTCACTTTAAATTGGAATTTCTAAATATTGTTCTCGACGAATTGAAAAATTAAAATCTACATTTCTTTACTAACACTAGATCTACGGAGCATTAGAATTTATTTATTTATTTGAAATCGCATATCCAGTTTCAAGCTTTAAAACGATCGATTTTAATCTTTAAAACGAGTCCTGGTAGATTGTTGTACTGTTGTTTAAAGAAAATGATCAGTTAAAATATCAACAATTTCTCGAGAATGGGAGACTTAATGTTCAAATACTTTCAGGACCCACCGTAAGTTCGAAGCGTTTTCGAACGCAGAAGTCTTGAACGGAAGAAGCATTCTTTTCTTTTGCGCAGGATGAGCGTGTATTCGATAAGTTGTTCGGCATTCTCGTTATCATGACGACCTCAGGTGGAGAACGGAGGCTCGAGGCTTCGAAGGAAGCATTTTTAGACGGCGCACAAGGAGATCTGACCTATAGGCGGAACGTTCTGGTTCGACAAGAACGCGACTAGAGATTTTCCACTCCCCCATTCTCTCTGTCCTCCCTTGCTCCTTCTCCTTGAATGTGGAGAGTCCTTGGAATACTCCGGCGGATCCCTCATATCTCCTAGGTTCCAACGCAATACGCGCATCCCTCGATTTAACAGGCCTTAATCATCACAAGGACCTGCCTCGAGCCGAGCGTTTTCGTCCTGTGGCCGCTTACCGTGTACCCTGGAGCATCCCCCGGTATATATGGTGCCGTCGCGCCACTTAATCGCTCACCCCTTATGCAAGCAACTCTCCGGTGAACGTTTCGCGTAGATACCGAATAGGGAAAATATTTGGCTGGTTCAGCATCACCGTATCGCGCGTACAGGTGGAAATATGGGATTTTACAATATACACACCGGCTGCAAAAAGGTATTTGAACACGAGCTTTCCGATTTTCGAAAAACCCTCGACGTTTAAGGGGATCTCCGTGTCTTGAAAAAGATCGATTTTTCTGTTTTATATTTTCTTCACCTTTTCCGATCCTATGTCGAGCCAATTATAATACATGGTTCGTAAGAACAATCGTAGTATTTCTGAGCTGTTCTAATTGTAAGTATTGATTGTAAAAATTGAATAGGAAATTGAGATACTTATTGTTATTCAGGGCCATAAATAATAATGAATACGGAAAATAAAAATTAAAATATGTTGGATGATTGAAGTTAACGCAATTTTTTGAAATTTTTGAGAAATTAATATTTTTGTTCATTTGGTATGCAGTATTTTCGATATGAAAGACCTTTTTTAGTTTTAATAGATCGAAAGAATGAATGCACTGACAAATTGTTTAGATTAGTATATAAAATCTTTCAGTCGCGTTCTCTCAATCAATAACGGATTACCGTGCAGCATCAAGGAAAGAAATAGTGAACTGTACGAGGGATATAGAAGAGGTAGTTAATTTGATTCTCATGTGGGTCAGACCATTCGTTGCATGTCCACGCTAGCTGATTAGTTGCTCTTTGTCAAACACTATTACCGGCAGAACTTCGTGACATTAGATTATATCTCGCATTCACGCCTTATTTAATTTAATTTGCGAGTCCTATAATTTATTATACCTCACGCATCGCCTTTCAACGGTCTAATGACTCTGTCGAGATTGATTTAAGCTAAATGATTATTCAACTGTACGTTGTATGATTCTCCCACTGTTTATAATTGTGCTTATAAATGTGCTACATCTAAAATTTACAAAAATTACTCAATAACATAATTTTTAATCATTGGAAGGCTATATGGATTTTATTATTTTATTTTGCATAAAAACCCACAGTCTATAGATAATGGATAACACACAAGTGCACAGAATCAATGTTTTTCAATTCATTTAAGAGGGAGCTACGCAGTTGAAGAAATTTCGATTACAATATTCCGAAACAAGAAATCCTCCCCGCGTTCTTTAGCCACTTGTCTTTATAACGCGGTTTCGTGCTTTTCTGTCAACGCGTAAGTGGAAATAAACATGCGTATCAGAAGAGAAAGGTACAAAAAGTCGAGGGGAAAATTGAAGATTGTGACATGTCGGGGGAAACTGGAGCGAACGCAGCCAAAACGAATTACCCTTAGGGAGTTGCGATATCGTCTGCTGGGATGTTATAAGAAATGCTTCTGTCGAAGGATTTCATTCTTCAATTTCAGGAAAGAGGGTAAGTTAAATTCAATGGCAAGTAGCAATAAACGTATATTTTAGCGGAAATGGTTCAAAGGAATCGTTCACTCTAACAATTGTATATACTAATCCAGAGACAAAGCATTCCCGTTCTTAACAATTTTTTAAAGAAACTTTTATTAGTATATTCATGACATTTTTCTGATTAAAATGAGTCTAAACATGATATAATTTGGAGCATATTTACTTGTCTAATCCACGGTACAATAGAACCTCGAATAACCGAACTAATCAGCGGCACACGATTACTGTCAGATGAAATTTTTTTTTTCAAGGGATGAAGCTTGCGACAATGGGGATAAATGTTTCACAAGTATCGTGTACATCTCATCTACATGTATCGAGACATTACTGTATATTCGATTTGAATGCATTTAGCAGTGGCTCTTAAGAAATCGTCAAAATCATCGTCCACTGAATTTTCTCGCGAGCGCAATTTTGTGGGTTATTCAACCGCAAACGGGTTCGTCAATTATTAATGTTCCTTCGATGCTAACAAATCTAGACTCGTCCTAATGAATGGGCAAACTGCGTGACTTGCTTCCGCGCTCCGTTTTTGCGCCCTCGGAGCAGCAGCCGATGCGTCGCGACGAAATCTCGTAACGTTCGTGTCAAAATTTCCATAATTCGTTGTGATAATTAAGCGATCTGCATATTACGTTCCGCGTCATGTCAGCTTCTCTTTTAAGGGCAAATGGTCCCTGGCACGATCCCGAAGTTCCTCTTCTGTGCCCACAATTTCTCCCTGCATTCCGTTATTGGATTAGAGCGTTATAACGAGTAATATTCGCGTAACAGCCTCGTGTCTGGCTCCGCTTCACCCTTTTAGGTCGACGCAATGTGTGATTTCGCACACGCGACAGACGCGTGACACGGAACGGGGAATCTCTCGTTGATATTGGAAAATTCGCGATTGTCTTTTTCTATTTTCCTACCGCGCTGATGGACATCGAAACAATTGTCGAACACACCGAGCTGGATCGAGTGTGCATGAAATTTCCACGTTCTCCGCGTTTCAGCTATATTTATTTCTTTGTAAACGCAGTCGAGTAAATTAACGGCCAGGAAATAGAAAAATGCGAAGAAAATTGCGTTCTAATCACATCAGATATAATCAAACTACATATTAATAAATAGATATCGTCATCTATTACATTTTGAACGTTCGAGAAGATAAACGATGTTACCGAATGTATCAAAATGGAGGATATGTTATAAAAGTGATACAATTTCCATAGAAATATGTTGTGCATGCAAATTATGGAAAATGCATAGTGTATAAAAAAAATGTTCTGCACAGCTGTGTTTAATATTCATTCTTGTAACAAACCAGGTTTTGCAAGTTATTCTAACTTTTTAATAGTTTGGGATAGTTTTAATACGCATGCAAAGATTATTTGTTAGTTGTGGAATGGATTAGGAAGCATACATGTTGCATACAAATGTTTATATTGTAGAATATCTACGCGGAAAAACAATTGACCTGCAGTGAAGTCAAAACTGTTATAGGATCGTTGCAGTATACTATATTCGTTCCCAATATGGACACCGAAAATCCGATTGGCGGAAGCCGGTTACATCGGTTACTGCCGACAATAATTTATAGCACGATTTGTTAACAAGCTTTTCTCTAACTATTCTTACGAGTAACCATAAGTTGACATATATTAACCAGATATACAAAACAATTATCTGAATATTCTAACATTCAAGTATTCTCTTATTGAATACAGTAATTTCCTTATTCCATTGGATTGGAATAATGAAGTGTCTCAAACGTGATTTTTCCATGACGAGAATATTCCTTTGTCGGAATGCATATATCTTCCCATTAGTTCGGATGTTGGAGGCTCTACTGTACATTCCATTCTCAACGGACATACTCTCTAATTGTCATTCTGTCATCGCACGTTCAATCGATCACTGATAGCTAATAAAACGACGGTCCGACGTTAATCGTCGACCCGACCCATTACGCGTTGAAGCCCAGCGGATCAAATTTACGACACTGTCATGGTCGTTCACTATTTGTGATTGAAGGCTTTTCATTTTGCAATCGTCAATGCATTTCATTTATAAAAAAGCTCGACCGTACGGATAACTTCAGAAGCCTTATATTATCTTCGAATGAAGCCCGTATTAAAACTTTCATTATGGAAACTCGATAAATAATACAAAAATTCGTGTAGAGCTTCCGTAACTTCGAAAATATGATATGAACCAATAATTAATTACAGCGCCGAAATTAGTGAGGTTTCTAGTTGGTGCAGTTAATCATCGAAGCTTGCAGGCTTCTTCAAGTTAGTATTATAAGCAATCTAGTTGTGCAATCCAGCAAACTCGAACGTTCTTTGGCTTCTAGTGGCAGTGGGGCTCAATTTTAGAAACTATCAGCTTTCAAATTGGCAGGGGACTAATTGAAAAGTGATTGTATTTGCAACGCGTTGCATTACAACAGTACGTTCTCGAACAAATTGCGGTCTTAACACGGTATTGTTAATAAACGAAAGCTTCGAAGTTGGATACGTCAGCAGTAGTCAGTGAGTGACTGCCGTGCGATAACAACGATGAGGGTGGTAGAGGAATGTCGTGTGGTCAAGTTCGGGAAGCGGCTTTGCGAACTTTCGTCAATCAGCAGGTGGAATCCTGGACGGAACTCACTGACAATTCAATTACAACTGGGAATTCGTGGTCCGACCCTAAGCTGAGAAAGTTTGGTGGTTTGACAGAGGGCGAAGGGAGCGGATTCGTCGAAGAAGAAGGAGGCGGGCCACACTTCTCCAAGTGTTATGCAGATTTCTGTTTGGCCAGTCATTAGATTGCAGGCACGGGATATTTACAAGCACAACAACCATTACTACGGCTGTCTATTCTCCACGCTTTAACTGCTCGGGAGAATGACCGTCCATGAATCCACGGCGCATTTCATTGTGTGTATTATTTTCAACGCCATTTGCTATGCAAATTCCGCAAGCTCTCCCCTCTAACCTTTTTCAATTTCTAGTTTCACTAGCCCGAAGAAAGGAATAGTTATTTCTTAACAAGTATTCGGTTGACATTTTTCATTTGTTCTTACATTTTCTAATCCATCATGATTTTGTACTTGGTTAATGTTCGTGGATTATTCTACTTTATTTCGACTTGAAGAAACGTTTATTCCTGAGATTTTTAAAAACGTATAGCTGGGTAACTAATGGCTACTTAATTACATTTCTTATCTAGTAGAGACAATCTATATTCGTTATATTATTATAGTATCTAGTAATATAAAAAATTCTAGTATGCTTTTGTTTAAAAAAATTAACGAAATAACCATATTGTAGGAAATTCAGCATCTTCAATTTGACATTAGAGAACGAACCTTTCAACATTACAGCGAGTAAAGTGTTTATTTAAATAAAAAGTAATTGATACTCACCAGCATAGTTTGGCTACCGTGTAAGGAATTGATTGCTGCTAGCGCTTCTTGATGTGACGAAAGTTTTACGAATGCACAGCCTGAAACGGAAATAAATGTCTCCGGTTAATTCTCGTTCGAATAAACCTTGGATCGTAAACAAATAAAAGAATTAGTCGGTTGTCTGATAAATTTCATTTCGCCTTGTACACAACGCAGTTATCGCAATCCAGATGACACATAAAACTTCCATTTCTCATTTCTTCGGTCTCTTTTTACGATTGGAAGTTCCACGGGACACGAGGCGACGAGCATGCGCGCACACACACTCGAAAGAAGTGAGAACCATTTTAATTCCGAGGCGGAACCGCGGAAAAAGAATGAAAGTAGTTCCGTTTCCGCCATTGTCACGCAGTTCAGATTATCCCCGGCGATGACGGAACGATTAATCGCCTCTACTCTCCACCACGTGCGCTTATCGTTATAGTTAGATGGAGACACGAAGACAAAGAACTTGAGGGTGCTTTGAAAAATTGACGCGCCACTGGAGCGCAAAATGCACTTAATAAAAGATGTTTACCACGAACAGAGAAACGCTCGGTAATCCGGCGCACCATTCCTCGTTTAGAGCCAGGATGGCGTGTACCACGCCGAGAAAACGGTCTTGAATGATTACTTCTATTTACAGACATTCGTCAAACAATACTCGTAAATATTCATGAATATTACTCACTTAATTCTAGTTCTGCAAATCATTTTTGTTGCGACGAATTATACCGACTCTAATAAACAGACTGCAGACCTTTATGCAAAATAAGAGTTATCGGCTTTTTAAGAGTGTCCGAATATTTGTGGGCGTCACTGTATAAAGCCCGCAATTTCTTCATGCAATGGATACAAACAATTTTTATTTTGCATAAAGATCGGCGCAGTCTACTTATAAGTATGGTTGTGCACGAGATCACGTAAAACAGGGCATTAAAATGCAACGAAATACGAAAATGGTGAATTTATGTTTTTATCGCAAGACGAGAAGAATATTAATTACCCCTGAAGGTGTAGTTTTACATTTATCGGAATTATCGGGGTAATTGTTGAGTTCTCGAATTTGAATGGGTGAACGGGTTCAGAAATATAAATGAGTTTCGATAACCATGCCCTAGCTGAGATAGGCTGAAGCAGGATTGAAGGGAATTGGAGCGAAAAGAGGGCACTTACCCTCGTACCTGCTGGTATATGACACGATAAAGTCCTGCCTATCTCTGTTTCACGAGCCTGAGAACTTTTTGAAATCTCCTCCCTGTTCTAGTCTTCGATATATCCTATTCTTCAACTTGCAATCGTTATTTAAATGCCACTGACCACAGCAAAATTGCCTGTGTTAAGTCCAAGATAGGGGGGAGCTACACATTCACATTCATTTCTCGCGTTATAGTTCTCGGTCTAGTTAAACATGAGGTGGAGCCTGAATTCGCTAAATGAATTTGGATGTTCTTTAGACACGGGTAAAACCGTTCTCGAATGTTATCATTTCGGCGACATAATAAATTTCAGTTTCCCTCGGGGTAAAAACTATTTTAAGTGTCCGGGTAGAACCCGGGCGTATTCTATTGAGGAATTTACGAGAAGAATAGCAAAGAACGTCGAAACTTGTCGGTAAAGCGAGAGAAAGAGAAAGAGAGAGGGAGAGAGAGAGGGAGGGGTGTAGAGTAGAGCAGGGTAGGTCCGTGGACAAGGTTTTCTTGCGATTCAACCCCTGTCGCTCACCGACATCGTAAGAATTTGTCCGAGCTTCCAAAGCGTTCTGGCTCACCCCGCTGTTCTTTCTTGTGCAAGCGAAATCTCTCGAAGACGATGCGCTCCTGAGATTTTTCTCCGCCGCTTCGAAGCAGACGGGAGTAAGGTCGCACGGAAATAAAAGACTCGAATTTCTCCAAAGTTCGCGTGCTTATATCTACGTATGTGTGTACGCGCGCGCGCGCGTGAACACGTGTGTGCGAGCCCCCATCCCGCGCGCGTGCATACATAGGAGCACGTGTCTCCGCGGAGCACATATGTACGGATCGGTGTACATATACACGCGCATAACTACCATCGGTATATGAAGTATACGTACGCCGGGCGTGTACGTATGTACATATTGTTTGTATGTGATTGTCCTCTGCGTCTGTCCTTCTCGCCGGCTCGAAATCTATGTTTGGCCCCTTGAACAACAGCGAACAACAAACACTGGACAAACCGCTCCGGCCCTCCGCTACCGACGATGTCAACTATATATGTAGTCCCGTGGATCTTCCCCTTTCCTATTTCGTCTCGAACCCTCCGACGACCCCTTCTCCCTCTCTCTCTCCCTCTCTCTCTCTATCTTTGCGCCACCCCCTGTTACCCCCGTTTCAGTGTTCTCTCTTTCCTCTTCGCCTCCGCCGCGCTCTGCCACAGCCGGTTCGATCCAATCGATAACGCCTGCGAGACTTTCCACTCATATATTTGATTGCTCGGCAAACATGCCTAAGTTTATTTTGTGGCCCCCTCGCCACCCCCTTACCACCGCCCACGAAGCGTTAACGCGCGTTTCTTGCACCGCGCCGGCATAGAAGCGAATGCTAGGCTTTTCAATACGTTGGAAACCCTCCAGCCACGACACAAACCGTGTTCTCTCGATCATCCGGCGAAAAGCTTATTCGATCGTATTGCAGACGACAATGTAACCCTACGGTTTTTAATGGATCCACCCCCTCCCCTGAACCACGGCACAAATAAGAGGACCCATATTGGCCTGCTGATATGTTATAATTTAGTGAGCGAGATCGAATCTATAGGCTTCGTAGCTTAAATGTTTATAATTTACTGTATATAATCAAATTGTTATAGCCACTCGTATACATTGATGACGTTATTTAATTTTTATATGGAAAGACGTACACATAAAAATTGTTTTTCATTGAGCTACACTGAATTCTTATTGAAATCTATATTAACACAGTATCGGCACAGTATTATTAAAAAAATGCTCATCTCGTGAGAAATACATTTTGAACTTGATTAGGTGACTAAAATAGTAATAAAGCATAGGGACGTGGGATTGGACAGGCAATAAATATCCCTTAAAGAAGACGTCACGCTGTTTCGATACGTGTGTTTGCACGCACCTATGAACACGTTCGGATAGGGGTTGTTGACACGCGTCCGGACGTTTTCGTAACGTTCCTGTGACGATGGGTGGGGTTTTTATTATTTCGTTAATGGATTCGGGTCAGTGGCCAGATGAAAAAAAATTCCCTAACAATCGTGGGAATCGCGTGACGAGGCGCGAGCACATAAAATTTGTTATCAAGCGTTCCCGCGACAGGAAGCCGTAGTTTGTATCACCCTTTGGCAAGTTTTATTTATTGCTTAGATAATTTTCATAAAGTCGCGAGATGATACGAGGTTTCGTGACGCGATAATTCAATAGAACGGCTAATAAAACCACGCGGCTTACTGTTAATTAAAGTACTACTATTAAATATTGTCAACTGCGTAATAAAAGTGGAAGCTGCGTGGAAGCTGTTTTAGTAAACATTTTAAATAAATTGTTTTCGTAGAACCTTTACTATCGGATTGTAACATGTCGATACTTGTGGAAGAGTAGGATTTTTTTGGAAACAAAAGATCGCTTCGATCTCTGTACACGCTTCCAAGACACACACATAGGGCATAAAGGGTTGCAGCGTTTTAATACTCGGAATAGAAAACAGCAGAATCGAATTACACGTAAATCGTTTGAACATATGCTCGATAACTACTGTCGGAGTTACCGCTATGACACGCAGCGTGTGTACTTGTGCTGGAAGCGGACCAAACGAATCAATTTCATTGATGAAGCTACTGAATCCGAGCGAGTGGAATGCGAGCACGCGTAATTGGCGCAACGGCTGGTTTTACAAAGTACATAGGGCATGGCTGCGCACCGAAGTCGAAAAAGGAACGAAAAAGAGCAGAACCAAGTATACGTCTGCGCGTTTATTCAACGTACAAGGAAAATCGAGAAATAAAGGGAGCTCACGAGATAAACGAAAGCCGATTTGCGATAAGGGCTGGGATTAAAAACGATGACAAAGTTGCTAACTACTTCTCATACTTGTAAGACGAAAGAGACGAGATGGATCGGATCTAGCATTGGCTTGTATTAATTTTTGGTGATGATAAATAGAATAATTTTGCGTTTAAAATAAACAATTATGATTTTTCTTATCTCCAACTACGCATGAAATACTATACTATGAGACTTTAATTTTTCTAATAATAAGTCAGACAAGCAAAAATTATTTAACTCGGCAAGCTCCATTATTTTAATTATATAAATTATAAAAAGATATCTCTGCATGAATGTACTTAAATTTTTCAGTTTGAATAAAAAAAAAATCGAATCGTCTGGTTTCTGACGTCACTAATTCAATAGTAAATGTCAAAAGAGACAAAGGAGGGATGAGCAGGAATACGCAATGGCTAATTAAAAATTCGGTATAAGAAATTTACTGGACAGTCGGCAGAAGGAACACGAGAGAGCGGAAAAGAGAAAAATTAAGAATCGTAATTTCAATGTGAAATAAGAAAATTCGCAGTCTCTACAGCATCGCAAAGTGGACGAAGATGGACGAGGCTGGAGAAGTCGCCTCTCCAATTTTTTTCGTGAAAATAAAATCTTCTTTGTAGCTTAGGTTTCGTGAAGCGTAACATTTTCATGGATAATGAGTCTTTTAAAGGCGACCTCACAATAGAACTTTCTTCCTTTAAAACCACTGTTTCGTCATAAATGACTATTCCTGTTCCTTCGAATATCTATAGATCTGTACTTATGCAAAAAACCAAAATAAATCTGGCGTTCGTAAGAACATCGTCCACCGTTTCATTGGAAAAATGCGTTATTTAATTAATAATCATTTTTCGCGAAGGATATATATTGAATTAATAAAATATATTAAAACAGAACATAATCGTGTGCGTGCCTCGAAACAGACGAAAAAAAGGACATGTCCCTACCTATTCAGACCATTAATTTGAAGTTGCAAAATATGAGAAAAAACCTTATATTCATTGTTATTCATAAGAGTACTAATCCTACATTATAAAATACTAATATAAGGTGTACTAACAAATTTTTCAGAATCTTCTCTGTTCTTCCGGTCGGATATTATTTACTCACGCGAATACGTCCGAATAAATGTGCCTATTTTTCGAAGCACAAAATACCACGCTTATCTACACACAATCATTAAACACTACACAACATACTTTCCGGAATCGTGACAGCGAACGATAAGAAGTTACTCCGACCACGATCAAAATAGTTCTGCGATCTAAATGCGATTTCCGCGCGAAAACTCTGCCCTCCCGTCATCCAATGTATTCGATCCCTCATCGATGGAAACAAAAATAATCGTTTCCAAGAAGATATTGATTTATCGAGAATCATCTGTATTCCGTCGCGTACCGCTTTTGGCTTTTTCATATTATTGGTGCGGGCGCAAAGACCCGACCATAGTATTTTATAATGAAGGATTATAGAACCACAGGAATATCTTTTTCGATGAAAGTCTCGTTGACTAACATTGCAGTGCGAGTTTTGTTACATGATAAGAAACAAAAAATTTCAAAAACTAATTTCAACAGATGCGCAGCGTAAGTGTCATTCGCCGGATTGGTCACCCCGGGTGTTTTGTTGGGCACGGCCCTCGATGCCAGACAGATAAAGAAAATTTGTGATATATTTTGAGGTGGAAACAAATAAGACGGCGGTGTAAAACGCAGGGAGACGTGTAGTACGAGGCGAGGCAGCAAGTGTAATGTGGAGACACGAAATGCCATTATAGTGCGGACACGACCGAATCCCGGAGGGATGTAGGGGTAGGGCTGGAAAAAAGAAGAGAGAAGACAAAGAGGCATACACGTACGGGTACGAACGGGACGTGACAACACCCGGAAAACGGCGTTGCCACGTTGCTATTACGAGAAGATAAATTTCCAACCGGAACGTCTCCCTACGTTCGAAAAATATCGCGACGTCTCTTATTTTCAGTGGGACCAGGCTTAGCCACATTCTACTTATGAAACCACTCGAACTCCCTCTCGCGTTGTAAAACCACAGAATAAATGGCCGACCCTCGCAGGATTGAATTATTATTTACAACTATATGTTTGTATGCCATATCCAGACGCAGTAACGTAAAACATGACTTTAAGGACCACTATCAAAGTCCATTGCTTATACGTACGTAGGTACAAGTAGTATACTTTCATAGATATGTACTACTAAAAAGTTTAAGAAGCAGCGTTCCCGACATACAGAGGACATTTATCTGCGTCATAAAATGAAGAATTATAACTCTTCGATTTGAAATGACGAAGGTATTCTCAATGGTTGTAAAATATCAGAAATGCGTCTATTAAGAAGTCAAATGACAGTTGAGGAGTTTTCTATAACTGCTGTTATGTATGATCCTTTGAATAATTCATTACATCTAAGTAATAACGTGTATGCAGTTAATATATTTTGTAAATTACCCATGATTTTTATGTTTTAATGTAATAAAATTCATTTTATCGTTGCGTGTTGCTCCTTTCACAAAAATTTGGGTTCACGTAACGTGTGCAGTCTTGAAATTGCAATGTCAAGGTTGGTCATTGGTATTTTTTAGCATAAAAAGATTTACTGTCGTACCTGTTCAAATTTCATTTATCATTTTATATAGTATATAGTATATTTCTATAGCGACAATTTCATAAAATTCTGACTGAATTAGTTTTAGACCTGCACGGGATAACGTGAGTATGTTAGCGTAGACTGCGACGAGAATTTTAGGACCTGGAAGGGTTGTGTTAGGGCCAAAGACTGTTTGGAACATGTACATTTATTAAATATCTGTATAGTGTTCCATCGAAGAGACAGATAAGAAGGTAGCGTGAAAGTATGGCTGGGCATCCCTTTACGGTCGTTTTGTAATTGACGGGGGCCTATGCCCGTTGGGAGTGGCTCTTCCAGCAGATTCATCTAGATTACAGTGCAAAACTACTCTCCGCTTGGCGTATTTACCAGGCATTAAATTACACAGACGGTCGCGCGCGCGTCGGCGAGGGTCGAGCGTCGTTTGGCGTTTTACCGGCTTACTTTCATTACATTCAATACTGATCGCATCCAGCCTGCATGTTTTATTTATGCAACGTTTGCAACTATTGCGTCAACAACGCTCCGAAAATATTATTCGCGTAGATTCAACCCTTAAGTCAATAACTGGGCACCTACATTTTATTTGTCTTTAAATGTTTCTATACGTTCTTGAAAATTGGCAAAATTGTTATAGATTTTTCTTTTTAATTATACGGGGTGAGTCAGGAAGAACTACTATCTGAAATATCTCAGCAGTGAATTGTGATAACGATGTTTTGATTCGTTGGCAGTAACGAGGTGTCAGCAAGGTCCTCCGATCCTTGGCCGGTGGCGAAGACGAGAGCAAGAAACCGAAAGAAGTCGCGCAAGGAAAAAGAGGAGATGCTGCGTTCGCCGTGTCCTCGGACAAGGAAAACGAACAGATTCCCCATGGGAAACAGGCAACCATTTCTGACGTTCCACTAAGAATCGTCTTCGATCCAAACCACCAGTGGGAAAGCAACAAAAGCTTACGGGAGCTTAGCGTGGAGACAAGGCGATTGCCGGCATTACCGGAATTACTTGAACGCGAATTGCGCTATATGCCATAATGAACCTGTAATATCACGATAATCGAACGTTAACCCTATAACCAGGACTCCGATGTAATAACTACTTCCGCAGAAATACGGAATAGAAATTTTATCGAGCTCTCGTAATAGAGAATAAAATAATCTCTTTTGTCATACTATAAACAAATAAATGCAAGATGTGTTTTTATACCAGTATAATGTTTTTCAAAGTTTTGCAAATTCATCTACGTATTTTTATGTACATATGTATACAATGACTGAACAAATTATTACTGCCACCTGCAAAAATTCAAAAATTCAAAAAAATTGTAGAAAAATGGTGTAAAACTTAGTGAATTTAACATGTCTGTTGTGGTTAAGAACCAGTATCATGCTCGGCACGATTAAATTTGTGTTTTCTATAAAAGTGGCGGAGATACTATAGATTCGACGGTTTGCTTTCACGGGCAATGCACCGGTAACACAAAATCGTCGTACGTGCGGGGAAATCCTTAAGAGAAATACTTGAAAATACTTCGTTCAGCACGCACGTTTATTCGTATTCCCTTTACACGCTCTTAAGAAATTCCGGGAACATCTGGTGCATCTAGAATAGAGGGGTTTGGCGGGGGGGGGGGGGGGGGGTCGAGCAGATGCGACAAAAAACCTCGAGAAAATTCACGGTAAACGCGACTCTGGAATCACAGCGGTTCCTGATTTTCTGATTCGATGGTGAAGCAGCATGCTGCTTCGCCTTGGAGAAAGTTCGGTGATCGCGGATCGAGATTAAGCACGGTAAAAATTCTTATTTCAATTTCCGTGGCTGCGTTTCACCGACATATTCTCGCGCAACAGTGTTACAGGATGATAACGAAAAGAAACCAGGGCGAAATTGTTGAACAGCAATATCGAATTTTATTTCTCATTTTTAAAGCTGCAGAAATTTTGCTGCGTTAAATTTTTTAAATATTTTTACAGTGTTGCATTTATTACACTGGCAGTGAATAAAACGTTAGGCATATTAATTAGTTAAAAAGTTGAATTTCTTTGTTGTTGAAAGATCTTTTTCCCATAGGGCATTTTTCTAAATTATAGGTTACAAAATAGTCTACGTTCTAAGCAAATGTCTGCGCAATACAATCGAAAATGAATTACCAGAAGCCACGCCGTATTGAACCGTTCTTTCGCCGACCACGCTTTGCCTTCACGTTCAAATGGGCGATTCTAATTGAAACGAAGCTCAAAGCGAAAATTTCCCGTCGCCGTTACACGATCGCGTTCATTCTTCCCCCTCTCCCCGGAAGTAAGGATATGCACGAGCAAAGGGGGATCCGCGTGGAAATGACCAAACGGAACAATAAGTCGGTACCGGAAAGAGATAAAACGAAGTATTGTGCTTTGGAGGTCATAAAGGAAGTCTCGGTAAAGACACCGACAGCCCTGAGACATCGCGGGGGAAGAAGCGACCGAAGGAAGTGGCGTTTCGAGGAGTAAAAAGAGTCAAAGGAAAGAGGAGCATGGGGGTTGGAGAGAAAAGGGGCGAGGAAGGGCGGGAAGGGAGGGGGTAGTGAAGGCGTGGGATGCAGTGGAGCAAAGGAAAGTCTCTGGACTAATTAAATAACTAGCAAAGTCACCTAGCAACTTGGCACCTCAACTGAGTCCAACCCCTTTTCCAAGTCCACGATCTTTCTTACCGTTGGCTTCTGCACTTCTGCCTGTCTTTCTCTCCCCTTCCTCGACCACCCCCCCTTTCCTGCTCTTTGTCGCTCCCGGTGGCGTGAGTGCACCCTCACCGTCCACGACGTCACCTCGTTATTTAATTAAACTTCGCGGAAGTAGCTCGCGGCTGCTTGATACCAAAGCACGTAGCTCGTCACCTTCCATTTTCTTCGTGTCCCCCGCGTCGTTTCTTATTTTCGTTCTTTCGTCGCGAATGATTCGCGGAACGTGATGTCGGCGTGAGGCGCGGCATAATTGTTGAAACGCAGGCTTCGCTGCGGTTTATGTATATTACCTACCTACAGCCAGATCGTGACGGAAACAATCGATTTTTTAGTCGTTTTATTGAACTTTGAATCTGGGGTCTGCCATCAACTCTACTGTGAGTTACACCACAAGGGCATTGCAAGACTGAATTTGTTCCTCATTTTCGGTCCATAAAACAGTGACAAAATATTGTACATCACTTTTCACGTAGCCGTTGTAAAGAGGCTTCGATACACTCCCATGTTGATGTATATGTATTAATATCTAATTTTCAATTAAGTCTGCCCTAAAACAACGTTAACAGCTTCATTTAATCTACACGGAGCAGACGACGCGTAATTGGCTTTCGCCGGTTTGGAAACAATAGTATCATAAAAAATTTCAATACATGAAAATTTAATGTACAAGGGTGAAACTTAATACATAATCAAGAAAGTTTCCCTGATGCCTTGTTAGCCATAAAAATTCATGGGGATGAAGGCCCCGGCAGTATGCAAGAACGAACAAATACTATCGAGTGGTTAACTCCCTTCGTGATAATTAACGACGAAAATTAAAACATAAAGAGGAAAAAAGAAAGTTTCAGCCCCGGCGATCTGCTACTCTTTCGACCGGGAACTGCCGTTCTCCTTCTTCTTCCACTAATTTCAGCGCAAGAACAGCAGGGGCTGTAACTGGACGAGACATTATGAAGGGGTTCAGGGAGAAGTCTCGCCGCGAACCCTTAATTTACTGCCACGAAAATAAACCGCGAGGATCTTTGGGGAAATTCGCTCCCGTTCTTCTGTATTCCAATCTGCTTCTTATCGCGCGGCCGGTGTTAAGTCAATTTTTCTATCTCACTTCTCGAACCGTTGCCATTAACGCAGAACCGACAAATTTTTTCAGGAAAAATGGATTGCTCCACGAATTTCTCTCTAATTCCACACGCGTCATATGTAGACTACGGATTTTATAACAAAAATTAATAAATGGCACATAAAACAGTGAACACATTAGACGAAACAAGCATTATTTGCAAAGTATATAATACAAAAAGTGTCTAATTTGATATTAGAATTAATACAAATATTTTTGAAACAGAAGGCAACACGAGTAGACGTGTTCTCGTGATATAACAATTTCCACAGCGAATTTTTATTTTGGAAGTCTGCGAGCAATTGATTCGAAATTAAAGATCACAATATTCATATTTGTTTTAATACGAATCGTTAAATGCAGGACTTTATTCAGATCCAGTCCACGATTGATTTTCGAAAATAATAAAGTGATGAGTCCCTCTGTATTTAAAGTTTTTTTCATTTCGAGCGGCCTGTAAAATTCATTAAAGTGTTGAATATGAATGAAGATAATATTTTAAATCTGGCGAATTTTTCGAAAGCGTTGGAACGTTTGAATATCTCCGAATGCAAAAATCCGGCGGCATGCTGAGAGCGACAGAACGTTATACATTCGGTGAAAACTGGAAGTGAAATCCGTCCATGGATTATGATCGACTATTGTGGCACATTCCCCGGTTTGATGTAAATTTGTTTAGAGTAGCCTGAGGGCTACCACGATGCGCTATCCTGGCCAACAGGAGTTTAATTTTGAGAAACGCAAACATCCCGTAATTAAGCAGACGCCGAGAACAGGACCGAAGGGTACGCCTGTGGAGACTCAGTGAAAAACCACTCATAATTGCCAACCGAATCAATATTTGAGCTCCCTTTATAGTGCTGAATGGTCAGGAAGGACGATGGGCTCTCGTTCATTGCCAGTACGCACCACAAAAGCTCTTTTACTCCAGCTGGAATCGAGAGTTCTTCCGTAGGAAGATTCTCAGAGAATATTTATCGATCAAATGCCAGACTTTTGCATAAATCTTTCCAATTGCTTTATTAATGCTTCAACGTATATCTCTCACTCATACGTGGAACGAGGTATCGAAGATTATTGACTCTTATTTAACTTATTTCGGGAAAACTGTGTCAAATTAACACGAGGGCCGAATGAGGATTAATAAAACCGATAGGTTGGGGATAATTTACTGTTTCATATTTTTGTTCTACTCACTTTTGTCGTAAGTGCATCCACAGTTTAGTTGCGGACTAAAATGCGCTGGTTAAACATGGAAACGCAAAGTACGATGAAAAAGTCGACTGTAGTTAAAATAATCGTGGAAGGAGCAACGAAACATTTTATTCAAAGATAAGTGAGTTGGTAGTTTAATAAGGTTCTAATAAACTTCAAGTTTTAATCGATCGAGGTAAAAACCGTGGCTCGCGCTGACGGTGGAGGGGGAACCTAATCTTTAATCACGTCTTCGATGGAGTTTCTTAATCTGAACGGGACGAGATCGTAGCTGAGAACGTAGTAAGTTAAAAAGAAGAAGCTCGACTTCCGATAGCGTGAGAACTTTGAAATCACTGTCCGCGAAACTTCGCGGCTTTGTGGCTAAGAAAAGGTTAAGACTCTCTATGAAAGCCAATTAAAAATTGCGTTCCCCTCGAATTCCACGGAAACCATTTCAAAATGCACCGGGCTCTTAAACTATAAACAACATACAGGGTGGTCGACTTGAATACCACCACTTCAATATTTCCTGCATGTTGATATAAAAATTGTTTTGTGTGCAATTTCAATGCTAATAATGTACGAATTCACTGGAAAAGAAGATTTTTGTGTTTAGTTTATTCTGGCTGCGTTCTTATTATTTTTTAATTTTATTCGTCATATGGACAATCTAGAGGGTGTCTCAAAATTACTTCAACATCCGAAAATGGGAGGTTCCTGAGATCATCTGAAACAATATTTCCCTTTGCAGAAATGGCGTCCGCGGCTTTGCATGTAAGATTACTGTAAGTTTAGTACAAATTAATGAATATTATGTGAAACGAAAATAGTTTGGAGGTTAAGGGTGAAAGGATAAGAAATTAAGTAGAACTTCAGAAAGATATTACGAGTTCTTCGGTAAGAGATACTACAGATGGACTATACTATACCAAAAACGCTCATGTATCTTCGGCAAAGAGGTTCGGCTGTATTAAAGAGCCGCGGTCGAAGCAAATCAAACTCCTATATGCCGGTCTTCAACTCGAACCTAATACAAGCCCATGCAAAACCACCCGTTTCCTGCGTATTTCTATTGATCCTCGATTGCCAGCGGCAGTTCGGCGTAGGTATCTATGAACTACATGGACCGCACATTGCTATCGATACTTGACTTCGAGCAGTATGGGGATGAGTAGCCGAATCCAATCTACCAAGTCTGCACAACAAAGTCTCCTGTCCCCTGCTATTTATTCTGGTCCTGAGTAAAACTATATGCCACATGTTATCAGGCAGCTACTTCTGTCGCGAGCAGTTGATTACATGTCAGTTCATCATTTTAAATAACTGCTTTATATGTTTGCCTTCATATTGTTATAAGCAAACACGTTCATTCATTCGCTAATCTTCCTCTTACTTATGCCACTTGTGCTTCCTTAAAAGAATAGCCTGAATTTGTGCGCATTAATCGAAAACAAGGCACAACCAAATATTTATGACAAAAATGAGTAGATTGAAGTAGATTTTTGTCATAAATGTATAGAATCCGCAGTCTAATGATACAAAGTTGTTCAGTTCAGTACATAATTATAGTCGACGTAGCACATAATAAACAAAAGATCTGGAATTTGTCTGGAATTCCGGTATGGACTACTTTCATACTAACCGAAATGATTGTACACGTAAGAATGGTCTTGTTCCCTCGCTCGCGACTTAATGGATTAACCTGGAGGCGTAATTCAAGCTGTGTCGCGGCGTTGCGCGGAGCGAGAGCGCAGCCACGCAGCATCCGAGTGGTTTGTACGTTAGGTGTGAAATCGCCGTTGTTGTTTACGCATGTTTACGAATGCAAAGTGTTTGCGAGCATTGTGTGTAAAGCCACGCGTGCAGCGTAGAAGAGAGTGTAGCGGGCGCATTCAATGGGACCTGACGTGCGTGTCGCAAAGGGTGGGCGGTGGCAAAGAGAGGGTGAGGTGGACAGAGGGGATACGCCTGCATGTGCAAGAGGGGGTGTTAGCACACTTGGCGAGCTGCCATTTAGGGTTGGCTTCAGAGAGAAGAGGGTCGGGAACTACCCTCGCGCTTCACAGCCGTGCCCTTACAAACGGATGTGGAAAAGACGGAGGCTTTCTTTCCCTCCGACTGACGCGTCTCTTCTGTAAATACATTAAAAGGGAACCGCCACTCTCGCTCTCACTCTCTCTCTCACTCTATCCGCTCCCTCTCTTCAAGCTCCATTTTTTAAAATGTTGACATTCGTTAATCTTTTCCTACTTATGTCGCGCGCGCGCGCGTTCCAGCGGCCTGAAAATTTTCCCTCAACCGGAAGCTCCCTCTCGATCGTCGATGCGCGCGCGCGCATGCGGAATTGGACACACTGGCAAACTTTTCGTTTATAGAACTTTGGAAGTTTATTCAGGAATAGCCGGGGCTCGAGTGGCGCGGCGAGTTCGGTACGAATTTGTACGAATTTGTACGATGATGAGGTGATTTCAATGCCCCGCATCGAGAGATTTCCGCTGTTCCGCGTGATTATTCTTTGTTCGTACGCAATCCCGCCTTGAGTTTGCCTGTTCATTAGCTTATCTGTTCGAAAAGCTCGTAGGAAACTTACTGACGATTATATAATAAGAGAGATTACTAAAAATACTTATTTTGGTAGTTCACGCGACTGAACATGTTCCTCATTTTCATTCTATAAAACAGCCAAAATATCCTGTATTAAATCTGTGGATTCAATTACGAAAAAAATTGTCTAACGAATTTAAAAACCATTTGGAACGGAATTTGTTTTCGAGAAAGCAGGTCAATCTTCAAAACGAATCGAAGATTGTTATAGTATGATTTCTTTTTACGACATTTCAATAGTTTAACACCCGAAGTACTAGCAATAAACGTATACTGTCAAAGTGACGGGGATTTCATATTCTTTATTTTACAATTGTTGAGATTGTGAAGATGTTTTCGCAGATGCTTACTAGAGGTCCGTTGTTCCAGTGTTAATATCAACAATTCTCGAAAATGTGAAACGACTTCGAAGCTAGGTCGGAATATTTTTTGAAGCCACTGTACATCGATGTGCATATGAACGCATAAAGCGACGGTACATTTCAGAATAATTGAAGACTAGCATACATTTTCGGTATGAGTCACGTTTCATAGGCACCCTGTGCATGCTTACGTGGCACAGAATTCACCCTAATACAAGTCACCCCAGCGTAGCGATAGTGTGGCAGGCAGACTGCTACGTTCGAAGCTCATTCACCACATTGATTTTCCTTTCGGTGGCCCTTCGTTCCCGTGGCGTCCTCACCCTAAAGTTTCATCAGCAGGGAACATGTCATTGCCCCCGAAAAATAGCGGTATTTCGGGGCGGAGAACAGACCGAACTGTATCTCGGATTTCTTCAAGCTGCGCAGCCACGATAACAGAGTTCTTTCTCGCTGGCTGGATCAAATTTATGATACTGATTAATTCTTTTCAAACTAAATTGATCGTCATACTTTCGAAAATATACGATTGCAACGGCACTGCCGCCTCGGTGTTTTCGAAACGAATGAAAAGCCGCTCGCACAGCTATCCAATATATATAATTTTTCGAGTTTATAGAATAGTTTCAAAATTCAAACATCCCACCTGATCAGGAATATTTTTGTATCATCGATTTAAAGACATTCCATATTACCAGCCTAATAGATTGTCGGGGAGTATATACGCACAAAAATAATCGGTTTATTGAATGAATGGAGGCCTGAATATATGTGTTATATTTAACAAACTTTTCCAGGATTTTATATTTTCGCGCATTTACCAGTGAACCTATTAATACAACGCGAAGTAATATTTTATTTAGCCGTTGCTTGACGACAGCGATTCCGCATATAAATCGGCACTCGCGAGCGACTGATTAGTTTCGAACGAGGCGACATCCATTACTTTATATTCTCCGTCGAACGGAAAAATGGAAAAACGGGTGTGCCGGGATAAAAGCAAAAACTAAGGATAGCGATCGATTTATTTTATAAAGAGGAATCGGTCGGAGCGATCGCGTCTGTCCGTCGTTCATAATCCATTTCGAGTCACACGCCAACTGTCGCTTCGACTCGACAGCAGACTTTAACGGCCAGTCACTAACGGTCGGTTGTCCATGTCTCTCAATATCCTAGCGCGCGGCGCGATAGCATATACTCTACAAAAACGTGACCAATTTGAGGGGTGGCGCGTACTGAAGCGATTCGAATACAGAGAGCACGGGGGCTGTCATAAAATTCTCTATGGCGCGACATGCATCGACCGAGTGTAAATCGTGCGCGGAAACTGAGAAACCGGTGAGAAACATAAGGGCGCAGCTCTCGAATAGCAGCGAGTAGGGCGAGCGTAGGAAAAAGAAAGGGGAAGAGAAACAGCCGAAAGAAGCAGAGAGAAAAGAAAGAGCAGGAATCCTCTTGCAAAAGCGTAGACGAGGTCTTCGTTAAAATTCGTCGAGGCGGTCGTCGCGTCCTGGTCGGGACGTAAAAGAAAATAAAGGAGCGCTTAGTATTAATGTCGCGATTCGTGTCCTCGTCACGTACTGGCCCATCTCCCGCCCTAGCTTTTCTGGATGGGTTCTTCCGTTTATAATGCGAAATAAGCCTGATCGCGGACCACCCGTGCCCACACAATTTCAATAAACAATAAATCTCTTAACGACGAGCCGCGAAATCGGCCCAAGGGTATGAGACCTTCCCGAAGGGAAAAACGCGTGGCATGTGTCTCACATTTCGGAACGGTTCTTCGTCGATGAAGGGAACAAGATCGAACCTATCGATCGTTTCACCCTTCGTCATGGGGCTGCTGCGGCCCCACGCAAACAACTTTAAGCTGAGCAAGCTTTAATGCCTGTCGACCAGATTATTTCATGATTTGCGCGATTATTTGATAGTTCGACCGATTCCTGATGCTGCGGGGCAATTTGGTGGACTGCTAGTCTCTAAACCTCGGGGAAAATGGTTGCTGAAAAGGTCCAGGGTTATACAGGGTGGGCCAAAAGTCGCGAAGGGCTCTGAAAATTTAATCACTTTCCAAATCCCACTCTGTATTTCTGTTCCACCAATTTTGGTTTAACTCCGTGATATCGTTTATTATTGACGAAAAATATCACCAGCAACATGTCTATTATCACCCCAGGAACGTATTTGTTCTGAATTCATACAATAATCCATCGTTAAACATACACAATGATAAACTGAATAATAAATGATATCTTTGATCGCACTATTATGATCTAAGGAAATAATCAAGCTCAAATTGAATGAATAAGTGTCCATCTTCGTTGCCAGAAGCTCGGAATCGATTTCAGTATCGAAGAATTCGATATTTCGATGGCGATTTGCATAGGTTTAATCACGCAGTTTAGGGAATTCTTGCGCCCAGTTTCTGAACTGCCCTTTCAACGGCCTGCACAATTACACGCCGACAAAAAACAGCGTGAAAGATCGTTCATAGCCGTCGATTTAATAACCATGTTCGGAAACCAATCGCGGATCCGCGTATATCAATAGCATGTACGTTCTCCGCCGGTATTGCGATTTAATCTTTACTCAGGAGGCCCGTTTATTGCTCTGCATTTCGACGTTAATATCCTATATGCCCTACGTTTTACCAGCCAAATATCCATTAAACGGATTACCGGTCCAAGTTCAATATTTGGTTAAACTCGTCGGCCCTCTGGCTGGATTAATAGACGGCAGTATACACACGCGAAGTAAAATATTTCGATGCCTCAGCGATATTTCGCTATTTTTTTTTTTTTTGTTTTTTCATGTCGGCGAGCAGAGAAAGAGAGATACATTATTTCGAGATATTGCGCGAGAGTCAAGGCAAACATTCAATTTCCTGTATTTTTCTCTCAAATATAATATCCTTGGGAGAACCAATAATACACGAGAAATAATGTTCTGATTTTTGTAGCCAGAGAGACCAGCGACCGTGTTATCGCTTTTCACTTTCGAAATCGTCCGACATCGTATTAAATACTCTTCGGAGGAGCTTAATATCGCTCTGAAAATATACTCTCAGTCGGAAAGGTGGCATATGTGCAACATCTTTAATTGCCGAATGACAGGTATTCAATTTTGTTTTTGGAGAAGTTTGAATATCCTCAGGTTTTGTGTAGGACGAAGAAAAATTGTTTAATATGCTTGATCATTAATCTACACATATCCAGGAATATCCTTCTTTATTTGTTATTATTTTCATAAGTTAATTTCGTAACAAGTGACATAGAAAATTCATGGAAACATTTTCATAATTTCAAAATGACTGGTTCGGTAGCTCTAGCGTTAAAGATAACACATGAGTGCTGTTTCTTTGCCTAGATCGACGATTTCCTGTTTAACAAAATAGCTGAGCAATTCGCTCGACGTTTATCCCGTTACGCGTTCGTTGTTCCCTTTTCTTGCCTCGTATTTCCTATTTTCAATTTCTGTCCGTCCGGTTTCCGCGTTGCGGGTCGCATTGTTTTATTTAAATATATCTTCAGCGCGCACGTCAACCGATATTACGGCGAAAGCGTCTATTCGCTCGACAGACAAATCAAATTCACCAACGTTCCAACTTGTCTCCCCAACATGAAGTCTGCCCTTTCGACAATGTCACAGAGAAAATGCGATTTTTCCCTCGCAGCATCCAGGTAGGTACTACGTAGGCGACGCGACAAGGGCGAGTGAACGCGGCGAGAGAGAGGGAGAGAGAGAGAGAGAGAGAGAGAGAGAGAGAGAGAGAGAGAGAGAGAGATTCGGCACGGCAAAACGGCGAATGAAAAAACCAGGATGGTAGAAAACATCGCTGCAAATCGCCGACGCGAGAAGCCGCGAATTCCCAGAAGGGGTATTTCAATTTAATGTCCGTTAATCGTATTACGTTTTGACTTTCGCGAGCGCCCCTACGCGCGCCGGGGACACTCCGGGTGAATCCGTACGCACAGGAACGAGGAAGATTGCCTCGTTCCGGCTTTGTCTACGTCCCGGACGCATTTCCCTTACGTTCCCTTTTTGCTCTCTGCCTCTCTTCCTTTCTGTCCTCTCTTTCTCTCTCTCTGTCTTTCTCCGGTTATCACTTTTGCGCTCCTTTTTTCCCCGCACCTTTCAGCGACGTGTATCGCGACCGTAACCAGCCGCACAGGAATGTTAATACTTGTTTAGCCCCGGCTGATTTAGCGGGCAGAATTAAAAACACAATTTCCGGCGCGCCCTGGAACGCGTAAAGCGCACGCCCGCCTAATAGAATTACCGTGCAATCAGGGGTGCAGGATTTTCAGTGTGTGCCAACCGCGTCCCGGCGATTCCGTCCGCAGGCTCCGCCACCATTTCCAAGCTTTACGAGCCGCCACAACCTTTAATATCCTCTTTCTAACCTAACGTCCAGGATAAGATCGGCTTGAAAAATATCGCGAGCATAACCCGTTAAATTCATTTCCGAAGTAGAACGGCCGGGCCCCGTGATTGGCTAGTCGATATGCTTGATCCAAGGCCGAGGAAGGTTCCGCCTCGACGCGGATTACATGGAAATATATTCGCAGCCCTTCGGGTAATTGTGCGACTATTCCATTGTTTGGCGAGCAGCTGATGTAATGAAACCTAATAACAAGCTTGGATACAGTTCAGCCGGAATAGAAAAGAATACTGTAATTATATATACGAACAATGTTTTATGGAAAATTTTATGGGAAATTCAAATAATTTCTTATTCGAGTAAATTAAATCATTTGAACAAATACCACCCGCCATTGAAATCGGTTTTACATTAAACATTTCGTCAGAATTTCTGTGTTTATTTGGTAACCAAATTATAAAGTAAACCAGCGAAAAATTATTTTCATATATAAATATATTATCGCTCAGTCGCGTTTTAAAATAATATGTAACTAAATGGGATGATATATTATTCGAATCTTCATGTTCCAAACACATTATTTTAATAATGCCCGAGCCTGACTAATGAGTATAGCTTGCGGTATATTAAAGTCGGAAGCTGGTAATAATTTGTAAAATAAGGTAGAGACCGTTTACATTAATGAACGGGGTAATAACGTTTCTACGATACTTTGTTGTTACCACAAGAAATATATTTTACTCGATGAAACAAATGTGTCTGTGCTCTTTGTAAAATAATTTATGAATATGGAAAATGTACGGAAAAAGCCTTCTGGTAACTGGCAGGATTTAATACATATGTGTATCATACATACGACATGCATATTAATTGCGTATTATACGGAATTTTTTATGAGCAGTATTTTAAAAGCAACCTTTATAATGCTGCGGAACAATGAAGCAGAGTTCTGTGTCTTTGGTGCTTTAGTACAATGATGATTTTACGGGCATAGTAGAAATCCGATTATCCGAAATGATCGGGATTTTGGCGATGTCGTATTATCAAATATGCCGGATTATTGGGCTACATTGGTAATGCGATGAAAGCGAGGAATATAATTTTAAAAACTGCCATGGGTATTACGAAAATATACAACATTGCCAAAAATAATATATTACAATAAATATTTGTATTATGCTCGAGCTACCTCACCTTCCACTGCATCGCATTTAATTACTAATTTATACATATTTCGTACTTTAAAATGACAATCGTAGATCACAAACACCGACAAAGTTAATAATTTCGTTTAAGATGGTTATACACAAGATCATTTCTAAGCTTTCTTTTGATGCAGAATAAGTATTGACATTAAGACTAACATTTCTTTCCTTAAAAACTCCACAGAAACACATTGAAACGAAACCCCCAAGTTCGAACAGAACATTTTCAAACAGGAGCGATCCCCGTTCATTTCGACGCCACTTACAAATTAGAGCCTCGGAAACTAAACCACCGAAAGCAGACACGATAGTGGAAACGAGGAGGCGAAGGACGAATAAGAAGGCAAAATGTTGGAGCGAACGAGAAGAGGTAAAAGAGAAAAAAGGCAGGAGAACGAGGGGCTCGAGCGAGGATATAAATCGAGGGTGAATTGCAAACCTCCGGGGCAGCAGTTTCGAGGCTTACCCGCGATCCGAGGGATGTTCGTACGATTGTTGCCCGTAGTTTTATAATTATTGTGACGCCCTCGGGGCTTATGGGATCGAGGTTCGTTTGCTACATGCACACGTGCGGTATATCCTCCTGTACATGGGTTACGTGCATGCAAAATGTATAGAACGGTAACGGTGCTCGCTTACAAGCGCGTGTGCACGCACGTGCCCGCGCGAGCTCGCACGGAAACTTCTGATGTCGATGCTCGTGACGCATCAGATTCCGCGATGCGAATCTTCGTTATTACCCCCGGTTCGTTATAGTATCGCCACGACAGTGTTGTGAGATCGGCGAAGCTACTCAAGGATAGAGAATGAATACGGAAAAAGTAAGCAAGTAATAAAGAAAATTTCATTTTCTGTAATTATCGTCTGACTTTCATAATTGTAGCAACAATGGATGGCTGAGATTATACCGATCAAAACGAGTCCAAACACGAGGTAAATCGAACTAACTTTACTAAAATTTATTATGCGAGAGTTAATTACCTATGTGTGTAAGTATTTAAATCGCTAAAAATAGTTCGATTTACATCGTGTTTGGATTCATTTTAATCGGAAGAGTCACGCGACTATCCATTGTGTTACAATAACACGATAATTACTGTACCTGAAATTTCCTTTGAAATTCCGAGTCTCAATCGCTGATACTTGACGCGCGTCGCGTCGTGCGGCATTGTTCGAGTCAGTTATTGGAAACAAAAGATGCGCTGCTCGCAAGAATTTAACACCGGTCGGGACCGGCGCCATATATCCGGAGAGATGACTTTCCGGGAACTTGTTCGAACGGTATCGGTAAGACTGAAAAGTAGGCCGTGCCCTGAAAAGAGATCAGGCGAAGTCGGCTTGTATCAAATCGGGTCTCATGCAAACGCTTCCAACAATAAGGGGAGATAACTCGTGACTAGACTACGGATCTTTATGCAAAATAAAAATTGTCTGCATCTGTTGCAGGAGACAGGAGTCAGATAAACGTTGCATTCTTTCTCTAATAATTTTAAGAATTTGAATGCACATCGTCACCCTCAAATAATTTTAATCTTTCTAGTTTTAAATTGCACATTTTTGTTGCATTATGTGGGCACGTATCTGGACATCAATGTATATCTGAGCTCTACTGTATTACCCCGACTCGTCATACTCCTCTTTACTTTGTCGCCGGCCGAGTGGGATTTCGATTTCGCCCTTTCAATATCAGCCGTAAGAAAAACAGCGTGCCGTGGACACGAATGTTGACGCGGCTAGCTCGATTTTAGCGGACGTCGTTTATCGGCGGCGTCCTCCATGAAAAGCGCGAATTAAATAGCCCCCGGGGATAGGCCTTTGGCCGAAAGATAAATTCGTTTTTCATTCGCTTCGTTCTTCGTGTACCAAAAAAAAGGGTTCAGGTAAAAGCTAAAATCGTTTGCCGGATTTGTCAGCAGCTGCTCGTACGCGCTCGCGTTTGTGTGCGCGTTTATGCGCGCGTGTGCGTGCGCGAGTTTATATGTAGGTTCGCGTTCGCATTCACCGATTGCTTTCCCATTCGAGCGGTAAACAGGGAGCTTTACAGAAGAAACGAAGATTTGACGATGCGATGGGCGGTACTAACGCCGCAAATGTACTAGGTAGGCGGATTAATGTGCATTTACGAAACGCGTGCGCCCGCGGCCGCGGCCGCGAATGCGCGCGCGCGCGCGTACTCGCTTTTGCTCGCCATTCTTCGGGCACGTGTGTACACATGCGGCGTACATATAGATAGACACGTATGTATTGCATATAAACCTCGACGACGGCTGGTCGCTTGGCGTTCTACCTGCCATTCCCCACGCGCCCCCTTCCCTTTCTGACTCTCTTTATCCGGCCGCTATCCAAAACCTCCCTCTATGCCTGTCTCTTTCGCGCGGCAATCCAATCATCCGCATCCTACGATTTGTTCCTAGTAATTCCGTCTGTTTGATCGCGTCGCCGCTGTTACCGAGACTGTCTATTCTGCCAGCGGTGCTGACGATCGCTGGATGGTTGCCACTACTGTGACGCTCACAGCCGAAATATTCTGCGTTTACGCCGAGTCGATGCGTGCGCTTTGTGCATCGGTAATCCCTTCCCTTACAATTTCGTTCCAAGGTTTCGGATTAAAATGTACTGTTTCATCTGATGCTCTAAATACGCATCGAAAATAAAATGGCTTGTGTTGATTTAGAATCGATGTGAAACGGTTTGATTGCTTGTTCTGATGTTAGTTTATGATGGGAAGTTAAACATGATTGTGATTGACTATCAACAGATTATATAATTATGGTAGGCTCTGTGTTCGAAATCTTTATCACTTTGACTTAATATAATATTATAGCGCAAGTTTAAATAAAGAATTCAACTATGCCTGTCTCTCTACACTTTTAATTCTTTTTAATAAAATTTTTATAAGCAGGAAACAAAATGTGGTGCATCTCTCCCGAAATTACCCTAATAAATACAAACCATATTTACCATGAGCAAATGGAATAGCATATCTTTCTATTATATAAAATAGTTCTGTCACGCAAAAACTCCGAGTGACGAACCGCGAGGCGCCGCGTCGCGGGGATTAGTGTGCGAAGCGAACAGAGGGCGGAGCCACCTAGTAGGTTTATAATTTCCGAGCAGATTCAGATGTGCTACGATTCAAAATCAATGTAACGCATAATTCCCAAACATTACTGTGATTGTTTAAATGTAAACAACGCATACGTTTGTCCTCGTGAAATTATACCATTCTCCTGTAACGCGAATAAAGCATATACCCCACTCTCCTGCTAACTACGATTAAATAGTACTCGCGGGTAATGTTGAATGTAACAGTAAAATAGTATGGGGGCTTCAGGTGCCGCCGCCGACAGTGACACGAAAATACGTTGCGTGCTTGGTCTATCCTACACCTCGTCTGCGATATCAGCATTGTATTGGCTGTTGGTATAATCAGAGACAACAAATCAGTATCGCGATCGTTCGTTTACTCTAGAACGAAGCATTAAATGGTAAACGTGATTCAATTATCCAACCTGGCTTTTCACCCGATTTTTTCTATATACTCTGATAAACGATAATGATAATTATGTTTGCTAAAGATAACCAGGTAAGTGCACCGAAGTGTTGATAATTTAGACAAACGTTCCCGCGATTTGTTGTTAATCTACAGGCAATATTTATATTTCCTATCTGTAACCCTAAATGATATGATCGTGCCTATATCTTCCATGGCAGCTGAGAGAGTGAATGAGGCGATGGTCAAATAACCATTGTAGATTTTATATTCTTCAATTGTTGAATTGATAAGGACGATGTCATAAAAACTAATTCTGTAGATTTAGACAGGAGATCAGGACTGAAGTACATAGTATACTAAAAATCGCATTAAACAAGTTCAATCTTCTTATGTTTACGTCGATATGGGAATCAAGGCACCAGAAAGTAAGTAATTACTGCATTTCTTGTTTAACATATGGTTTGCCGTTCTAAACGAAACAGTGATAATATCATAAATCTCAACATTCGGTACAGTAATGAACGGCTCCATTAAACGCTCCCCCTTTGGGCCCAGTACGCCACCACCCCATAAAGCATTTTCATTCCCACGAACAGCGCAGTAGGCGGTATCAACGGATTTATAAAATGACAGTCCACTATGGGAAACCGATTTGCGATTTGCTAGCCACGTCATCGGCCCCTAGGATACTTTTATCTATTGTAGCTTGTTTTTCAATGAAAGGGACCCAAGGTGCACGAAAGGTAAATCCCAACAATAACTATCCACCTTATATATTGCGAGCTTGAAATAATTACAGTGGAATGAACAATTGCGTTAAGAGTCGAGAGTTGAAAAAGAAACTAATAAATAATTATTCTTTTCTCTTTGGAAAACCATTTTAATACAAGTATGCAGACACCATATAAAAATCTATAAAACAATGTGTTACGCGCGTATTCTAAATTTAAAATTCACACACCAGTTTCCCGGGTAACGCGTCCTCAATTACCGTTTATGGAAAATAACTGTCCCTCCTTACAGTATCTATGTATAAATGCGCGAAAAGTGGGCCATACCGGGCTCGGTCGAGAATGAAAAATGCTAGTGTACTTTTGTAGAAGCGGTTATGGTCCGCGCAACATAGCCAGCCCCGTAAATAAATGGTGTTTAACGCGCGAGATGTCAACACTTTTTCCATTACGCGATAAACACGAGGCTCGTGAACGTTAAGGGATTCGCGCATTTACAGGGCCCGTTACATCCGTTACAGTGAGGCAGGGAGCATCGGAACGATGGGATGCTTTGAGGCGGTAAAACTCTTCGTAAAATTGCTCGTTATTATTATAACGCGGTCGTCGTTGTCTACGCTATCCACTCACTATCGCAGCCCGTGAGAGGATGCCAGATGGATTATTAAACTTCTAATGTCGCGGGCGAGCCCGGCATTACGGACTCTATAGCGTAAAGCTGTGTCCTCACTGAAGCAACGTCGAGGAACTTCCATTTCCAATAAACAAATTATTCGAACGCTTTGTCCGTACCGAAGCGACAAAATCCAAGGAACATTCGACTACATATAACGATTTTTTGAGGAAATGTGACATAACATCAAAAAGCTGCTCGTTGTTGCCTCAGTGAGGACGCTGCTTAAGAGTTTCGCGAGGAGCTTGAGTAACAAAACGCGGAGAGCTCGACGCGTGGAAAGAACAGGTTTGCGATAAACGCGACGGAATCTTCGAGCTTACTATATTTTCCCATTGTTGATACAATCATCGAATGTTTCCTGAAAATTTTATCACTAGACTGCAGATGTTTATGCTAAATAAAAATTGTCAAAACAGTTTTTCTTGAATGATTCCAATAAGATTTTTAATTTCTATAATTTCTCCAGTTTTAAATTTCACCTACCTCTTTTTGTCATAAAAATTGTTTAAAAATTCTGATAATTCAACTCGTTGACACCTAAATGTACTTCTAGTTAATCTGAACGAAGTCTGAAGCAATTCGACAAGAACAATGAGACGTCGTATGCAGTAACAATTCGCACATTTCACACAGATTACGAATCCACTGCGTACGCGGAAGCTATGCGTTACCAGACGGCGTAATAAAGATAAACACGTCGGTAAAACGGTGTGTTCCATAAAACTTTCGGTTACGATTACTGCGCGGCTATTGTTGTGACGTCAATGGTCTGTACAGAGACGGAGAGTAAGAGAATGGATTATTAAAATTTTCAGTATGTTACGGCAGAGGTAATACTTGGTTTTTTAGAGATGCAAAAATGTCGTTTCCTCCTTAATGAGTTTCCAGACTGAACCGGATTAGTACGGTAGATACAATCACTAATATTATTGTCGGCATTGTGACAGGGATTCAGCTTCGCGCTCTCACTCAACATTGCTTCCCTGCATTATTCTGAACACTTCCTTTTTAAAATGAAACGGGCCTGATGTTCCTTTCGAGGACGTAGTAAGCATAATTGGATTTTCTTCAATACCAATCTTAAGATAAGACTTGATTGTGTATAATTATTCCTTCATGAAACTTTTACCAATATATTAAAATCAATAATTAAAATAATACACGACATAATTTGGATCGCATTTATTTAATTCGCAATAAAGTAGAACCTGTATTATCCATACTAATCAGCGGAGTATATTTAATGTTTGGATAATAGTGCAATTATTTAACTGATTAATCTTTATTGTGTATACGGATCACTTTATACATTTAATTATTAAACCAGCAAATACGATCCAAATTGTGTCGCGTTTAGTCTCAGTTTTATCAGAAAAATGTCACAAATGCATCGATAAAAGTTTAAGAAAGGAATAATGAAAAACAACAAAGTTTCGTCTAATAGTAATTACACTATTTTCCGGTGGAGCTTCTTGGTCTTTCAAGAGGTATATTCTTCGGTATCGACGATAAATTTTTCACAAATACGATGCACATCTTTCCCATATACATGAAGGTATTACTGTATTTAGTATGAAGGTACCGGTAAAAACTGAGATTGATGTATCTCGGAACGTAACCGGCATAACGATGAAGATCAAAATTCGAATTGCGAAGGAAGATGAACAGGAAAATAAAAATGGGGGAAGGAAAAAGTGAAGCACTGGAAGTGGCGACGTTTTAAAGCGCTCTGGTTAAGCCGACCACCATCGGTTATTTGATAACGTAGGACGAAGAGCTGAACGAGGCGGGAGAGCAGCATCAAACGGGGATGGGTAATGTACGAATGTAAAGGTTTATGGGCAATATGGTGTATTTACGGTTGACGGGCAAAAGTTACCGTACAGAAGGGAACTAGGATACCTATAAATTTTTCTCCATCTCTCTTCCCATTCGTCGGTTCGACTTACCGGCACTGCCGGGTAAAAATCTCGCAGATATTGACGAAGCTTCCCCGTGTAACGCGACTGGATTCGCTCGACCGACAGAACGTGTCCACTCATCTGTTTCCCCTGTTGTTTACGTGGTTGTCAGGTTTCCACGGTAAGTCGAATTAATGTTCGAATTGTAATCCTAGATGCTCATCATGACGCGCCACAGATGTGGTAGTCGGTAGTCCGGACAATAGAATTTTCTGCTAGAATTTTTGCGTGGGGAAAAATATTCATTAACATCGACATACCGTAGAATCTGTACTGTACAATCGAACATATGCAGCTATATGCATAAATTGCATGACGATAGCGTGATTTGCCTTTATACTTATGCATCATTAAGTATAAAAGTTTGATACATTAAACATCCACATACAAGCATTCAGAAATGTGCGATAATCAGTTCTGAATACAAAAATTAATTCGTAAGGGTCTACGCAACCCTCAAATAGGATTAAGTGAAGCTTTGCTTAGCGTTCCATATAAAAGTCTTGTTTTTTACACTATTTTTATGTACGAAAAAGTGTTGCACAACCAATTAAATGATTGTTTCACACATGTAATGATAAGAATTCATTGTACTTTTCACACATTGGTCATTCCAACGTGTCTGCAAGGAGCATTTATAAACTAATGGTGTGAATGGATGAGAGCCAGTGTGTCTGATCAGCGGTGATTTTAGATAGAACCCTGTAAATGTAGCTAGTGTGTTAAAAACGATTTATTGTTCGTCTATCGCACGGAAATATCTGGATGATAAAGAAACTTAACCGATTCATGCTTTTATGTTATTACCCGTTGATGCGGAACATGACAAGGTGCCAAACAAGTTTGATATCGTTTGAACCATCGCGTCTCAGCGTTTTTAACCCTATTCAACCTTAATGGGTTCGCTGACGACGGAACCAGTTCGATGACGTGGCTCGCATTTTTATCTGATCTCGCACAGTTCGTGCGATTCGGATCCTGTTTGATGATCCTTAAACGAAGGTTTGCGATATTGTAATATCAGATAGATAAATGCTTGTTCCCTTATAAAGCGATTCTCTGCAATTTTTAAACAGCGTTCACTATTTTTAGTAATATCTGGGAGTGAAACGTTTTCGATTGAAATGCTAGATCGGCGTATTTCGTTCCGTGGCGTTCGATCGGCGACTAAACGTACGAAGCACATTGTGGACTGTTATCGATTTATCACGGCCAGGTACGACATTCAACATGGGAACTGTAAATCAAAAATGTCATCGTAAAACACCGCCGACAAATTCCAGCCAGCCTGCCAACTGATCCAATCACCTCAGATTTCAAATATTTCTTTTGTTCATAAAGTTCACCGTGGTTTCAGAAATGCTAAATTACCGTCGGAGCTATACAAAATTAAATTATACGAACACTTGACGACGCTGCGAGCAGAAATTTCAATCTACATCACGGGTCTTTTGCGTAATATGTTTCGAGGATGAATTTCTGTTTGGCTTTAATATTTCGCTAAGGAGCGGAACGTAAAATCAATTTAAAAATACGTGGGCTCGAGCGAGATACGCAATCAAGTGATACAAAGTACCTGAGCAATGTAATAATAATTTTATTGTTTCAAATTTTTGTTTCGCAAATGAAACACGTTTTTTTAGTAATGAATATACAAGTTGAACAATTAAAACAAGGAAGCTTCATATTTTAAAAATAATATATTTATATTATATATATTTAAAATATATTTAAACATTAATTGTGAGCAGAAACTGATAATTACAACGATTAGAAATAAATGAGCATCAGCTCCAATGCACTTTTCAGCATAAAAAGCTACGTTCCTCATAAATGAAATCTCAGGCAACGAAATCTCGTTTTATATTTTCAACTTCAATTCTAAATAGAATTTCCTATTTCAAACCATTAAATCCTCTACGCTAATAATACAGCAAAGACCTCCTTTTCATTTATATCTATATACGTATATTCTTGAAGTCCAAGATCATTTCTGTTCTAAATTTGCTCTTTTTGCCAAGAGATATTTTAAGCAGCTGCTTGAAATGCAAAGTTAAGGTATTTCATTTTCTGCTTCAGGTTATTAAGATATTTTCTTTGACTGCGTACTATCCACTCTAAAGTTTTTACAAGTACATGTTCGTGTTATTTAACTTTTCGGACAACCCAATATTTTTCCCCTAATCGTAGCCAGTTTTGCGTACGGATGATTAATGTACATTCTTAGTAGGCAAAACACGCGTCCGATAATACATGGACTGAGTCAGCGATCCATATAGGCGCGTAAGCAAACAGAAAACAGAGTGTGTTGTTAACACGATGTTATTACGACAAACACAATGCACAATTATGCCGAAGTGTCCGCTGTAGCGGCATGTTTGCGCTATTAAAGCCCACAATTTTCCTTGTATAAGCACTTCGGACGCTGTTCCGCATTGCACTCTCCTTCGAGCCGGTGGCTGGGACTCGAGGAGGAGGCTGCTTTCGGGTGAAAGCTCTCAATATGTCCGACCTAATCCTCTCCCAGAGGTCCCGACGTCCCTCCCCCCTTCTCCCTCTCACTCTCTTGTTGGTGCTTTGCTTCGCAATACGTATAAACATTTCGAGCCCAGCTGTGCCACAGGATTTAAGAGCTGAGCGATTAATAAATGCTTCGTACGACGAGAGCCGGCACCAGGACTCTCCGACAGCCACTCGACGAGGCTGCCCGTGATTTACCGTTCGGACTCGCGTGTCTGCATTCAAGCTTCCGCGTCTGGATTTCCAGCGGTTTCGCGGCATCGTTTTGATTTAGTGCTCTTCTCGCCCGTTTGAAACATCGCTAGGTATCTGTCTTTCTCTTTCACGTCGATACCTGCGTGTCAACCCCGGCAAATGAAGGTTACAGACTGTCATTCGATCCCCTTGTCTCCGCAAGCGTTTGCTCGTCAACGTTTCCGAACGTGACTCGCGCTGTCTTTTAATTGAAATGGATCATTAGAGAGGCTGGATCCATCAAATGTTTGCGAGAAACGAACACCTACCAAAATGGGGCTATTACGCTGTGTGACTGAAGGATATAGCACATCTTGCGCACAGTTTTTTAAGTTTCGTGTTGTATAAATTGGTAAAACCGCATCGACACAAAATTTGACAAATATACATTTTGTATTACCGAAAAAAGAGAAAACGATAGCACAAGCACAAAATCTACACTTCCCAGTTGCGCGGGAGTTACTGAATAACAAGTACAGTTTTCTTTCGATAGGGCGATGAATAAAAGTTGACCACTACAGTTCTACGGCGACACAAAATAATAATTTCATCGACGTCAATTTCGGAGATAAAACGGTAGACGGGATATGTGTATTGAGGCACGATACATTCAGCGGAGTGACGAACCCGTGCAGGTGACAGCAGAACGATTAATCATCGATAAATATCGCCCTTTTAATACTCCCTCATAAAATGCTAGGCTGGGAAAATTATTGATTCGTCATATTTCCTGCCAGCAGTGTCGTTAACGGGACCATTCTGATGTATTGATGTCACGTGATCAAACAGAAAGCTCGGGGGAAAGTTATTGAAAATGCTTTCCCACATGCAATAACACACTTTATAAAAGTTGATCCCTGTGAAATCGAAAAGTATAGCTGTCTTCCCTTTCCGTAGTCGAATCGGTCGCTGTAATTTTACAATTCTCTCAACAGATTTCGTTATCTCTAATTAAGTTCATACCGCAGTGAATCGAGAGTCCGCGAATCTCTCGGAGGATTTCGCATTCAGCAAGAAAAGCTTATTATCTTGATACCTATCGGAGAAAAATGTCTCTGGCGTGGCAGAATTGTTGCTAATAAATAAAGTAGTAGAAGGGCAAGAAACGGAACGCGTAATCTCATTGTTTACGTTCCCTGTCTATGAAAGCTGTTTAAAGATGATATAATGCCACTCGACGGTCTAGCAGATAGATATGAATAGCACGTCGGGGGGCTTGGCAACAGAAAGAGGATCAGAAATGCAGGGGCGCAATGTTGTTACAACTTAATACACGAAATTGTTCTGCTGCGCGAATATTCGTTTAACGTTTACAACACACCGTTCTACATATAATAAGCGGATATAGGATACGGAGGTCGCCTCTCTCCGTTCCGAGGTGCGTCCACGGTATTATTTGCCTTGGTGTTGGTGGAGAATCTCATCGTGCAACCCTCCCGTGTTCAAGTATAGAAGAGAGAGAGAGGGGGGGAGAGAGAGTGAGAGAGAACCCTTGAACCTGCTTCGAATAATATTTCGTTCCATTATTCATAAACATTTTATAATCTTCTTAGCACGGTGAATTATTGCTGCTCGCACAATTGAAATAATGCGGGCTCGAGTCGCTTGTCCTGGGACCTCCTTCCGAGGATCGAAAAACGGAGTCGACTCTCGAGGAGAATCGAAAAGAGAGAGAAGGGTGAGTGGGGCGGGGGGGGGGGGGTGGAACGAGACAGGACGAGGTGAAGAAAAGTTGGCACGCAAACGAGAGAATGGAACGAGTTCGTTCGCTGAAGTGGCGTTGAAATGTTTCGAAGCGAGGGAAAAATAATTGGACGAAGAGTCTCTGTCGTTACTATCGCATTGGAGGAATGCGGACCGCCTCTCGCCGATGACGAAGACAGGCGGCCGTGTCTTCCCCAAAGGATCCGGGAAACGAATTCCTTTCTTAAACTCCTTCCTTCCTCGTTACCGAGACATTCTATGCTGCCACCCCCCTCCTCCCGCCCACCCCGAACTACCAATCTAGCTAGTATCCACCGATAAAGTAACTTATTTGAATACAACGGCGGGATCGCAAATAACTTTGGAAAACATGATAATTATATGGCGTGTCGTCTGACAGACCTCCCTGAAGGAGGCTCAGGATATTAGCTCCGGTTCTTTGGTACTTATAGAAAGATAATGACGAGATTCATGTACGCGGTGTCTACCTGAAACGTATAATCTTCGTTCCTAACCTCGCAGCTACAATGATTACCGTTTCTTTGTCCCTGATCATTTCACAGAAGTAAACAGAAAATGTATTATTTTATCACGAATATTCGCTGCAGTAAATATATCTGACTCCCACAATGCGTTAGAGTATACCTGGTAGATGACCTCGGGATGACCTTGAATATCGGAAGAGAAATGTCATTCTAGGATAGCATCAGAATGGTATACGAATGGGAGTATACGAATGCTTACGATACAAAATGCCCAACGGGATCGTTATCGCCACCTTATTGCTCGGCAGCAGCGAAACACTGAATAAATCGGGTTATGTTTCTCAACGTCTATGTAGATGCACACAAATGTTCGTTGCATCGTGCGATTCATCAACAGAAGTTTCACTTGTTGCTCCGTTCGGAACTTTGCGGCATGGATTATGTAAATCGTATCTTCATTTGTTAATAGCCGGTGCAACAACCTAAGAACAACGAATCTTGTCTTGAACAGTATTTACTTGCTATGTTTTCCAACGCGTTATAGAAATCTGACTTATCGACAGATAATTTAAGATACGTAAGAGAAAAATAGTGTAGCTCGTTATTACGTTAGGTTATTACCTAATATTATTGAAATCTCGTTACTTTTTTATGCTATGCGAGTACTAACGTGGTTTTACTACTGACCGAATTATTCCCGAAAACCAAAAACTTCAGAGCCAAAATTCGTGCTCCACGTAGTAGGATGATATCGACATGCTGTTCGTCAGGACACTACACGTCACTAGCGTAACTCTACTGGCTGCACCAGCAGCCCTAAAGTGATATACAGGTGAAGTCGTACAAGAGAGATCTCCTTGATGTCTCTATTACATCGCGGATTAGCTAGTTCTGAAATTCAAGTGAGAGCGGGTGAACGGTGATGAAGCGTGTTCGGAAAGTTTCCGTCAGAACAGAACCAAGACAAGGGACGTAACGGAGGAGTTGCAGGGAATAACCGATCGGTAGCTCCCCATAGAAGATAAATCCTTTAGAGACGAGACGTGTTGCTGGCCATTTCAGAATAATTATAATTAAATTTATCGCCAACAGGTTAGTTAACAATAAATTCGTTTCATTAATCCCGTTGGACCTGATTTACATTAACGTATGCACGTCGCACCACCCACTTTTAATTTATTGCGACTGCAATTATTTCTACCATATGTACACTACAATATGTACATATATCATATGTATTAGGCTTTAGGTGTGAACCGGATTTGCGTTGCCGTGTGCCGATCTTGCGCATTTTTTACTTTTTGCTCATGAATTGCAGAAAGTTAAATGTTAACATATCTCGTGTGTCGTGTGTGAATAAAATAATGTTAATGTGAAGATTGACACTTTTGCAGACGCCTAATACATATACAGATGCACGACACTTAGGAAAAAGGTAATGTTAATCGTATTTATTTTTAATTACGAAATGTCTCAAAAGGATAAGTGTCTACTGAATTGGCATTGAACCTGCCACTGTCAAATGATTTCCCTTTGTTTTGCAATTATTGTAGTTACAAAGCCATCCATGGTAAATGATCGAATAAATTTAATTATTGAAGCATATATTATAATAAGAATCGTACAAATTCGAAATAAATTCAATTTTCCTATTTTCGTATTAGTGAATGTGCAATGTTGAATGTGCTGTTTCTTAAACGCAACGATGCAAAGTACTGTTTTTTGAGGTTATGTACCAATTAGCAATTGTTCAATCACAATTGAATATATGTAAAGGCACCGAACTTATTTGTACATCTAATAACTACAATTGTATCAGTATTTACCAGTATAACTAATGGTTCTTAACATCATCTGGTATATCCTAATAGCAGATTAATGTTGGCATAACCTCAACGACCACAATGCTTAAAAAAGTTTGAAGTTTGAAGTTTGAATTCACCGAAAAATAGAATGTTGAAGTTGCCGAGGGCTCTTGCTAGTAACTAGCGCAATATTTCGAAGGGATGATCGATTCGTGGGAAGCAATGATCGCAGTAGCAGTAGGCTTTTAATTAAAGTGCTTGAAACGCGAGTGCAACATCAGCCCGATTTTCGACAAAGAGTCCAAAGGCAATGACAGAAGCTACAGTTCAGCAGAAAGGAATAGACGGTGGGTGAACGAGAGAGGAGAGAGATTCGGTGTCCGTGAAGCACAAGAGCAGAGTCTCCTGACATCATAAGGGTCTCTCTTCCTACAGTACTGCTTTCACCCCTACCCCGTTCACAGTCATGCCTTCGCCAAGTTCCTTTCGCATTGCAAACCTATCAAAGACGATGGGTGCTATGTTACATCACCGGGCCGCGTTCAAAATCTTATTAACCGTTGAAAGTGAGTTTTACTTCAAGGTGGAATTTAATTACATTCACGCCTGCTAGGCCACTTAGCCCTCCTTCTTTTTGTCACGATGCAGCTTCAATCACATAACCCTTTCCCCGCGACCGTTTTTCATCGTTCCCTTCATTTTCTTGCACCTTACTACCCCCGATTTCTGCCTCTGCTTTAATCATTATTCTCGGTTTCTTCTCTCACTTTCCCCTCAACCTCAAAAACTCAATTAGTTTCCCGTTACCCGGCGTCTTTATTTTTACACGGACATCTTTTTTGAAATCATTGGTTCCCTCCACGGAAATTGCCAGCTTCTTATGCAATCTGAACTTCTTCCAATTCATTTCTCTTCGTTCTCTCTCTTTGGTGAAATGGATTTTCATTGGTTCGAAAGTGTAGCTACGGGAAAGGGTTTCATGATGCTGATGGTGTGAATGATCGATTTTTTCGTTGCGTTGTTTTTGTGGATCGGCAATTATGCGACTCACAAGCGAGGAAGATGGTGTCTTTCACACAACCTGTGTTGGCTTTAATCTGGGATCTATTTTGCGCAGTTGGCTTATGTTGATCCCCAAATTTCCTCTTTTTAGGGCTGAATTCCCCGGGGAGTATTTGATTCTATTTAATATGCAGAAGGACGCTTTGGGAATGGTGCGAAATATAAGCCTCGCAGCTTACGATTGCTAAATATGCAAATAATACAACAAAATTTATTCTGTCGCGCGGCGTATCAAAGTAGCTAGATCAACTCACTCCCCAATCTTTTATTCGCTGTAATTCTGATTTTGTAAAGTATAATGCAATAATATAGCGATAAATTTTGTCCAGTTTAACTAAAGGGAATAATATTAACGTCAGACAAAATAAAAAAAAAACAGGACATTCTAAAAGTATTGTATGCATATCTAACCTTTTAAAGAATAGATATAGTGAAGAGAAAACAATTCTTCCGCACATAATTGATTCATATATCCAGTTAAATATTTATCACACTGTAACATTTAACATACGTGGTACCAAGTTCAAATTGTTATTATTCATTCAATGATATTATTTATGAAACAAACAGTTTATTCTAAATAGCAGTTGCAATAGATACAAATCTCCAAAATGTTAATTAACCCTGCATTACTCATATGCCTGCAATAGAGTTCCAATAAATTCAATTCAACTAAATTTATATATTATATTCATTATTAGTCCAATTCAATTTCTTATAAGAAAGATTTCGACTGTCTATTAATCACATACACAATATTAAATAAATTATGTTCAATATTTTCACCAGACTCGACATTAAAAGGCAAGTGGTCAGATAGAAAAATAGTTTGGAGTTTGACGAAGCAACGTGTAAATCGGCATAGTATAAGAATATATAAAAATAGTGAAGAATAAAAGTATTTATCACTCACCTCTGCTACCGCCGTCAGGTCCTCGGAGGATGGTACACTCCTCTATTGTGCCAAAGGCAGTGAACAACTTTCTGACATCGTCTTCGGTTTGCTGTTTGCTGAGCATTCCCACGAACAGCTTTCTGTCTGCGGGTCGTCCGCGTGTTGAAATAAAGGGAACAGAGAAAAAAAAACGAAAAAAAATGTATTAGTCTTTGTCTTAGATATAGCGGGATTTCGCTTATAGCGCTTATTAGGCATTAAAAAGAGATTTTGCGGCTAACACCGAGAACGACAAAGTTACACGGTTACACCAGCATCCACCATCCTAAGGGGAAGGAAGTAAGGGTATATAAATATACATATATACGTGTATATCTACATATTTCGGAATGTATATAGATATATACATATGTATATGTCTATGTTAGATGCAAAATTTACACTGCCTGTTATGGCCGTACTTCAATTACACATTGTTTCCTTTTTTTTTGGTTGCACTTTAGACTCGTGCGAAATGTATATATGTATGCATACATCGATACGTTCCCGATTGTGGATATATAAAATGGACGTAAAAATGACAAGGATAATAAAGTATCATTTGTAATACTAATATCGGTAACAGTATTGTATAATATATAACACGACGTACACGTGTGACAGTGACGATAATATATTTCAGTGGGAGTTAGAAGGTAGTAAAGTAACGATAACAAAGAAAATTAAGATAATTCAACCAATGTCAATCCTACATCCTACGCCACAAGCCGAAGAAACAGATGGAGAAAAAACGGTATCCGCGTAAAAATCGGATGGGGCGTACAAGCGACTCAACTACGGCCGGAAGTCTTGACGTTAATGTCGTCTACTACGATATTTCGCAATACATAATTATTTATAACTTTGCCGACTACACTACTGAAAAACTGTATTTGTAGACGACATTGCCAGCAAGTGTTCCGCATGGTGCTGAGGTCAATATATCGCTTATAAAGGGTCACACGCCACTTGTGTACAGAAAGAATCGGTATGTGATGGTAATGTTATCTCTCATTTAGTTAAAAATACTTGGGCCTGATTAGTTCCTCATGTTTTTGATCATTAATTGCGTGAGAACGTAAATTCATTGGAAAATGAGGTACTGAACTTTGAAAGCGTGTTCTACTCATTTAAAAGAAAAACAAAACTGAAAATACCCCATCTTTATTAACCAATCTGGATCGAGAAAATTTGCAAAATTTCGGTCAGATCAACAAAATCACTTGTTCCGATAGCAAGGCCCAACAATTTTCGTTATTTTGAGTTACATAATTATGAATGTATTCGCTACTCGTGTAACACACTCTCAAGGTTCTACGACTATTCGTGTAACGTCCCGAGAAATATCAATATTATAATTATATGATTAGATTGTTCAAAATTGTGTTCGAGTTATCAATTTTTTGTTTGACCGTAACAGAATTCCTGGTTCAGAGAGAATCAGATAAAATCGTAGATGGTAAATAGAAATATCTGCACTGAGAGTGTATCCCGCGTGTACGTGTACCCCTGTATAATATCGATAATTTATGGTCGTGGGTGTGCGAGATCGACTGGGACTACGTGAAAGAGAAATGTGGCCAATGGGAACGCGTGGAAGGATCTGTCGTCGTGGATAGAGAGCAGTTTTGGGGGACTGGCTGTTGATGGAGGGGGTCAGGGATAAAAAAGTTCTTATATAGAATCATATCTAAGTAATAGAATAAGATAAACGTAGCTGACATCATAATCAGAAAATATTTACAGAGGTGATAAAAAAACACATCGACAACGAACGAGACAACACATCCAACGAGCGAGCCACTATTTTATGGTCATAGCTGTAAAGAGCGGTATAATATATATAAATATATAATCATATATAAATATATAATATTTACGCTTGAGGTTGTTTATACGAAAGGGATCAAGGTGAAAAGTTGAAAAATTGGGATCAATTACGGGATAATGAATAATCTTACGAGACGAACGATATATATTCGGTCCTCGAAACAAAAAGGGAAGCTATTCTGCAACATACGGTCGGTAGACGCTCTGAGATAATGAGTTTTACCCTTTGAAATTCGAGCTGGTCGTGCACGCATGCGTCCTTAACCTTGCAAAGATGTCCTGGGGTCTCTGGTGACCCTAACAAAATTTCTTAATTTTCTATCGTATTGCACAACTGAAACACTTTGAAACACTTCGGGGTTTCAGTTTTAAATTACGTACAGTGGGACCTTGATTATCCAAACCTCCGATGTCTGAAGTCTTTAATATATCCCGACAGGCCTCAGATATAAATAGCTCAATCTAAGGAGATTTATGTGCACGTTAATCAAAATTGAATCTAGCATTATAATTGAGTTCGAATATTCAAACAGTTTCCCTGTTTAGTTCGGATAATCGAGGTTCTGTACATGAAACTATCTTAGTAAGCGTTTAAAGAATTTTGGATAAGTCCTTTGAATGGTACTTTGTAGTTTGAATATAAAATGGTTCCACTAAGGGTTAAATAGTCAACGCGACGACCGCCATCGTGTTAATTTATAGGCTGCTGAAGGTTTGGCTCATGGGAATCTAAGAGCGTCCACGCACATTCCGCCGTAACGAGTTTTTAACAATGTGATAAACGCCGGTGCGCAATAAATAGAGCAAAAACACGAACGACAAGTTGACGGCTACTAGGTAAACGTTCACGCACGTGGGCACGCACAACATTGTTTGTAATACCTTATATAGAGTGTACCACGCTGTATGTTCGAGTTCTCCGATGAAATGGATTAGGAACAGCAGAACGGTATTCGAAACGGAGATAGGTTTTTCTAATAAAGACGCGTCGCATTTCGCGAAACCGAATCGAATAGGGCAGCTCTTTTGCCATGATTAATCGAATCGAACGCATTCCGAACGACCGAAAAATCAATTTCTTTGCTAAATCGGTGACACGATTGCAAAAGCCAAACAATTGAAAATTAAATTCCCAGGGAATCCGTAATCTCAAGTGCTTTCATAATACGATCAAAGAGCAACAAATTTTGCGAGTTCGACAAAGTCCCGCGATCGGACAAAATTTAGGGCATATTCGTTCAATGATATTTGAATCTTAGATTCTGTTTTTATTCGAAATTGAATATACAGAGCATCGCCGAAATAATTTGTAAGTTTTACGACTTTTGTGATGATCTAATGAAGAAACGCTGCGAGCAATGTTTTCCTTTTCACTTAACACCTTGTCTATTACAATCTTTCATCGAATTCAACGTACCTGCTTGATGAAACATTGAAACAATTTAGGAGAAGAAAATCATTATGCTGTATACTATGATTTTAGGCAACAATGTACTTAAAATTAATTTGACTGAAACTTTTCTTTGATAAATACTACTCTTTTTTTGCAAGCAGAGTTGAATGATTTAATGAAGGGTACCCTTTTCTTTTGCATTAAATTGCATTCACAATCTTAAATATTCGATCGAATAAATGAAACAACCAGAAGAAACATATTTATTTCACATAATTCTTCGTCAAATCTTGACTTACGATTTTAAAGAAACAAGCAGTGGCACCTACTGTCGGACACTTTCAAAATATATGCTTTTACTGCCTTTACAGGTTTGTAATGCATCTACTCATTCTTGCCATAGATGCATGAATTCCGCAGACTAATTATGAAACATCTGATAGAATCGTTTAGTGTCCAATAGTTCTTAAGGCTTGTCCTCATTTCATTGATTTCATTTTGTTATTGTTCAGAGGCTCGTCAGTTCCGTTGAATTCTCTGCTTCTGTTAAATCTTCCTCATGCTTTCCTCGGGTTCAGTCTTTCCCTCATATTTCAATTGTTTAATAAAATGCTAGTGTCCGACACCAAGTGCTCTCCAGCGTCAGGTAACTTCCCCTACACGGCTCTATTCGAAATTTCTTAATCCCGGGTTGAAAAACCGGGGAATCTTGCATGTACAACTTTTTTCATTAGATCAACGCAACCGTCTAAAAAAACGTATGGTCTACAACGACAAACACCACGTATATGTATACTGGTCGCGCGACGGGTCTAGAAATTGGACCGTGGTCGAGGGAGGAGAAGAAAAGTTCGTGAAGGAATGCTGGGTATCGTGGGTCAAACACTAGCGAGCAGCAAAATGAACTTTGCGGCGAGCTGTGCTGGCTGAATCAGCGGTGATGGCGTGATGAGAGAGAAAAATTCGTTTTTTCTTTTTTCTCTTAAAGAGGTTCTCCTTCTGCCGATTTGCGGAGAAGAAGAAGAATAGAGGTACTGTAAGGAAGCTAGCTATCTCCTGGAAGTCGAAGTTACCTTCAGCTGCCGCCACCGGTGCCTCCTACTTCCAGAAGATGGCACTGGTGCTCCCGTCGTCCATCATGCACTCTGGAATACAGAACAGAAACAAAGAAATGCTATTGGGCCCAAATTACATCATTCGTTGTCGTCGTTGACTATATGTATCTCCTCGAGACTAGATACACGTCCTCCCTGCACGAGTCTAAACAAATTTGTCTCTTTCTGTTAGCGAAAGAGATCCTCTTAGAATATAGAGTGCAGCATATTTCTGCAACCTCTCATGGAAGGTCTTAAACCGCAAACGATCACTAGGATTTAAGTTCGCAGCTATACGACTGTTTGCGAGTTCAGATTCTTTTAGTGCTGCACATGTTCGGCGAGAAAAACCTGGTCGTTTGATAAAACGATTGTATCTCGAGTAGGCGAGGGCACTTCCGTTAATCGAAAGTTCGGAAGTTCCTGCGTGGTGTCGGGCGGGCAAGGATTTCAATCGGGCGTAACCGTTTTATCACAATTTTACATTCCTCGGATAACGCGGCTACGGTTCGTGCTTTCGATTCACCGCATTCCCCACGTGAATGAACTTAATGACGCGTCTTCGCGAGGTTATGGAGATGCAAAATTGGCGAACCGAGTTAAAGGTCGTCGTCGCGGGTGCTAGACGCGAGCTCATTCCAGCCGGTGGCTTGGCTCGCGCCTTCCAGCTAGGCTCCAGGGCACATTTAAGGATTTGTCTCGGGAAATTAGATTCTCGCCTGACTTGCAGCCTCGTTGCATCCCCGTTCTCCACGGATTCTTACCCCTTCGTCCACCCTGCTCTTTCTCAAACCCCCTCCCCACCCCTCCCTTCCCACCGTTCGTTCCCTTCGTTCCTTTTCGCTCCGTCCTTCAACCATCCTCACACTTCCTTCTGCTATTCTTTGACAGGGAATTCTCCTTCCTTAAGCCCCGAGTACTTTTCATCGAGCGTTCGTTTCCATTGTCGTGCCAGGACACCGTGGGGACCAGGAATTGGACCTTTGTCGCTCTGGCTAAGTGTTAACGTGCCCTTCGCGTTCCTTTTCCCGGTCAGGGTCTCTCCGAGAAATCAAGGAAGGAATTAACCCTTGGGAAATTATCTTCTAACTGGACACCGAGAACAAAGCGAACATTCTGTTTGACGCCGTATTTCCTTTTCTTTCGCCCGCTCTCCCACCTCCGACGACTCCTTTTGTTCCGCTTTTAGATTGGTTTTTGTTCACACCCTACGATTACTTCGTTAATTCGATTAAAACGGTGAATGGGATAATATTGGAAAACACATGGAAATGGAAGACATAACGTTCGCCAGCTACGACGTCCGTCTAATCGATCCTAATGGATCACGCCGAATAATTACCTTTAATTCTTGGAGACAAACAGACCCCGTCAAAGTGTTCAAATTTTCCGAACAATGGAACGAGCACTCGATGATTGTACGAAAACCAAGTTTCATTGCATCGTTCAGTAAACCACGGTCTTATCCTTGTACCGTCCGCAAGACAATATACAGTAGAACCTCGGTCGTTGGATACTGGCGATTCCCACCACAATATTGTCGAAGTTCTGGTACTCGTGGTGGGGATTGTGCTGGCTACGTAGAAACAAAAGGGGATCTTCGAATCACTATGATTGATTGCTTCTTTCGTTGCACAACCTCGATTTTTGCACTTTCGGTTTCGACCACGAGCGCGGTTTTACTGTACAGTCAACCCTTGCGGGAAACGATTTCATTTTTTCTGTCTCACAGAAATTCTGAAATGTCAAGTATACATCGACCTAAAGAGCCATACAGAGCTTGCTATGGTTGTATCGCAGAAAAGTGTCGAATGTTTCCCGTTTGCCAATGCTCTCGGAGATCGATCCGATCGACTGATTAGAAAACGTCTTCGATACACTAACTTCGGCACGAATTCTTGCGTGCTTAACGACGAAGAGGTCGTTAAATACGCCGTAATTTCTGACCCATACGTAACTTTATACCTCGGTGCGACGTTCTATTGACGACATCATTCCCCGTCTACGAAGAAGCACGTCGTTCTCTCATAATCCTCAAGGATTTCTCGCAATAGCTTCGGACCCGGAGCAGTTCGTGCCACGTCGACCAACTCAAAGTTGCCGGCAATGAAGGCAACCTTCGAGAATCTCGATATCCCAGGATACGTTTATCTGCTCGAACATGGTAGGGCGAGTGATGGCGGCGGAGGCAAGGTGACTCGCCGAGGGATCGAAACTTATCTACTTGCTCAACTAGCTCCGGCATAGCAGCCACCCTTATCCACTCGCAGGAACTTCCACTACCCTTGAGCTTGAGCAACTTCCGCGCGAGATATACGTATTTCTCAAATCTGTTTCCGTCGTTGTACACTTAATTCCGGCAGCTTTCGCGAGACAATCGACCGTGCTTAGGCTTGAAAGCCGTGACAAAATGGTCGACATGTTTATTCTACAGTTTTCTCGGTTGGTGTTCAACCCTTCAGAGACAACGCCCGGTTGTTACTTTATTTTTGTATGATCAACGTTGTACGTATAATGTTACCGTAATCTACTGACGATTTAGACTCTTCTAAATTTTTATGCGAGATATAAGGGCTACAGTTTATTCCTTTTTTGAATGATTTTAATGAGTTGAAAATAGTACAACAACGTTCATCAATATTCTTTAACTCTTTATATTCATACTTTCGTGATTTTAATGACAATCATTAATTATTATAGTAAGCAATGTCTTTAATAATTTTGTTATTAAATGTCTTTAACGTAAAAGTCTATGTATGTGCACACGTATACCGTCTGAAACAGTGGAAGCAGCGGCAGTGACAGTGTTCAGGTTTAGATCGCTCGTCCTATAGTTACGTCAAACTGAGGCTTTGTGGGGTCACACTGAGACAGCCGACCGGAGATTACAATGGCATCTACGCGAGATTAGCATATGAATTACGGGCCCCCTCATCCATTTCTCTTGCTCCGCCCCGTAACCCGCTTTTCTCCTTCTTCACTGCTTCTCCTTGAACACCATAGATGGATCAAACTCAATTGACCGCGCAAAGCCAATATCCCGATTCCGACTTTTACGCGACCATAATTTCAACGTTTCCGCGAAAAAGCAACTGAAATCTGAGTAGACTTGAATTTAGCTTCGTGCAACTACCCTATTCTGACCACCCCTTCCCTCTTTCTTCAATTCTCTTCGTTATTTCTCTCTGTGTATAGCCTACTAATGTGAATTTTTACTATTATTAACACCACAATTAATAGACGTGTTCATAAGTGAATCGAATAATATAAATACTTAAGTGTGACTGCTATAATAGTAGGTAGATTTTAAAATTTCATAAAGAAATTTTGCAGGTGCTTAATGGATTACTAGTGTCATAGTTATCATATGTCTACACCGATAGTAAATGATATATAAATGATAAATAAAATGAGAAGTATTTATAAATCTGTTAATCAATAAATATAAGCATCAGTTTGCGCGTTTTATAGTAAATCCTACGTGCATGGTCAAGTATTATCCCATTTTTCAATTCATCCGAGCCATTTGTTGCGCGCGAGTTTTATAACGCTTGGTCCTCGCAAAAGCGGTAAGATCGCAAAAATATCGGTAGATTTTCGTTGACACGAAATTAATGAATAGTACACAACTCGAAAACGGCGCAGGCATTGTACAGAAACGAAATTTTATCGAGGCGTGCTTTTTTGTGTTTGTTCGATTGAAAGTTACGTATGGGTTGTCAACGAGTATTACTGTATGTTACAGTGAATGCTTTCCCATTCAATAAAAATATTTCATAGCTCGCCATTAAATCCGCTATATTTTATTGAATCTTTCCGTCAATCCTTTCCGTCATCCTTTGTTACGGATTCGGTGCCTTTAGAAGTAAATGCATTGCAGTTGTTATTAATTTCAGGAACACGAAAATGTTTTTAATAATTGTGCATCAATTTCGTCATTCAATTAGACGGCATTGGACACTGAATTGAACAATTCAGTTCTTTCGATCACGTATTTGGTCTTCATTTCTATCTTTCGAAGATTGAAGACTTGACGCAAGTTTAGTAACAATAGTAACATACAAGATAAGTCAGAAATGAATTTCAAATTCATTTGGTAGATCTCAAAAGCCTTATTAACGATATTCGATGATGATATTATAATTATACTGGTACGTGCGCCTGTTCTCACCTCCGCGGTTTTCACTGTCCGCCGGCTTCACTTGAATAGGACGGTTCATCTGGAACAAATAAGAAAACGTAGAAATTAGCAATGTAATTACGTTATATTTTTCCACAATAATCATATCATTGTGGTTCATTAAAACTGAAACGTTGTGGTCTTATAATAATGGTTAGTTTACTGCATTTAATTGAATTCATATTTGCAATGAAAAACCTGCTCATATACTATCTAAAATATATAATTTTATTCTTTTGTCATAAGTGGACTTTTCGTCATAAATAAATTCAATTGCATCAATATACACTTTACTCTTTCAGCTTTAATAAAAATGACGTTATAAAAATGTAATGAACTTTCCACACACAGGTAAGAGTACAGGAGAGAGATTAAAACTTTCTGCATAGTAAGGCGCATAATTCGTACATTATTAGTTCGACAGACAGTCACTGCACGAACTGTAAGGAATTTTCATTCCAAAAGTGTTTTTCCAACGTATGCTGTGTTTTGCATACAGGAGAAAATTCTCATTTCGAAAATTAAAGTGGAAATTGCTCCAGCGAGAAACTGTATTTTGCATCAGGGGTTCGATTATGCGAACTAGATAGAACTTATCCTACACAGGATCAGGAAGTAGAAAGGAATCGTTATTCGAGTGTAATTTGGACGGCGTTGGGTCATCGGTCTTGTTGAAACATTACGATCGTTCGTTGGGAAAGTTTCTTCTGGCGTTGACAAGACAGATTGTCATAAAATAAAAGTGGCGAGTGGGAAACGGTGACGCGGAACAGCAGGAGCCAAAATAAGAGCGAAAAACAGTGGGGGCATGCGAAGAAGAAACGTAGTAAGGGAAAAGGGGATATCGCTTCTCCCCCTCCTGCTCCGGTCGCCCTACCCAACGTTTTGGTTTGCGAAAATGTGGAATTCCAGAGCTCGACCTTCTGTACCATCCTCACGAAGTCTTTTGGACGACTGCGAATGGGTCGAGATCCCAGAGAACAAATAACATTGTTTATTTGTTGGACGGATCGCGCTACCGCAGAGCGCTCCAGTTCGTTCCTAGGGGATGAGAATGCATGATTCATGACGCGGGGGACACGGGACTGTACTCTGATCCCCTCTCTCCATCCCACCAAATTCTCCTCCCTCTCTTTCCCACTCTTTTAGCCGGCTGTTTTCTCTTCGGGAATCCCCTGCCCCCTTTCGTCACTTCGAAACTACCGGCGTGTCAGCCCTACCAGAAATGTGTTATGGCAAAGCTGTTTGGGAAATTTCTGTTTTCCAATCTTTCTTCTCGCTCTCTTGACCCGCATATGCATGCTTAGATTTATACCGTCTCTTGGATCAATGAAGATTTTATTAACCGGAAATGTCGTATTTCATGTTGCATGATTACTCTGGCTCAGATTGTCTCATTATACTAACCCCTTCGGGATGGCGTCTGTTGTACTGACTCTGAAGAGTATGTTGAAATTTATTACACAAGATTAGGCTATTAGGAGGCACTTTCAAACATTATTTTTATTTACGTTTACTTTCTAGAGTTTTAGGATAGCTTAAATGATCAGAAAGACTGTTTTCTATCAGTTGGACAATATTTAATTAAACTAATATTTCTATTAAAAGTATTATATTGAATATTAAAATTTAAAGGAAAGCAATTGTAAAAATTGACGGCGATCGTAGATTACGGTATAAAATTACCGGTATTGTGTCTGTATTTTATGGCGCAGGAGGCCCGTGGTTATGTTGGAAGTTTGATAATCTGCTGCTTAACAGAGGTATACCATGGACGCGCATCATAACCATCTGTCTTCGTATTCGCTACTCTTTTTTTCATTATGCACTGGCTGCTATAACATAAGAATGCTAGGGAAAGAACGCAGTGGGGTGGAAACGTACGCGGCAACCCCAAAACTTTTTCTTTGTACATGCAAGTCATATACCAAGGGGAGCTGCGTTGCAGGGGTCAGTGCCACGACCATGTGGAACTCACCCAGAAACTATGCTCGCCGACACAAGATTTCCGGGTTCATGCTCTTGAAAAGGCACATTGTTTCACTGCGTTCGCATTATGCGGTTCGCTATGAATCTACTTTTTGAGCCGTTCTTACTCGCGCTGTAAAAAACTAAGTAATTGCTGCCATTATACAATCTTTTTCCATTCTTCAAATTGTATCTATATCTTTCTAACGTGCGTATATTATTTTTGTGATTCGGCAATGCATTTTACATACTCTCGAAGCCAAATAAAATAATAAGGGCATTAATTTCTAAAATATTATCGGGTATCAATAATTACACACAAAGATTATTTTGGTTAGAATTATTCTTTCTAGAGTTAATAATAAACTGTGTGTTAATTTATGGTAAATATATTATATACATCTTACGTTTTATATTATTATAAAATATATTTGGAAGAGGGACGTAATCTTAAAATATATGTTGACATTAAGCATTTAGTATGACAATGAATTTTAACTACAGACGTTATTAATTAATTCAGCATGGCTATTTGTACTGCTTAAGATCCTGCATGACGAGAGATTAAACGTAACTCAGCGAATTCAGATTTTCACATTCGAATTGACATTCTAACGGAAGGAATCGGCTTCGTCATGGAGAATAATATTCTAAAGAATATAGAAGGATAACCCTGGTTCTATTTAAAGAAGAAAATCTTTCTCAGAGGGTAGCAGCTGCCTCGTGACCTCGTGACGCATCAAATTAATATAATGAGATTATACCCCTTAAAACCACTGGCAGTAACGGTAAAATACCAAGTCAGAATAGAAAAGTAATCCCACGTGTCCTCTATCATTTTAACCCGCTTTTTTCATTCGAAATTATTCTTCGTAATTATTCATATAATACTTAATTAATCAAGCTATAACTTTAAAGAATATAAATAATGTTATAATTGAATGTATGATGTACCCTTTGTCGCTATTTATATAATTCTTGATCGATCAAGCTATAATTTCATTCAAATAATTTTATAATTTAATATATGGTGTACACTTCACAGTCTCCACTTGTACCCCATTATTTTTACAAGTTTCTTACTATAATTAAGTCGTTATATATTTTGTGATGCGCATGAATATCTACATTTGTTCCTAGTTTACTGTACAAGAATAGTTGCTAACTATTTTAAATAAGAAAAGATTATTGCTACCGTTCTATTATAGTTCGTTTGCTTCAAATACGAACTTTTAAATATTTAAATATTTAAAATAGAATATTTAGAATAGGAAATATTTAAAAAGTGAAAAACGGCATATAGCTAATTGTTAAAAATTCGGTCGGAAATATCCGTGTAAGAGCATAACGGTATCATGGCAAGGAGGTATAAAGATATAATGAAATCAATGGGAGCAAACGCGGAAGGGATGAACAGGAAGCGACAGAGGAAGCAACGTAATTCTAGGGAGAACAAGAGAGACTAGGACAGGGGTTACTTTAAGCACTGTCCTCTGGTCAGGAAATTAAACTTTGAGTCGAGTGCCGGCTATTAGGCGTTTGTTGTTGTTTCGTTGTCAGGGGAACTGGATGTTTGTATAGATACCGGAATTGAGATACGACGTTTTACCCCTCTTACGTCTCTCTCTCTCTCACTCTCCTCTCTCCGGGGAAGTTTCACACAGAATGCATCGTGTAAATGTCACTTACTACCCGGGGGATCTGTACCAGTCAATAACGATTACTAGGCGAGGCTTCTGCGGAATGTATTGCAGGGCATAGACGTGGCGATTAACGTAGACAAGCATTAACTACCGCCCATTACCGGTGGCTCCGTTCCGTCCAAATAGTTCCACTTACAGTTGATTCACGTATCGCATTAATGTCAGTTAACGATTTCATCGAGTTCATGATTACGGTGCCGCAAATGCCGGCCGGCCGGGCGCAAAGAAGAATTGCGGGAAACAGCTGATTCGCTACATCACTTTAAACACCGAGTCGAGATTTCGCATAGACATTTGCGTCACGGGAATAGTGATACACACCTGTAGAAACTATGAAAAACGCTGCAAAAAAAAATTTATATTGATCGGACTTCATTTTGGACATAGTGTATATAGGAAAAATACTCTCGTTAGTGAATTAACTAATTTAGGAAGTGATTAATATCTTTCTTAGTAAGCAATGAGTGCTCTCAATCACTGGTTCTCCGTTGAGAATCTGCACTTTTGCTTTGACATTTCTTAAACTAATAATAAATTGACTATAAGAAAGCAAAAACTTTTGTCTATGAAAAGGTTAGAATACGTAATAGTTTATGTCGATAACGATTGTAAGAGTGAATTCACCACAATTGTAACATTTTGCAGTGGAACTCGTTGAAACAAAGTGGCATAGTTATTGGATCGTTTGACATAGATCGTTTGCCATAGATCCTTTGCCCCACTGTGCTGTCGGGCATCCCTTAACATGTAGTATGATATTTTTTTTCTTTTATGTAATTTCATTTCATACTAACCACTATACAATACTAGATTTATGCATTTATAACAAAAGTGAGTGAAGTAAATACGAAATATTATTTATAGCTTATTTAAATTATTAAAAAAAGTAAGACATTTCTATTCAGCACCTGTTCGTTAAAATTCAAGTAGACAATTTTTATTTTGCATAGGGATCCGCAGTCTAATTATTAAACAAATAAATTCTGACCTGAAAATGTTTTTTTGTTTAGTCTTTAAATGCTTCAACGTTCGGCCAAAGGTTCTGGAATTTACAGTGTCCCCAAACTGGTAACGAGGAACGAGGTTACATGAATTTGCATGAAAAAGTAAATCGAGAATGTACAGTGACATTTCCACGCTCAAAGCGTAATTTCTGAATAAATCGATATTGCCAATGTAGAACATTTTCTAGTTCACTGTGCAGATAATGTTCATCGTTTTCCGGTACACTTTCCGAATTTATTAATGTTTTACGTTTGTGGCAAAAATCATCATCTCCAGAATCGATTAGTGACAGCTATAAATGCAGTAACTTGGTTGACAACCCAATTTTATTAACATTCAATCGGCCTGTTCGTTTCCCACCCTAGTTTCTGATACGATTCAAGATCTAGATCACTTTTGAAGCAGTTAGTTTACTTGCATACTTTTTACGTAGTATGCACGTTATACATATACCTGAGTAATATAGAATTCTGATAGTGTATAAATAAACAACAAATTCACGAGTAACAAGCCATGAACAAAGTTGCGCATTTAATATATATTATTTAGTACGTTACGAAGGAATACATAATATCCGAGCTCTACATGGTATTAAGGAGTAACTTCTTGTGATCAGAGCACTGAATGGTTAATTTGTTGAATAATCGATCGGCAGCAAGCGGCGAATTAACGCGTCCTTAGATGCAAAACTTAATCCCAGGATGAAATATATTACAACCGAGCGCTCAGTATATTCTTTAAGCATTTTGTTGCATATCGCGCCGAGTCTTCGATAATTCGTGTCATCATCAGCCCCGTGCACTTAGAAAATCGATTCCCTTAAGAGGCACCACTCAAGATGGATAGTAATAAGTAAATGTGTTTGCTCAGCCCAGAGCGCGCATCACGAGCAATTAATTAAGCTCGATTATCTATGTACACTGCGGGAAGCAAGTCTTGCTACTGCCAGATAGATGCTGAGTAATAGCCATATGCTTCTACGAAGCGCACCGGGTAGGTATTCCTCCCTGTTTAATTCTACTTCGTCGTAGAAGGGTGGACAAAAATATAACTTTCCCTAATCACGGTGTAAAAAGTTATTATTCATTCACCACCGAGCCAGATTGTATCGAAATTTAATGCCCGCGATAGTTGCAATGAAATTTTTAAAGCCGTTTTTACACGGCCACCTGTGAACCGCGTCAAGATAATTTTAGCGATGCGCAATAACCGAGATCAGCTTCGGTTCATAAAACACAGAAAACTATCTTCATAATCCCTGCCCCGATGGTCGATCGAATTTCAAATAATATTTCCATCGAAAACCAATTGGGAACGTCCAATTAATCACACTGAGATTATAAAGACCGATCGATTCGGAACTCGTCTCTTTTACTGCATTTCGAAAAGAGGTTCAACCCTTGTTTCATGCAATTAATATTAATCGTATTTATACTCCCGCTAGCTCCCCTCGCTGTTCTTCTCTAGCATCCTCTTTTTAGCCAATTCTTTTTCTAGCGGAAGTCTGATTCCAAAAAGGTTGAATATTATAAAAATGAGTCTTCAGTTTCCCAACTGCTACTTCATGTAGTAGTAAGTACTTTCAACTTTTGTGTAAAAAGGTTCGAGATTAGCTTAATAACAATTTTCGATTAGTAAAACGCAGAACTCTGTCTTGACGATCCTCCTCGCCGTTCATTGATACCTTGACCATCATTTCATTCGAAAACCAATTGGAACCGACCAATTAATCGCTGTGCGACTACAAGGGCCGATTAAATCAGAACTGCACTCTTCTTCAGGACTCTGGAAGGAGGCTAAACAGCCTCGTGTAATTAAATAAACCGTATTTATGCACTTTGGTCCCTCTCTCTACTTCCTCTCTCCTCTCTTCATTCTTTTTAACCCAATTCTTTTCTCTCACAGGAAGTCTGATTCCAAGAAAGCCACGCAAAATCCAGATAGGGTATAGGTGGAGGTTGATAACTGCCAAATTGAATGGTGAATGGTCGCTTCGGAAATTGAATAAGCTATCGTGCCTGAACCGAGCCGTCGAGCGAAGCCTGGTATTTGACCTGGCTGCGTGCAATCAATGTACTGATTGGAGATAAGGGCTCACCCTGTAGCCCCTGGCATCCTCTCCGGCATGATTTATATATGTACGGTCTTCGCAGGCGATGTATTCATTACTTGATTACCCTTCGGCAAGTTTATACCGTCGTGACCGTGTAACGAGCCAGATATCGAGATACCTTATATTGTGTTCGCCCCCAATCCACGAGCTACGCATTCTTGTTCTTATTGCGGCGCGAGTAATTAGATCATCCGGCTTCATCAGAGACCAAGCTTTTTTGCTTTTCACTTCCCTACCGGTCCCGTTCATATGGCTCGGTAATTCTTCTTGTCGTGAATATGCTCCTAATCAATCCACTAACAAAGATTTTCTCCAAGGAACTGGTTTTCCTGTGATCATTCACAAAATATGTTTTTCCATAAATGCAACGTCTTTTTTGGCTCTCGGACGATAGGACTTGTTAGTGGAGTTTTTATTTTAGATGAAAAAATTCGCTCTGAAAAAATTAGTGGAATTTTTATTTTGCATAAAAAAATGTATCTCGGTCGTATACGGAATTTCCGCGAGTTTCTAATAGAAATGAAGGAAGTGATTAGGGCGCCACAACGACATTTTAGTAAATTCGTTTTATTAGCACTCGTAGTTCAAGGGATGACTGTGTGCAAGTAGATACCGGGCTCCAGTTAACTTCAATAATTTGCCGTACGCGTATCCAGCTGGAAACTGTACTCTCCGAAATCTGTAGCCGCGCCTCTGCCGCTAATACGGCTAATTTGTCGACTGCTCCAAAAGCAAATGCACTTCTCTCTAGGTTCACGTCGGATGCCACAGAGGAGCGAGTGATTCCGGGCTGTCTCCTATCAGATTACGTCTAAATGGATTTCAGATGGGCTAATTGGCGAATTAATTGAAATTCCAAGATTAATTGGATCGTTTCGACAATTGATATTCGACGAAACCCCGCATAATTTTTTTCCATTTCCGTGATCCTGCATCCACCGATCTCAACGTGCTCAACATTTTTCACGCGTTTCACCCTTTGCAACCCTTCCTGCCAATTTCACGTTTTTCTCACACGCTATACTTACACGTTATTATATTACGCTGTATACATCAGTATTATTCCTCTACTTTTTTCTTCTTAAAAAAAAGAATATTTTATTCTTTCATTTTCCATATAATTTGCAAATTTATTTATTTATCATTTTGCAAACAGGCTGTTCTCAAAGGATAAATTTAATTTCTCTCAAAAAGAGTAATATAAAATATTCAACGATAATGCTTCACCCAGTCTCACTATACTCTTTGAATAAACAAATAATGTTTCATTTAGACTGTGATAAAAGAAAGAAATCAAATGTTTTATACTGTTCGAATGTCAAAAAGGGGTGAATTGTTGAAATTATGTGCCTGTTTTCATGGTGTGCTTACCAGTCCGACATCCGCATAAATTTTCACAGACGGATGTACGGTTATCGTGTTGTCAACATTAATTTCTTTTTATCCAAGCACAGAATGCGATTTCAGGTAACGATAATTTCTATTGAAGCGTAAATTGTGAAACATGCAATTGAGGTTGGAACGCGTTAGAAAATTACTGGCTTGCCTACACGGCTGCTAGTCATTCCGCTTCCATCACAATTATAAATAGGATTCACGTTTTATTATAAAGAGCAAAACGCTGCACGATTATGCATCGCAGCGCGCAATACACGGAAAAGGTACAGTAGTGTGGGCGCGAATTCAATCGTTTCGAATTAAACGCATAAATAAAGTTAGAAATAATATCATTCCAAGTTTAATCGAAATACGATTTTAATTCCTTACAGTCCATTTTGACAGGGAACATTTTTTCAAGATCACTGCAAGCTTTTATCGTGGATCATTATAATAAAAGCTTATAATGGTTTATCCTATGAAGTCATTAATCGTATCTTATTTATACATCCTTTCGCCTCGCAAATCAGGGCACAGACAATCACAAAACCACATTGCAGCGGCGTAAACGTACTCCAAACGTCGATTTACGTATGTAATCAATCAGTTAGTCGAATCGCTTGCGTCTCAACTACGTCCACACTTGTAACGTAACCACGAATCAAGCTTACAACTCACTGACACGGTGCGTGGTAACCAAAGCATACACTTCGGACCGCTTCTGGGCTTTTCAGTTTAGTTTCTATGTTTGATGATAGTCGCTCTAAGTCTGTCGAATTAAAAGACATTTTATACTATCACCATTAAAAACGATCGAGATCATCGGAGGATAAAAACACGATTCTTTTAAAATTATTTGTTTATTACCATTTAATTCATCCGCTTGTCTATTTTATTCGTGGTGGCATACAAACCTAAAAACGCGCCATTTTGATGAAGGGTCTACCGTCTACCATTTTGTGGATAACGCTACCGCACCGCCCGAGCAGAATGTCTACAGTTCGACTAAAAAACGCTCGATAATTTCTCGTTCAATAATGCTCATCTATAAAATATTACTGAGATGGCGCGTGCGTTTAATTGGTTTGTACACGCACAAGATAGCGTGGTACACTCTTAATTGCTTATTGTAAATTCATGAAAGTTGGAACTAGTGCTTGTTCGAAGCGTATATTTTCACACAATCGTATCCCTAAACAGAATATTCCATAAAAGATTGATATTGTGTGGGTTGAGTAGAAGGACGAAGTTAGTTCATGACACCGAGTCGAACTTTAGTCTCAAGGTAGTACGCGTATCTATTAAACTTTACCAATCGAGAATCTCTTTATCTAAAAGTAACGAGATTGTGTAATAATTTACATTTTAAAATATGTTAGTCATTTACACTCAAATGGCGACTGCGAAGCGCCACTAAACATTATCGTACCATAATGAAAAACAATTTTTACATTAATCAATTTGTGTTTGTGTTTATTAAACTGCTATGTTTATGTGTTAACTTCCAGTTTAAACTATTAAACCATTTTATTAGACTTTTTTCAAACAGTGTGTACTAGAGCAACGTGTAAAACCGAGCATATGCTGAACAGTATTATTAACATTACTATTTTAGATTTTTTTAGAATGATATATGAAATCGTAATCGCCTCACACGTGCGAGACGATGGCGTATTAATATTTCTAAGCTTCGCAGAGGTGTACAACATTTTACTTAACGAAGATGACGCCCCCTACTTTCTAACGTGCATATTTACCCGTTCCAATTGTTTCTCCGGTAGAATATGTTGCAGTGTTTCGATATCAAGTTTTTTATACCGCGCCTGTTCGGCACGAAACACCCATTCGCTTGCCTATCCAATTTCTCACTCTTTTTTTTTACTCGCCACCGATCACTTTTTTCCCTAACACTGTACAAATATTTGAGAGTCGGCTACAGCCCCGGCGAAAGAGCATTCGAGTCGAGTGAGCTTTCGCGTCCCCAGGCCAATCACCGTTCACCGATTGTAATCTAAGCCAATGCCTGGGTGCGCATTAAATGTCAAACGTTATTCGTCCCTCTATTTCGTGACGCCAACGGCGGCGACAACGACGTCGTCTACGTCGATCACTCGACGTTGTTCCCGCCGGTTTAGCCGACAGATGTTAGGAAACCATTCGGATACGACTTTCATAAACGCTTAACGACGGCTTTGGCGTCGACTCGTTCCAAATCTCGCGGTTTTAAACAGCTTTAGAGACTTCACGTACCACCTTTAATTCCAGGATCGTGCATTACTCGATGTGCGTGCTTAGAAATTTCAAGTACAAAATCAAGGTACGTACTAGGTCAAGTTAAACACTACATTTCGGAAATTTGAAAAATTGTTGATATTTAAATTGTGATAATTTCGTAAAAACAAATACCACATCCATGCGTCTGGGCTCGTTTTAAAGATTGAAATCTTTCCTTTCGTCAAGCAGTGCTCATTTTTTTCCTATTATATTTTTGCATGATGTGGGAGATGGGAAACTAAAGATCCATTTTTGTCTTTGTTATACTAAATAATTTGATCAGTGTCGAGGAGAAATTCAAAAATTTATATTGTGTAAACGATGAAAATCGTTTTTGTTATAGAGATAATACTAGGAGATGTAAACCTCAATAGAGTAAACTCGTATATTACTTCTATTATAAGGATTGAATAAGTGGAAATAAAACGAGGATGTAAAGCTCAAAAATAATGGCTTATATTATTTTAATATTTCAATAAAATGTTGGTGTACTAGACTATCTCAGTAGTCGAACGTAATATTTTTAACAATTAATTGCAAAGAGTGTATCGATTTGAAAAGAAGATTATCGATCGCGTGCACGACGAGCACGTTTCGAGAACGTGTGAAATGAATGTTGTATAAAACCAGCGATTTCTATCTGACCCCGGGGAAGTAACATTAACGAAACTTTGTGAGGGTTTATAAATATCGATGTATATCGGTGCGCTTCCTACTCGAGTCCAACGGCGGTATGCAAGTTGGAGAACAGGAGGTCTGGTTTTAGGATTGATGAGCCAAGCGAACCAGCTGAACCGTGTGGCGAGCTACATTACCACGGCGTTATGCGCTGGCACATTCACGTGTGCTGCTGCATTAATTGATGTACGTCTCTGCATCAACATCGGCGCGTCTTCTCGTGAGAACCTGTCATGTGTTCTGTTCAACGTTTCCGATACAATCGCGTACACCGCACGTGTAGCACAGGCAACCGTCAACGCGAAGGAAGACCCTATCGACAGGAAGACATGTTTACGTGAAATAATTTATTTCCTGCAGCGAACGGAACGCACATTTCAAGCCAATATTGCTTTTTAACCATTCCCCACGGCGAGTAATTCTCACGGACAGCTTAAACGCTCAGGAACTTTAATTTTCAGTATTTCGTAAAACATTTTTTCCTTTCCATCTCGGGTAAAGAAAAGAGGATATTGAAATTTATTCTTTTATTAACGAATGTAACAGAAGGTTGCTATTATTATCAATCAATATTAATTAATCTGAAAAATGCTTTCTTAAACTGTTAAAATGTATAATTATGTTTGAACCTATAACATTAATACCTATGAATATTAAATTTGTATTTTACATTATCAAAAAGTACTACAGGATGTCTTAAAAATATTACCCATTCTTTCCTACTTTTTTTCTAATAAAAATGCAAGACAAAAATTAAACAAGAATGAATATTACGAATAGTAAGGTCAATGTTCTTCTTCAACTTGAACTTACTTCCTCTCTGCTTCCCAAAAAATTTAAATTCCAGACATTCTACGTAGGTATGAAAAATAGGGGAATACGTAAGGAAGGAGATATGTAAATGATGTAATGAATGCGTCAAATAGTGTACAGGCACGAAAAGAGGGTACCACAATTGCTTGGTATCGCATCGTCAGCGAAGCACACTTCATAGAAATTGTTCTGATAAGGAACGAGAAAATTTCCCTCTCACATTTGATATACGGCACTTGAACATTGAACACTACATTTAAACTACCGTGCCGGTGCTTTTTATTACATTAGAAAACGATATGGTTCATACCCTTCATTCCTTTGAAATTTTCACAAGATGAAGTTAATATTGTGATAAGAACGTAATTTTATATAAAGCTTTATAGTAACCCAACGAAAAACTTAATTTATACACACTAAATACACCTCTGGTGAACATAGAAGTTGTATGAAAGCCATTTCAACGTTCTGTATTTAGAGCCGAATAGTAATAAAAGAAATGTCCATTTACGGAGTCTTTTCCTGCTGTTGAATTTGGAAAAAGTCCATTTCCGGATAAGAATAAAGCCAGGGAGCTATACCTCTCTTCATAAAACATTCCCGTTGCTTCCTCAATTGGAAATCTAGCGAAAGAAAACAAAAATACCTCGACAGAAGCATATGATAAAAGAACTATTGAGAAATTGTGTTTCATACAATACTGACGCGTTTGTATTGAAATTGTTAACTTATAGTTCCTGTTCTATCTAATAATCTGTAGGTTTCGTTTCCCCACCCAATTTCTACAAATATGATTATCAACCTCAAGTATGCGGGCTCTAAAATTTCCATAACCCTTGGGCATTATATTCAACCCTTCAGGAACGACGACCGTGTACCATACTGATTCTAACGAATGATTCAAAATTTATTATACGAGGTCAGAATATTAAGTACGATACACTTTCACCCCTCACTGCTTCCTGGAATTTGAAAATGGACTACGTAAAAATGTCGGATTAACACTAGAACTACCAAGGAGATCAAAAAGACTTGTTTTTGATTCCTTCCGTGACAATGATCAAAAATACATATAAAACTGTTCTCACGAGACATTATTGATCTTAATTCGAGCACTTATTGGAACAAAAATCGGTAGTGAGCGGACTCAATCTGGACGGTGTTATAAACCAATATGTACATCAGTCGCGTTCAGTGCTCGGTAATTCAAATGTAAATCGACACATTATACCAACATAAAGAAACCAAGAATCGTCCCTGAAGGGTTGAAAAGCCTAATGCCGGAGGCAATCATCTAATCATAAACCGGCACACAGTTTAACCACTTTTCCCCCAACAATCGTTCCGCGCAAATGAAAAGCCACTTCGTTCCTTCGTTCGAGCGCGTTCCCGGTATAACCGTTCCGCGCATCGATGTATCAATCCCGGTATCGTAGATTTTAGCTCGCTGGAAAGGCATTATCTACTCGGGCGATAAAGATTCGCGTGATTCACGGAGCATGTTCGAGGCAGGCCGAAACATAGACACGCCCGCTATTGAGCAGCTGCGTTTCTTTGCGTGCGCCCGCACGTACGCGTGCCCAATGCACTCGGCCGCCTTGCATGTATACATATACATATACGTGTGCACACGTGCGGTGTGTCTGTCGTATGCAAAGGTGGGGAGAGGAGATGCTATTGTAAACGTTCCGCGCGTACAGCATGTACGACATATGGATACACATAACGCAACGGTAGCACACACATGCCCCCAGAAATAACCGCGCGTAAACAGACGCACGAAAATCTTTTACGGGTTCGGTGCGTGAGCTAGCGATCGATATAAAGGGGGGCAAACAGGCTGTGTAGAAAAAGGGGGGCCTACGGGGGAACGCGTGGGAGGACAGGGAACCCGTGCATGAAAATCCGAGGTGCTCGTAAACTTCTCGGATCCGTGCATTCTCGCGGTCGTCTATCGCGGCGGCGGCGTCGTCTATACAGAAGAAGCATCGGCTCCGTTTTTATGATCCTCGTATGCATTTCCTCTGCTAGTCATACGTCGCGAACGACTTCGTGACTAGAATCCGCGGCGCGCGTAAGAAAATACACACACCGGCCGTACTGGAAACTTCGTTACAATTCAATAACACACGCGTTTTCCCTCGGCGACGATCACGCGACCGATCGATCACGCACTTCGCGATTAGAAAATATTGAAACGCTTTCGCATGGGCGTCTTTTGCGTCGTAGAGCACGAGAGAGCGAGAGCGAGAGCGAGAGCGAGAGAGAGAGAGAGAGAGAGAAAGCGAGAGAGAAAGGTTTTCGATTTCGTCACATTCGCTCACCATTTGCAGGTCGTTTCGACGCGACGATACAACTTCCGCTATATGAACCATTGGTGACAGTTTCGACGCGCACACTCGCGATCAGGCTGAAGAAAAGAGAATCCGCGAGCTCCAGGGGATGTCCTCTCGCCTCGTGGAATCACAGCGGAACAGAAACGGAATAAACAAAAACGGTGTTCACTGTCGCGTGTCCCGATATGATCACAGCGCAGGACGGCACAAGCGCGTTTAATTCGTCGCGCGAACGCGCGCCCCCGAGATCCACCGGAGCGGTTAGTATATGGCACGTGTTTCCGACCGCGACTTTTCCACTCCACAAAAGAAGCTCTCTCTCCTGGTTCGTTCTTCCTGTTATTTCCTTCTTCCTCGTTGGTCCTCTCTCCTCGTTCTACCGTTGCACGCTTCTCCACCGATGATGCTCCGCGCGCGCTCTCCTCACTCCTCTATTCGTGTAAAGTGCACGGATGTTTCGCGTGGGTGTACCGCGTGTATGTATAACACGTGTGTGCGTGTATATACGTGCGTTGTCCGTATGTGGTGGAGCGTTGATCGGAGAAGAGAAAGAGGGACAGAGTGCGCGGCGATAGTGCGAAGGAGACGGAAGGGACAGAGCTACAGATAAAACCCCGAACGCAGCTCGTCCGCGACTGATTCCCCAGGCCTACACGCACCCTCTAGTTTTCTCCCTTTCATCCCCCACTACCCATCCTACCGACCGCCATCCCCCTTCTTCCATCTATCCCCCTACTCCCACCCTATTCCCTCCCTATTACCCCTCTGCGACCCTGCCGGCCCTTCCTCCTTCCAATGTCCCCCTCTTTGAGCTACGCACCCTCTGAAAGAAAGCCCACGCACCCTCCAAGCAGCCGATACACGTCCTTCTTGTTTTCTCTTTCCGTCTCTCCCCGTATCGTCCTTCGCTCTCGTTTTCCCGTACGGATCTCATCCTATCCTTGTCCCTTACCCGCTCCCGCCCTTCTATCACCTTCTCACTTTTGCTTCCGACCGTTTCTCTCTCCTCTCTCTGTCCCCGTAATTCACCCTCCGCCTCCCTTCATAACCGAGTCTCTCGATCCTGTTCTCTTTGTTCCTTCGATCTCCGTCGCCTGTCTCCGTCTCCTCGCGTCTTATATCGACGAAACCCCATAGCATTCGGCCAATCAAAGGAGTGCGCGAGCACCCGGCCAGGAGACCCCATGTCCCTGTCCCCCGAAAAAGAAAGAAATCCGGGACACGGCCGGGCAGACCGAGCCGCTGCTCGAAGGTACCAAGGGCTGGGATTTTATCCCTGGGGAAAATTGCACAGTCCGCCCCGTATACGTCTATCTGCACCCTTTCCCCCTCCCCCTGACCCCCTATGATATGCACAAATTTCTCATATTTAGACCGCCGTTTCCAGAAGCATGTCCGACACCGTGGAATTCGATTTTCCTCGGGTGAGCAGCCAAGATTACCGCTCTTCTTGACACAAATATTTGCCCGCCACCCGTGTCACGCGTAGCCGATGCCAAGAGGAGTTCATTGATTAATCACGAGTCCTTGAAATGACCTTGAGCTTGAAACTCAAGAAGATATGACGCACACGAGCGTGAGCGCGCGCGCGCGTTTATGTCTTCGATGCGTGAAAGGGGGACACCGAGCACAGCTGTAATGGGGAAACGCGCCTAGCTTAGGTCTCCCCTACAAAATTCTATGAAACGATATCCGCCGGAACGATACGCCGGCGAAAAACTTCATGTTCTTTCCCTAGCTCTCTTTTATTTAATGTCTCTGTAGTTTCCTTCAGGTTTTATTTTTCTGCGGTACATTTTCCGATACTATACTCCTTCGCTTTTCTATTCTCTGTGAAGTCAGGAATATGTAAGGGAGACGACAGTGTCGAAGTTACAGATGTTCTTTCAGTATGTCATGTGCGAAAGTTTGAATTATTATAATAGGGCCAGTGTGCCTTCAGTCCCTACCTAGTGGTCAGTCTTCCTGAAAACAAATTGCTATTCCTGTAGCCTTGTGTCGCCATATTATAAAACATTTAGAAAATATTAAACATTTATGTCTGACCACTGCAAAATTCAGTGACTCTAAATGACGTTTTCCACGCCTGGAAACGGTACCTTTCTTGAAAATTGTCTTAATTATTCAGATGAAACTATTAACAGACACCGAAGAATCGTAAGAAATTGCCAAAATAGCACGAGAAAATGGTGCTGGCTGAACGATTTCGTGGAAAGCATTATTGGATGGCCGCCTTGCATCATAGCACGCAACTCGTGTAACGGGCGCGGGTGGGTCGCTGGAATTTTGCGGTTTTATGAAGTATCGTGGCTCGTGATTAATGCAGATTGCAAATACGGCAGTCGATGCTGAAAGAGAGAGAGAAGGCTTTCACAGTTTGTAATCGTTCGATGCGCGACGCGTTCTTCGGAAGGAAGGAGGAGCATTCACATCACCGAACGTCGTTAAAAGTTCCTTCATTATCAGAGGCATTCGGAAATCCGTTGCCACTTGGACCGGGTCCGTATAAGGAGACAAACTGAAATCAGAACGCAGCGCAGAGAAAGGGAAATATGAAGCACGTGAATGGAGAGGAAGAACGCGAAAGGACCTGCAGTTAACCTCTCGACTTCCTCCCTCTTTTCGACCAGGGATTTGTTGGTCCAGAAGGACCACTCGTATGTACATTCGCAAAACTCTCTACCGACCTCTTATCGCTACCCCTTTTCTCCGCCTGCACGGCATCCCCCATAGCTCGCATTTTTAAAGGGCGCACAAAAGCCACCGGAAATTGCTCCCGGCTCTTCCGACGTTACGAACGTCCTACGCCTGTCTTCCTCTCCCGCCTTGCCTCTCTCTCTCTCTCGTTTTCTTTCGTTCCCCGTTCAGCTCTCGCGTTTTCTTCTCCTATGTTTCTCGTGCCCTCCTTCCCCTTTTTTCTGCCGTCGACGATTTCACCGGTAGGTACCTACTGAGGCGGCAAGAGTTCCAATAATGGCGGATTTGGATAGCGTCCGTGTCGATTCCTCGCCAATTGAGTCGCGGATGAAGCATGCTACCAACGACGACGCATGACACTCGGAAACTAAACTAGCGCTTGCGGGGTATTGGCTGCCTGTCACTTTCATAGTCGACAAAAAGATAAGACGGCCTCTGAAATTTCATATTTCGCATGGCTGACGAATTATTAGCTCTCTGTGTGTCACGTTTCCTGGCAAATGGGCATCCAGAAATGTTGTACAGTGTTAGAGCAGGTTGTTTGGTAAAGGGTTGTTTCTAATTTGGTGCTTTGCTTATAAAACAATTTTTCAACATTTTTTTAAAAACGACATTGAAGACATGATTTCAAGCTTGGTACACTTGTTGATTAACATTCGAAGAATCTACTCCAATTTTTTCAAGCAATAATAATAATATCCATTAAAGTGATATTTTTTGGAGTCGAAGCTATTTCTATAATTGTATAAAGCAGTTTCTCGAAATTTTTTAAAAGAAAAGTATTATATAATGATGGGAAATAAATGGGTCGATAATTGTTCAACTGAAAAATTCCAAAAGACTGCTCATCTTTGTGATCATTAAGCAGGTTTGATCAAAGAAACTCTTGACAACTCGCATAGTCCGATGTTTAACAAATGTAATTACTTATTTGCTAATTTGAAATATTTTTAAGTTAGACCCTTGCTGAGATCAATAAGATATATTTACATTGCAAATGGAATATTGCTGTCGTAGATTCCAAGTTTCCGGGGGTCTTCTTTGGCTTGTATAATAAGGGAAGATCTTGTTTGCGTTTTCGTGTCGGGAAATTACTTCTTCCTCTATGACAGTGCAAATTATTTCTGCCAACAGAGAGATCAATAAGACGCAACATCTTTCGAAACTGTTGACAAAATATTTACTTAGCAGCGAGAGGGCGAAACCGGCGGGGAACAGGCGGAGAAAGGGACCAAGTGAAAGTTCGCAAGGAAAACTTGAACGAACCAGGCCGCTTTTTGATGACCTTAGGGTACTTCGCCCCGGAACGATGAGGTCTGGGAAAGGACTTTGAAACTCGAACGTCGATATGGAAAGTAAGAGATCTGGGACGTTATGGATTAGGCGATCAATCTCCTTAGGGAATGACAGAAAATCGCAGGCACGGGGAACGATAAAAAACGTTCCGTCATTTTCCCCCATATTGCTATTACAAATCTGATAAATATATTCCTCGATCGGCTAAGATTTTCCTCGATATTAATTAACGAATATCCCGCACTAAGTATTTACTTACCGATGAATAAGACAAAGATAGAGCAGAGGAAGCGTGGGCAATGTCGATGAAAAGTTCCAAGAACGGACGTGGTCTCAGCTACTTAATTATTTATCGTTCTCTTCAATTATTGATTACCTTTTATTCTCTGTACTTCGAGGAGGTTCGATGAAGTAAGCATTAAAAAGAAATAAGTAGGTATACTATAACCGTCTTAAGAAGTCGACGATTACTAGGTCATACACCGACATGTTCGCGTGTAATTATAGCTCTGCGTAAATTAACAATATGGAAGTGCTAAGCTCGTAATAAACTCATTTCCAATGGGCAAGAACTGCTTCATTAATTTAGATCACAAAATCTATTTTTAATGGAATAGATAAAGTGGCAACTAAAGACCATTGATCTAATGTTTTCTTAGATTGATTTTACTGTTTATACCATTGCAAATAAGGTTCTAATTCTCAACATTTCTCTTCATAACTGTTACCTAGCTACGAAACTAGCTTAAATATTTACTGACTTGTAAAATACATCGTGTTGTGCGTTTACATTTGGACAATGAAGAATTCAAATGTCATCCGGTCGGGTAATCGAGGTTCTATCGTTAATTAAACAATCAAATACGATCCGAATTGCATCATGTTTGGGTTTATTTTAATCATAAAAATGTCACACACATGTTGATGAAAGTTCCACACAAAAAATATTGGAAAACAAAAGAAATTTCTCATTGGATTAATACTGTTTCACCGATACATCTGATCCGAAATCATGTTACCCAACAACGGGGTGCCCGACACTCCCAGCGATTACGAGGACAATTTTTCCGCCAATATCGTGCACATCCCTCTCGCTTGTATCGAAACATTATTTCTCTGGCAAATGAAATGCTGCGGAGACAATTAGTTACGTCGACGTGGACACGCGTTCCGTGACAGTCTCTCGTGAGCCGGGTTTTTCGAATATCCGTTCCTTTGCATATGCGGTATTTGTGTACTCGTATTAATTCGATAGAATCCCGGTGACGTAATCGCACGCGATCGATTACGTCACCGGCTGGCAGCTCAATGCGAAGTCGATCGATCTCCCATAAATTACGGATGATCCTCGACTAGCTACGAGACGTCCACTCATCCCCTATCAAGCACGGGTCGTCTGTCGAGTTGCGGCTGCAACGACTAAGCCCTTTATCTGACCCTCCCAGATCCTTTTCGTCTCGCGAATCTTCATCGGATCCACTCAGTCATGTCATATGCATTCGTTCTAATAACTGGTACTAGCACCTAAAACGTTTGCGCGGATAAGCTGAAAGGGTCTTGCGCAAAAATCTCGTCTAATGAAGGGAATCTGCTTGTACGGGCTGTTCAACCGTATGCAATAAAGACAAGTGCTCGAAAACAATGAAATCAACACATATTCAATCAACATATTTTTATCGAACCTAAAAAAGAAGAAGGGATAAAAGTATCGGTAGTTGTTGAAAATTTGAGAAAGATACTGGCTGAAATATTACAGGAAAAACTAGGTTAAGATATCAGAAAATGCACATTAGATTATAATTATTCTAAAATTCAATTGCCTGGGCTTAATGGTCCAAAACTCTTACGCGGAAGTTAATTAAGTTCTATGTAAATCTTGGTATATATAATTCTCAAAATGATGCATATATAATGTATAAGAAATAGTGAAGAGCAATGATAACCGTCACGTGGTTGTGCAACTTCTAGAAAAAATGGAAGTAAACGCGTTCTGGTTGTAACATGGAGGATTCTCTGAAGCAACTGGTGGACAAGAAAATCCACGCCAAACGTCACGAGAATTACTAGCAACATTTGTGCCACCCTATTTGCATGCCGGCGAAATGAATGTAAATTGCAACTTGTTGTAACCTCTCGAGAAAACAATAGAATGTCGCGCAAAAACGGATTTCCTCAATACCTAAGTAACAGAGAAAATAATGCTGTCTTGTTGGTGGATTTAGATGTGATTTAGATTTTCATAAAAAATGTTGATAACAGTTTGACAAGCTGAAGAAACTTCGACAAGTGAAATATGCAGTGAGATGTTCGATCAAAAACTGCTTAATTAAAAAGTTAATTGAACATGAAGGCACTTATGTATATTATTTTCCATGTTATTCTCTCATATTTAGAAAACATTCAGAAAGCAAGTATCGAACGGTGTTAGAAAAAAGTGAGAACAAGTGTCACACGCCTGTTGAGTGAACATGTTAACGTCAAGGTGTTTTAGGGAGACGCGGAGGTGGAAGGTGAGGCGCTATTTTGCCTTTGGCAAGAATTTATGGCAAGGTCTTAGTTTGCGTGCAGGCTTTGAAGAGTGTGAATGAGGCTAAACATAGATATCGTCAGGTGATGACTGGCGACCTGTTTGGGTCATCCCGTTGTTATTTGTCATGGTGCTGTTAATGTCAGACGGCATGTCAAGAATTAGGAGCTGTAAGGAAGTTGAATGTTTCCTTAAAAATAAGAATATTGAATAATAATAAAATTAAAAATTAAGTTTCCTAGGAATAGGTTTCCTTCAGCAGCCGAAAATATTAAAATAGCGTAGCTCCCTAATAAAGTTAAATAAAATAGAGATTCCAACAAACAACAAACGAACAAAGTTGACCTGTATTATCAGTCTAAGTAGTGTCACATATGGAACTTTTCATAGAAAGTAGATTTTAACGCGCCAGGGATAGTATCGATTTCGTAGAAAGTACGGGTCTCCCGAGGATATTGCAAAATCTGATCACGGACGATATTATCACGGCACGTATATCTAAGCCAGATATTATTCATATATCGTATACGTTGTAAAGAAGCTACGGACCACGGTGAATGTGTTAGTGGACTTCTCATAACCCTCGTTGCCAACCCACTGGAGATCCTTTTACAAGGTTTCTCGGTATCCAAGTCTGCGATTAGCAACCCTTCGTAACTCGTTGCTCGGTACTTGCTCCACCGACCCTTCGGCCTATGACTCTTCAATATCCTTTGGGCTGCCCCGATTTTCCAGATCCCTCGCCTCACGTTTTACGACTCTTTCCGCTTAGCACAGTTCTTGTAGTCATCATTTATGTGGCTCTCCTTAATCAACATTTTCTTTTGCCTTCGATGGTGCTCGTTTCTTTTCGAAGTAAGTATCGCCGTCGTTACCCAGCATTACTCGCGGGAACTATAGTTGTCAAAAATCAAAAAGTATTTGAACACCAACTATCTATTTCTTGAGAAATTCTCGATATTCAAACTGTGATAATTTCGTTAAAAACAATAGTAAAACAACATAATTGGACTCATTTCAAAGCATGAAGCCTCTACTTTCGCCCACCATTGTTTATTTTTGACTAAGATATTTTTGCATGATACAGTGACTGGGAATCTGATGGTGATTTCTTGATCTGATGGGAATATCATTTAAGCAAAGAAAGTGCAATTGAATAATGATATTCTCGTTATACACGTAAGTCGCTAGTAAGATAACTCTAAAAAATAGTCACTTTCTTGCAGGTGATCTCGAATAGAAGGAATCGAGTAATTGCTTCCGAGGGGACTGCGGAACGGACAATGGCGGCCGATTTCGAATTTCGAGGGACTAATATACTAATCTGTTGAAAGTCCAATCAGCGTGTCGAGGATTCTGACAATGAGGCTTATATATCTGAAAAGCCAGAAGGCAAAAGCGGAAAGCATAGATTACAATTGAGCTTCAATCGGTGACCGACCGATTGAGCGTTGAAAATGCGCAGCAGAGTAGAAGTCAGGGCTGGAGCGTTTCAAAGGGGAGAAAAAATTAACAGACGCCGCATGCTCCAAGGGTGGGCTTTAGGAAAACGAGGAAGGGGAGATCCATCGGAACTACTCCAGGTGCGTTAAAAGTTTCACCGGCTGCGCGAGCTGGAACAACTTTTATATGTATACACATATCTCCGATCGAATTTCCCGGACTTCCTTCTTTGATTATCGTACATACCTAGAACCGCTACATTTGATCGCCCGTGTGCGTGCAACTCATTTGTATGGTAAATCAATTCGACCAACTTTCGTTATAATTGCTAGTCTGATTTTACGATAGCATAATATCACGTTATCTAACATTTATGCTATTTTCTCTCACTAGTTGTTTTGGTAAATTTTTAGATACATACATATAAATAGATTTTAGTAAAATTAACCAATGAACTTTTTAATGTTATTTCGCAATGAATATTTCACAACGTCGAGCAATGCAATTGTACTTCGCATTGCGAATAGATTTCAAATAGAAATAATTTGATCCTACTTGCGTCTTTATATTACGTTTCATATTTAAAACAGACCTTATGAAATTTCCGTAAATGTACCAGGTTGAAATAAAAGTCTTGAAGCAAATGAAATATGAAGTTACAGGGATTCTTACTACAATATTAAGTTTCATGGTGCAAGGAGGTTTCCTGTGTAATGAATTTGTTGTTCCAGAGTAAAAAATGTTTATACAATTCCCTTGAAAAATGGAGCACATATTGCTTCACACACACACACATTTCGTGATAAATTATTTTGTATCGTTATTGCGTATTTATAAAGCTTCTGCGAGCAGTACTGTTTTAAAGAGAGAAACGTAGATAAATGATTTTTAAAATTTATTCATAAAAGTGTGATGTCGGAAGTGTTTCTAATGCGGGTGTGTATCCTAATTTTTCAGAAATTCTATTTCCTCGAGGAGAACATTCGGACACCGGGACTTCGTAAATTAATTAAGGTAAGCCGTGGTCTCCGTTCCTTTCATTTCGCTCCCCAGTGTACCTAATATTGGCTATAAATAATGGAATTATGTTACTACGTCACTGGAAGGGAAAAGGGAGACTGTTTCGCTTCAACTTCGTACCCTACTTTGGCTTCCCTTTCACAATACTGAAATCTACGGCAGTTTAATTTCAATATTTCCACTACTCTGAATTAAAACACTTAACTCTACGCAAACTATTGCGATAGAAATTCAAGGAAGAATGGGGGCTGCTTCGAAATTAAATTATCAATTCAATAGAATGCTTTGCTTGTTCAACGTATCTTAATGTAATACTTAATCTATTCCTTCCATGGTATGTTATGTAACGTTCAAAAAAACATATTTCATAGAGTAAATAAAGCATTTCTTGAAAAAATTCTTAATGTGATCTACAAATTAATTACATGAAATTAGTAAGATTTCTTTGACAATATGCAACATGGGAATTTTTTAAAATCCGAGCACCTTTCTAAAACTTTTGAAAAGCTTCAACAATTTCTAAACAACTGTATTAATTCTATTTCGTTATTATTTTGGAAGTGTACTTATTTTTGCAAAGCATTCGGCCGCTAACGACTAATATGCGAAGTTCTCTACGCAGCAACAAAAGTAATTTACTTTCCAGCAAATAACAAAGAATAGTTTCAAAACCGTACTTCCATTCGCGTTTTATCGCTACAGGTATGTGGGAAGTATTTTAATAGACAGCCTGACCATGAAAAAAGGAAGTGCGCTTGTAATACGCTCGTGCTTCTATAGTCTATAGTATTGTAAAGTTTCGAGATACAATTAATGTTTTCTTCTACCATTGCATGGTATCGATCTGTCAGTGTCATGTGATAGCGCTGGGTGTATGAATGCTCAGAACTCGGAATAAATTGCAAATAGAATGGCAGTGAAATTAGAAGGCGTGTACACTATATTTACCATACCTTCGATGGATTTAATGATGACAAACTTTGTTATCTTCATTCAGAATTAAAGAATCGTTTGACGTGCATGCGCCTATTATGATATAGACGAATTAGACGTCATTAGAGCACCATAAACAGAAGTGGATTTATGACTTTCTAATGTTATCAGTGACTGCGATAACAACTGGAGTGAATGTTTAAACAAGTATGTGAACGAGTCATAGATTCGTGACAATACAGAGCGTGCTGTTTTAAAAATGAATATACTAATCTTCCACGCGTGTACATTATAATACATATATTCTCGACTTTATAGTTCATATACAAGAAAGCAAAATTTATCAATATTTCACTTAAAATGTTTTTTCGATTAGTAGATAAATGAAGACAAAAATGATTAGGTCAAGCATTAAACAGTTGAAATGATTACCTGTTAAATTACAACTTATTAAAATGAATGAAGGAAGAGGCAAGTTTTTATTTAATAGTAGCTCTTAATTGGTGCAGAAAGTTTTTATTTTACGCAGAGGTCTGCAGTCTAGTGATAATAGAATTTCAGAAGTATATATGTAATAATTTCGAAACAGGATAAATCAGAACACAGATCGTTACGCTTTATTGTTGAAATAAAATGTTTCACGTAGCCGGCGCGGCGTGTCAAGGAAATAATAACGGAGCGCATTGTAGCCGGCGCTCTCTTATGAAATGTAATTTTTGTTTCCGTTAATGAGGAAGAGCAAAGAAGCAAAACAGTCCTCTTCGACGTTAATTTCATTTTACTTGGTGCCCTTTAATTATCCGCCAGGGCGAAATCGCGGCCGTTAGAGCTACGGTAACGTCAGCGTTGCAACATTGTCGCGTCTTAATTAAATTTTTACATTCTTCTAATGGCGTACTCGACAAACGAGGCCAATCGATTGTCGGACATCTACATATAAAAACTATACCGTCCTGTTTCCCCTGCTAATGGCACGCACTCATGCGTAAACTTTATTATGTCGCACACTCGAATGAATTGAACGAAGAATCGATAATTTTCAAATTTCTGTCTCCCTTCTTTTAATAAACTGCCTCCTATTTTGCGGTCCGTTAGACTGCACTGCTTACAGCTTACGATTATTCTTCACTCGGCCATGTAAACAACACGTTTATAATTTATCATCTTCCCTTCCTGCGCCATAGCCTACGGAGTTCGCTTGGTTTTTATACGCGATGTTTTATGAACCGGCGATGTAACTTGAATTTTTCCGCGGCGTGTACCCGTACCAAAGATTAATTTGCTTCGAGGTGAAAACATTGTTTTGCTAATACTCATGATATATTCTATGGTTTTTAACGGAACGTTCGAGGCGCAATAATTTATCTTTTCTCTTCGGTCTCCTAATACAATTATTTCTAATTGAAATATTTTTCCTCGGTTCAGCAAGGATTGAATTTTCCAAAACACCATTTATTATTGTTTAATATTGCACATAACTGCGTTTTGTAATTAATAAGTGAAAATGAAAAGAAAGATTGAAACTTTTCCACACATCAAAATAACTTTATTTTAACGCAACAAAATTTCAATGTAAGGCAACTAGTTTCGGTATTCATACATGTCGGTACTGTAACTATTTCGGTATTACATCGGTTTCGGTAGGCTAGTGCAATATCCGTATCAAAATCCTACCAGTTTTGTATCGAAGAACGAATTCCCGAAATCAGTCAAGCCATAGAGCGCGTCCATCGAATCCACAGTTCGCGAGGTTGGTTCGGAAAAGGTGACCGGCATCGGCTCTCTTCCGCCACGTGTATGCAGTTTGCGCAAGTCTGGTGTTAATTTGTCGTTAGCTAGGAATTGGCCGCTTGTCAGTGACAGCCGGATGCGAGGGCGGCATTGTTGAGGTCGTGTGGCAGAGGAGGGTCGGCGAATCAGGAGGGTGGGGGTTGCAGAAACGAGGAAAGAGGGTCGCGAGAGGCGGTTAGGCGTCGGAAGCTGAATCAGGGGTGGTTTGATAAGTCCGATCGTGGAACACACGGGTACGGGAGTTGTAGGGAGGCTCGGTAGCGAAAGGTTGCGGTCAAAGAAAGAAGACAGAACAGCATCGCACAAGTTGTATGCGGTGCTCGAGCACGACCTACCAAAAGCATAGCGGAACAAAGAAGTTAGGGTATTGGTATGGCAATGGTGTTGGTGACTTGATATAAATATCATGAAACAATTGAAATATTAACACATTATCGATCGTTCATTTTCTGAACGTTGTTAACAAGTACCAAATGGTGTTTCTCATGATTCCCGTGTAACTAAACGCAAATGTCAATCGGCACCTTTTGTTTTTCAGGTGTTAGCGGCCTGGGAGGTCATATGACCTTTTCTATATCTCAGTTGTCAGAATTCCAATAAAAAATATTAGTTTCTACGGCGCAAGAAGTACGCGCGTAATGAACTTGACGTGAAAAATGTTTATATCATTTCCTTGAAAACTGGGGCACACATTTGTCCTGCATTCCGTGATAAATTATTCGATGTCGTTATTGCGTAGGGGTTGCAGAAGCGAGGGAAGAGGGTGGCGAGAGGCTGCTAGGCGTCGGAAGCTGAATCGGGGGTGATATGATAAGTCCGATCGTGGAACGCACGGGGTTGTATTGAGGCTGGGTAGCAAAAGGTTGCGGTCAAGGAAAGAAGACGGAGTGGTATTGGTACTGCGCACGGACGTGGTGCTAACCTACAACTTGTGGGCAGTCCCCGTGTCTCAGACGCGACCTATCGAAAGCATGGCGAAAGAAAGAAACGTTAGGGCTGGTGTTGGCATAGCCGATGGTGATGCAAGCGATGGTACACCGATGTCGGTGGCCGCGGCAATGGCGGTGGTGCTTGCGCGCCTTGCGCCGTTCCCGCGCTGAATTATTGAGATGCCACCAGATCGATGTCACAAAAAGAAAGCGGCCGTGCGGCTTGAAATGACGGGCTTTCGCGTCACTCATACATTATGCACGCGGCCGCTTCTACGGCTACGTGTATTCGTGTGGGCTGATACACACACACGAAAAAAAAAAAGAAAATAGAAAGAAAGAGAACGCGTGTCCCCCCTCTTGTACACGGACTGTGTGTAGTTCCCTCCTGGTTTTTTTTTCTCGTGATTACGGTGGACTCTAGTGACTAGCAGGCGGCGGGAGGAAGGCAAAGAATGGCGGCGAGGTCAGGTGCGATGAAGGCCTTTGTCTTTTTTCAGACACGACAGAGATGGGGTGGACGGACCAGGGAACACCGTCAGGTTGTTTTACAAATAGTCGTATAGCGCGATATCGTTGCGTGACCGTGCCCTATACAGGCACATCCAGTTTTGTTGTGTGTAAATAATACTGGGAGCTTGACAAAGGTTTTTTGTGTTTTGAAATAGTCGAAATTTGAGGGCAGGAAACTGATCGATCGTATAACTGTATCAGTAATAATAAATAAAGTAATAGTCTAGGATGAAATATAGATACTCAATGAACTAAAAAAGAATATTACAAAAATAGAGCATTAAAAAAGACTAGTTTGTACTACCGTAGAAAGGATGCTTGAACACGTAAACCTATTCAATAATTTTCCAACAGAGCACCTGCATAATTTGAGTAATTCTAAAGTGAGAAATATGAAACCTGTTAAAAGAAGAGATTGCATCGAGAAAGGTTTCACAGCAAAGAAGGAGGGATAAAGCCGCAAAATGTTACTATATTCGAGAATTTGGATTTAGATTGTTCGTAAAGAAATTCTTTGAGTGCTCTATCGATAAGAGGCCGGCTAAAAACATGCCCAACGATCGCGGAGCCTTGAGAAAAGGATCAGCCAAGTGTTTAACCAAATTGTAAGAGCCATTAGGTTGGAAAATGCGAAACCCGTGTTCAACGATGCAGGCGTAATACTTTATTCCTCGTATTGCCCGCTTGAAACTCTTTGGAGCATGGCGGGACCACTGTATGAAGGAAGAAAGAAAGAACAACTATACATCCAGGTCAGATAGCGCCAGCCGCGCATGCCGACTATATTCTTGATGTTCGTACGGACGCACCGCGACGACGTGAATAAGGTGGAAAAGCGATAACCATTCACACGTGTACGGCAATAAGGTTCATCTCAACCGGAACGAGAACGCATTGAAAGTATTTCGTGATACAAAGGTGCTGCATACTAATAAGATTAAGGCAAATACTCCCCGTAATACCGGGGATTATGGGAATGTCACGTTTCCATCTTTAGGGGTATTAGGGACGGATCAAAGTTGCTGCCACTGCATCACTGTTGCAGCAAACCGTGCACGTACAGAATCGCAGGGAAACTCGAGATTCCAGAGAAAATCGCCACTCGCTGACATCTTTCGAAGAGCTAGCGCCATATTTCTTCAACTGTCAACCGTTTGGCAAATCTATCGCATCTTGACAAGGAAACTATTAACAATAGTTTCATAATAATTTATTTGACACGGCCACGAATATAACTTATCAGACAATCGATACATCTTCTCGAGGTTAATATCATAATAAAACTTTGCATGAGTAATCTATAAAGATCGTACTAGTAGAATGCAGCATTTTTTTATTTTACCGAAGGTACCCTTAAAACTGATGGCCGTAGTATAATTCATAAGAGAATATTTTACGTATTTTGTTGTTGTAACAGGAGATACAGCGAAGGAGGCGTAGAAAGTTAGTTTACGATCTAATATTTTGTGGATAAAAATGGCATAAACGGGTAATGGACCCAGGAATAAGACTGTGGAGGACAGAGTATAGAGGAGCGAGAGAGTATAGGGTGTAAAGGTATAGGCGAGGGTGGTAGATATTGAGGGCAGCAGATATCGACTGGAGGGACACATCCACGGGGGTTCTGCAACGGAAGAGAAAAGGGAGAGGTAGTATCTTATGTAATATTTACCCCTCCTCCATTCTTGTCGCAGCTCACGCTACGTGCATCTTCTTACGCCCTCACTAGCCTCCCTTAGCCGCACCTCTTTTCCATGGTTAAACACATACCTCATTCTCCCTTTCCTTTTCGTACTTCGCCCGGTCTACGACCTCGTATCAGTATCTAACCACCGTTCGCGCATTCTTTTGTTTACCCTGCGATAACTATCGCCGATTGTTACGACGCCCCATTATTTTAAGTCGATAATACCCTCGGGTGTAATAGGTTCATGGAAACTCCCAAGGCCAAATCTATTGGTCTTCCTCCTCTCCGCGATATTAATCCCGATTACTATAGATATCGCCAAGACTGCTCCGGTTCCGAAACTTTCAGACATCGATTTTATTTTTAATCGATTAACCTTCCGGCGGAGAGAGAGAGAGTCGCGTTGTTGTACCGCGTACTAAATCATTAGTCTTTGTTGGAGATACAATTATAAAGCTTTTCTGTTTTTAACTTTCTGTGGGTAACCTCGACAATTATTACACTTTTACTACATCTATCTTAATATCTTTTTTTACTCGGCATTTAATACTATATCTATTTCTCGGTCAATATCGAGCAACTTCGAATATTTTTCTATGCAAGGAGTAGTTTATGAACAACTTTAGATGGTACAGACTCTCTTTGTAGATTGTTTTACATTGAACTACAGTAAAACCTCGGTAGTTGCGCGACACGGGACTGCAAAAGCCTGCAACTATCGAGGTAATTCTGTGTTCTATTATAATTTGTACGCCTAATAAAATTGGTTCGAAATTGTGCCGTTTGTGTGCCAAGGTCCTCAAGCCTGTTACTTGAAACTACCGGAGGGTTTTCAATTGGTTCGATTGAACGTTGAGAAAAATACCGAAAAGTTCGGCGCGAAGTTCGATTATTTCAGCAGTTCGCGGTTCGAAACACCGAAATCTCTTGGGCCGATATTACGCTTTGATCCCGGTCCTGAATCGGGTTCATTCACGAGCCTCTCCCTTTGGCAGAAAGTTTAACCGTCCGCCGACCACGGTAGTATGTACACCGCGGACGTCGTGTGTTTCGGTCAAGCTTTTTCGAAGAACTTTCGGGGAAAGTAGTGCCCCGGCTGGCAACCGCTTGCCGTCGAAGAGAGCTTGTCACGATCGACTTTCCCCATTGGAGTGACCCTAACTCCGGCTGCAATTCCGATCAGAGGCCCGGATGTGTTTTCGAGTTGGTCATCGGTCGCTCAAGGTGGACCGAATCGATATATCACGGCGGCACTCGCAGTTCCGCGCATTGCACCGCGGAAAAGTGGATTTCGATAACCTAGGGACGCTCTATTGCATTTTTATTTAGTTTCACGGGCATTAAGCGGCAACCTGATTACCGCGCAACTCGCTGAATGGAACGGTAAAGTGACTGGGTGGAGGGATGAAAAAAAAAATGCGAGAGATGAGGGGGGGGAGGGAAGGACGCGAACGAGAGTAGGGTTGCGAGAGGTGGCTATGAAAACAAAGCAGGAGGGAACCGAATTAAGTGTCTCGCTCTCGAGTATCGAACGGCAATTAGATTCACCCCTCCGTACTTTCGCCTCGTTTTCCGAGCGCAGCTTACTTCTATAATTAGTAGCCCGGTTAGATGAACGCGATTAATAACACGGCATATTAATCGACGCCGAAATTGATCCCTATTAAAGCTCGCCGCGATCGTACGAACGAAATTTATGGCGGCGGCCATTTATCTTCGACAATGATACGGTTAATGCCTTGACCGAAGCAACAGCAATGCTCTAGCCCTTGAATTGATTCGCCCGCTTAACCCCCATGCTTCTCAAAAATAGTTATATAAAAGATCCCCGGATAATGTGTCATCCGTCTGCGTTTTACACTTTAAACGTTTCTCGTTCAGTCAATGTGATCTATAATAACTTATTCATCAATGATTTACTCATAAAAAATTTAAGAATGTTGTTACATTATCTTCCACTATTAATATTACTGAAAGAAGATACACACTCTTATTAAATTTTTATGTTACAGAAAAATCTACTCGCTACACTCTAAAGGATCATGCGCGTTCACCAAGAAAGACGAAGAGCTACACCCTTCGTCTACAATGTCGGGTCAGACTTTCAACAAAAATTGAAACAGAAACAAAGAAATGTGAGTACTATTTCTACTGTTACTAAGATCATCAAGGTAGTGTAGCCCCACACGGACATGAATTTCGTGCAAGCATGGCCTTGAAGATATGATCATACTTTTAGGTCTTTAATGTACAATTAAACACGCATCCATGGTGCGTCAATTACAGCATGAGCTAGTTCTCCGTTGTCAGAAGTAGTAATATATATGCCTAGGACGTTTATACAAAGTAGTTGCCGTCGAATAGAATTTGCATGCAGAGCCGGAAGATAATGGCATCGCCCGGCGACGTATTAAAGGTGAATTGCGAAAACAACGACCAACAGGCAACCCCATAACTCGTTGGTAGATGACCGACGAGTTGCGAGTGCTCCTCCGGGTGTCGTTGACCTTTGAGTGACCCAACGTGACAGCCCGTAACGACTCCAAGGTACCCTCCGAGACCTCAGTTGATGAGGGTCCAAGATGGATACCGCCGATATTTTTCGCAAGCCAGAACTCACGACTTTTCCAAAACTTTATCAAATTCCCACTTCCTTACTGCCCGAAGGAAACACTAAAAACCACTACACTGACAGTATATTCCTCCCTCGTATTTTTCATCCTTTTCTTCGTGTTCTGGTTGCAGACTTCGTCTTCGTTATGTTTGCAAGAGCTAATGCATTTGCAGATTTTAGATCTTTGTCCTCTAAATTGTGAAATACATACACGATCCACATAAATTGCACGAAATGTTGAAAATAGTCAAATCTCAGAGTTGTCCATATTTATAAGGGTAACCAGCTAATTAATTTATTTAATTCTTTTCATTTATACGTTTAATTTCTAAAGAATTTCAAAATGTATGAAAGAAGCGAACTCTTGATTTTATTCAGAAGAATCGTGCCACCATAACGTTGTAATGAATATTAATACAATTATGGTTTTCTAACGGAACGCGCGTCTTTTATAGTTAAACGGTAAAGTAACAATGGCCGGGGTCTTTAGAATTTTTAAACATTCTTCCTTGCGCCCATTGTCGCGACAGAGAAAACACTGTAACTCTCAAAACGGACGTTCCTCGTGCGCACTTTTTATCTTTCTTCTCTCATTATTCTGCTGTTTTTGCTTCTTTTGCCTCTTCCTTTATCAACAGCGGCTTCCTTGTCTTCTCTGTTTTTTCAGCAGTGTGCTCAGTACATTACGACCTCCATGTACGCATTAACCGTAATTTCAAATTACAGCCTTGTGCGCTTTTTACTTGCCGGCCTCGCAGACAATTATGCGTATGGACGGGAGAAAGAAAGCGATGGGGGGTAAAGTTTCGTTTTGCGAAATATGTCGTTGCGCTGGTCTCTGTTACATTTGATATTAAATACGCGCGTTTGAGACAACACGAACAACGAAATTTCTTACGGTTATGTCTCTTCCAGACAAATTTCGGAGCTCATTACCACGCGGTGCCCGTTTTATAGCAGTATGGTCAGTTAATTTTTTGCATATCCTTTGGAATTCCTGTTTATTTTTCTCCCTGAAAAAGAACTATTACAGTTTTCAACGTGCGCTCGATTATCTCACTCAAGTCTTCCGCTAAAACAGTTCCCTTTACAATAGCGTGGGTTAGTGAAGATAATCATTTAAAGAAAATTTTCGATTTGATAGTCATTTATGTGATAATTACTTACTCATAGACATACTTCTCTTCATTCATGAATAATTTCCAATATATTAAAAATACTAGAGTAATATTGTGAATGAAATTTTATAATAATTCTTTGTGTTTTGTATTTTGAAGACATCGAAGATTTAATTAATTAATTCTGTGAACCCGACTATTTCTTTTCGGAATGTTCCTACGAATTTTCTTAAAGTGAGGAGACAGTTAACAAAAACTTGGATGCGAATAAATCATGCGCGAAGCTCCGATCAGTTTTAGCACAAAAAGTTTGTTAGTTATGTGTTATCAGCGAAGCGGAAAGACGAACAAGGGGAACCATAATTCCGTGGTTACTCAATATGCAATCAGTTAATAAGACAGTGCTTGATGACCCAGAGGTGTATCGGCGCCTCTAGCTAACACAAACGAACCTTACTTCATTATCTCTTTGAATATTCAGGAGTTTCGTGCATGCCTCCGGCCATTTGCTAGAACTCAATATGTTTGGAAATATGTAGATAGCTCCATAAATATCGATGGTGCTTAAGGGATGTTCCTCTGAGAGGGCGTATCCACGAAAACTATAGTCGCAAACTGTGAGAATATGTTGAATTTTGTCTTCGAGAAAGATTTCACCCTTTATCGAAAATACAAATTTATTCCCATAATTCCGAACGCGTTTTCGCGAAAGTACCGTCATGCAACACTCCTTGAAAAATTAATCTACATATAAAGACACTCTCTGTGTATACTCTTGCTTTCTTTGCATTTACGAACTGGTTTTAGGGTGAACGCATAAATTGTTGGGCCACGATAAATATTATCACTTTGCAACGTAGATATTTTATGTCATAACATAGATACCGTATCATGGGGTACAAGGGTAAATGTAATATTCAGTTTATAACTATTTAAGGCATCTATTTCTTTTAGAATTATTCCCACATGAGGAATTAATCCTATGGTAAGCTAGCAAATATCTTGCCACGATTTATTAATTATGGACTGTAACTTATATTTCTGTAATATATTTTGTTTCTTAAGAGAATGAGAATTTATTTTTGTAGAAGTATATTGAATAACAATTCTATGTTTTATGTTTGTGGGACATTTTGTTACATTATTGCTCAAGTACTAATAGTAGCAACGTCAAACATCGGTTTTTCAACACCGGAATAGTGGAGTGTATTTCCGTGTCAAGCGTAAATGATGCTTCCACTACACATATCCAACAGGTAGCTGAATAGGATGCGCAACAGTTAGTGTCTCTTTGTATTTGAGAGCCCCTTTTTGTTTGTGGAACGTTTACCGGAAGTTTCTTTGTTGTTTCTGTCACTTTCTTACTCTACTCCACTAGTTCTTCGTTCAATACCGTACATCTTTTTTCCATTGTGATTTACTTATTTGCAGATAATTAAAAAATATTCGTTGCTTTTTCTTTTATACGATGGTTTCGTTGACGAAAATTCACAAATTACTATTAATGACAATACTACAATATTAACCTTCCAATATTTTTCTGCATTTGTGCATTTTGATATTATGCATTTCCTAATCTTCTAGAACAAAATAAGTAAATTCCAATTAAATATTCCACCAAAAAAAGTAAATACATTCTATTACATTTAACAAAAGTTTTTAAAACATTGTGTGACATAAAATATTAATTGAACTTAACGAGGGTATGTTTTATCAGTTTATAAAGGAAAATAAGATAAAAAATATTTTTCCTTTTCTTAAACTTCTTTTCAAAACCACAAGGCAAATCCGTTCGTTAATGAAAGCGGCCGACTAATTAATCGTACATGAGTCTGCGAGACTCTTAGAACTAACCTAGGCGAACTTCAATCGAAGAGTTATATGGTACATGCTGGAGGTTGAATTTCGAAATGTGCTGTCGACCGGAATGACAGGAATGAAAAGATCGTAATAGGTGTTGCCAAAGCGGTGGAGAAATAATCCAAAGTATCGACGTGGCATCGTAGGAGGTCACATCGCTATCAGAAGGTAATTCATATTAAAGTCCCGTGGGATCGGTTGGGATTGGTCCGGTGAATCTGGGGCAGGCAGTTGCCACATTGAGAGTCGTAAAGTATTCGAAGAGTGAGAGAGAGCGAGAGAGAGAAAGAGAGAGACAGAGAGAGGGGTGATCCCGAAGGTTTTCAACCTACACGGGAAAAGCCGAAGGCAGTTGAGAACGGCAGAAGGCTGAAAAGACAGTTCTATGGGCTAGCTTATCGCTTGCGAACAGGCACGCTTTTTCCACCGGGCTCTTTCCCCGTTTTCTCTCCCTTTCCCTTTTCTATGGTACTTTTCACAATTTCTATGTCGTCCATTCTCTTCCGCGTCGTTCTCCTTGCTTTGCAATATTACTCTCCGCACGCGTGTCCATTACCAACGCATGACTGGACCACAATGGCACACTTGTTTGTTTGTTTCATTAGCAACAGAAACAATTTCTAGCATGTCATTTAGGACATGCTTGAGAATTTATCAAAATCCATAATTATTCCTTTCACCCTTCTGCATTCTTCAATCCTAATAAAATTTAATTCTTCCAAAATTTAATACATTTCACAAGGAAATATGAACGTTGATGAGTATACAGTAAAATCTCTTTAAAATACAATTGATGATCTGCCAGAAGTACTTAGAAATTTAATAAATAAGAAACATTAACCTTTAACTGATCGAGTGATTCGAAATATATGTACCCTAATATATTTGTTCAGATAACATTTATTACGCAGATTGTAAAACACTTATTCCACGAGAGCACTTTCCAAAGAAATTCCTAAGGGTGGCATATCTACCCTTAACAATTCCACAGGGACAGATATTTCCTCGAACGGAGCAGTTCGGGCAGAATTTTCTTTTTCTTTTAATTATTTATTTAATGTTGCTTCAACATAGGAAGTAAGGCTTCGATACATAATTCGGCGAGCAAGGAGCCAAACAGCGAAGGGGTAAAAAGGGCACGCGTAGTTTGATAGGAGCGTAGCGCTGCATAAGTCTTCTCCTTTCTTTTCATCCGGAGGAACCAGCACAGGCAGCAGCTATTACTTGCGAGAAGGAAGACGAGGAAGATGGAGGAGGGTGGAACCGGCGACGTTTTCCAGAAAAATAACGACTCTAATAATCTCGGTAGGCAGGTCGATTTCTTCCCCGCCCGCTCTTTAACCGGCCCCCGTTTTCCCCTACAGCCAGTCGTTTTTCGGAATTGCCGCCTCCCGTGAAACTGTTTTTGGGAAAAGTTTCCCGTCTCTCCTTGGCCCTTCTACATCGGCCCCTCGGTCTCTCTTTCTCCTTCTTCAACACCCGCGAGAGATGCTCGAGCCCAGATATTTCGAGGGTCTCCCATTTTCACTGCCGGGGGCGAGGAATATGGGGCCAGGCGAATGGGGATGGAAACGAGCACGATTCGCATGGGGGAGAACCTCGACCTTCCACCAACCTTCATGCGGAACTGCCGGATAATATCGATCCGAAACATTCGAGCGTGGGTTGACTGTATCAACGTGCAAGACCCGGAAGAGAAGAGAAGAGGGTCAATTATCGGGGTTCAGTACTCTGAACGTCTCCTCTCTTCTACACTCTTCTGCTCTCCTCTGTTCTGCCTTTCTTTAGTTGAATCGCAACGCCTGTAATCAATGGCGCCCGGAGATACAGAGTGGAGCATTTCGAATTACCGAGCCCTACTTGTATTAATATTATTATAACCGATGGAAATAGGTCAGATGAATTGGGTGTTTTACGGGGACGATGCTCAAATTAAATCTTTTTAATGAGTGATGGTAGTCGGGAGGAGAGTGTCTTAATCAAAATATTGTATTCTGATTTTTTCAAAAGGACGTTTATAGGTTTAATGTAGTAGAACTTATTTCTTTTTATGTAGCTTTTCTCTCAATTTTTAAATGCATGAGCATGAGCATGGTCATTCAACGTTTATTTATATGTATATTTGCTAAACTACGCTTAATGGAACATTGCATAAATGCCTTTATTACAAGTATCATGATTTTTTCTTGCCAATTTCCTTATATTTTTTATAATTTCACCAAAGATTGTCTTCTTCGGAGTTTATCTAGATTTAACAAGTAACCGTTGCACTTTCACGATTAAAGGCTAACAATACCATTTCGCCGTTCGACGATGTAATATTTTAATTACTTCATAGAATTGATTAATCACTTCGCTGTTCATTGACGAGCCGATATTACTTATCTTCCTTGCGTAAACAGAATTCGTGTACCTCCGGAACTAACGTACACTGTTTCCACCTGAATCTACACTCGGCACACAATTATAATACGCATTCGCCAAAATTACACGATACTAAAGCCGTCTTGTGTCGGTCGAGCAAACATGTCTGTAATTTTAACTATTGACACAGTCAAGGTGGCTTAATCTTCGCCAAATTTACAAACCGCTCGATCTAATTATTAATCCGCCGTATTTACGTTAGCCTAGCTATATAGTCCCGATTCTATCGAATTTCTGGATTGACAATCGATTGTGTGTGCTGGAGGGCTCGTTCCCATCGAGAAAACTGATGCAGTTAGTAATTAGCGGTAAACACCGGGGCGGTAATTAATTAATCCATTGTTCGTATTTACGCATTTATGGATCGAGCCGTTCGAGCGAGGATGCGTCTACTACCCTCTGTTTGGCAAAGAGTGGATGCATCCCTGTGCGTTCTGTGCATCCTCTCTGCTTTCCAGTTTGTCCTAGGACGCCTTAGACTTACGTCCTGCAACCGTTCCCATTCGTATTTTGTTCATTTCTCCCCTTTTCCGTCGACCTCTCTCTTTCTCTTTCTCTTTCGCTTCCTCTCTCTCTCTCTCTCTCTCTCTCTCTCTCTGTCTCTCTGTCTCTCTGTCTCTTCCCCTGTGTTCGCTCTTTATTTCTCTTGGAGCCCTCTCTCTAGCTTTTTCTTTTGCTTGCTCGCGGAAATGTACCGGCCTGGGAGGTCACCAAGTAATTGGTTTCATTCCCGAGGAGACAGGCTCGTCCCGAGTTCGGACTGGTTTCACAGAATCCCGGAACCGTAAAGCCCCGGCTTCGCCAGCGGCGGCTCTACCCTAGACGGTTAAGTAACGCATTTTTGCTGGATAATTATGTAGGTAAAATCGTTAGTTATGATAACGCTGCCGAGGATTGCAATCTCGCCCTCAACCTCTCTCGCGAATTATCTTCCTTGAGAGCAGTATGCATACTTATTCTTCGAGACCCCAAAGATTTTCTTCTTTCACCCGTGATCCCATCGTCGTGCACGAGCGGAGCCATTACGCTAGCATGAATCAATGTTTCAGATACCCCAATTTGGACGAGACCGGCTAAAATGTCTGTACATCTTCGCAAAGAGCGAAATAAAGCTCTTTTTAAAAAAGTTTTAAAGAAATTACCCTTAGGAATGTTTTTAGCCCTTAAGTGGTATTTACTCAGGTTACGAAGTATCCTACTAGAACCGTTCAAAAATTCTGTATAAATTCTCTAGATATTTTTATAAGTAATTTAAAACTAAATAATCCAAAGGTTCTAAAGAAGTTAATGAAACTTGAAACCAAAGTGCCCCACGCTATTACAATGAATTGTGTTGTTTAAAAAAAAAAGGGTAGCGTTTAAGATATAGTACAGAATAGAGCAAAAATTAATATCTTTCCTAAATTGTCGCTACACAATACGGTTTATCAGGTCTCTACCACTTAATAGCGAAAATTCGTTATGGTCTTGACGGAAAGTTTAGCGTAGAGCGTATGCGACCAACACGACACAGAACGTGTTAAGCTCTATTAACCCCTTGCCATATACAGTAGTACCTCGCTCGTTGCAACCTCGTTTATTGCACGAAGTCCTCGTTCGTTGAAAACTAGCGACTCCTACCGCGAATTATTAGAAGTTCTGGAATTCGTGGTGGGAATTATGGTGGCTATGGCGGAAATTCGAATGAAGAAGAAAATTGTTTCTGAAACGCGGTAGTGAGCTCGAATTCTAAAGAAACTTGACATCTCCAATTAAAATATTAAATACCAAAGATATACTAATAAAGTATTTTGGTTTAGTGTTTATCTTATATTTTGTCGAATTCTGTAACGATTTATCATTTTCAAAATTGGTCCCAGCGCGTAACAATCCACTATTACGATACACGCGACAAGTGGATAAGGAATAACGTCATCCCGTTAATTCTCATATGCGATACACGTTCCCGTTGATTAACATTTTCCTGGCCGATCGTTTAATAACCACAAATTACACGAATTTATCGAATTACGGTATAATATCCGGGAACAAGGAAGCGGAAGATATTAAATATTTAAACAGCGGATAATTTTCTGGTAAACACGGAACTTAATAAACATTGAAAGTCATGTATTTGCGCGCGCGGCGACTATCTCGCGCAAGCAGGTGCAAATGTTTATATACTTGGTAGCGGTGGACAGTACCCATCGATATTCAAAACCGTTATTTGAGTGTAGCCGCTGTTGTCATTTGGAAACAATTATCACGCTTCCGCGTTACGCTTAATGCGAGCACAATGCCAGGGACACATCATTTTGTGCCGTAGTGGTTTGGAAAACTAGATAACGCGGTGCGTGATGCATGATCGTAAATTCCGATTTTATTAGTGAACGTGCCAACCAGGACCTGGTCCCCTTTCCTGGACGGTATGCGTATGTGTGAACCGATACTTACGCACGCACGCCCATACTTAACTGTATGGGCGCGTATTAATTAAACGGTCAAATGTGTGTATGCGTGTGTGTGAACTAAATGATGGCTGGCTTAATAAAACGGTCACCTAAGACTCCTAAGCGGGCACAGTGTCGGTTTTCAATAACACTGTTTAGCAGAGTTCGTATCAGAATATTAACCCCTTGTGCTACGATTTATTTTATGCTGACGATGATTCGAATTTTTAGAAGTAGAAGTTTTTTTAGAAGTAAGAAGAAATTTTTTGGTTTGGAAAATAATTATGTTCTTCAATTCTTTCACCAAATCTGCGCTTTCAAATTGTATTTACTCATTCTTGTCGTAAATACATTAAATCCGCACTAATTACAGCACACGGAACTATAATTAAACATGTAGCATTCATTACAGAATAGTTATCAATTTTTAGTGAAAAAGTGTATATTATGAAGCTCTCGTGAATCATCGAGGGCGTTTTACAGAGATTTTTGCGCTGTTCCCGAGATCCGCGATATTGATGTTATATAAGCTACGGTCTCGGATTATAGGCAGGATTCGATATTTCCCGGCTATACGAGTTTGTGTTTTCTCCTAAAGCCTAGCACGTGAGCACGTCTTAATTGCGAGCGTACGGCCCCGTGGATTTAAGGGTGTAATATTAAGGACGAACGTGACTGCTGACCGCACTTCGTCGACATCCCCTTTCTGGATCTAGAAACACCGTTATCCCCCTACGAGACCTTACGTCATCGACCGCAAACACGTAGCGGACAAACGTGAGAGAATAAGCTTCTATCGTAACTCATTTGCATTGTCCTATCTCTTGATCTACTCCTACGAGCCTTGACATCGCACCAAATTGGCTATTAAGCCACCACTTCTTTTCGACATTTGTCTGACTTCATGGACGCCTAATGTCCAACCGTACTATTAGCATTTTTTATTGTTCGTATGACTGTTAAAATCCCCCATGCGTCCTTCATCCATTTTTCAGTTTTAGATACCGCAAGGTCTTTCATTTCTTCGTGTTTCTGTCGTAAAATATACTTCTCTATAATCACGTTGAATTGGCTATTAAACCACTCATTCTTTTTTTTTTTTTAATTTATATTGTTACTACGAGTTTTAAAATTCTTTACACACTATTTATCCATTTTTCATTTCTGGATGCTGTAATCTGTGGAATTACGAATAAAACTTTGCTGATAAAGTGTATTTATATGTTAGTGGATTTATATATTTTCAGAAATTGTTTCTGGTTTTAGTAAAATCTTCAATCCTGAACAGAATTCAATTTTTAATGTTATTATGCAGTAATGACAATATATACATAAACGTAAATATAATTACAAATAATTATTTTTTTTTTTAGCGTGTTTCATCTTTAACATACTGTAAAGACAGATTAAATGGCAAGTTAAAGAAAAATGAATGCTGGAAATGTCTCACTGCGATGATAGAGAAAATGAATAAAAGATTGAAATCACTATAAATATATTTTGAAAAAGAGCTGCGCATCAAATTCGAGGGCCGCTTCCTCGGTATAAGTGAAATGAAATCCAATTATTTCTCATCGATAATTCTTCCCTGTCACGTATTCGTGTATACTGAAGTAATCAAACTTCCTTATTCACGGAACAATGTGGAGGTACCCTATTTTTCTCGATTTTCCACGGGAACCAATAAATTTCATGAGTTCTCGGTATAAAAAAAAAAGAGAGAGCGAGAGAGAGAGAGAGAGAGAGGAAGAGCGGAAAGCAGAGGGAATGCGATTTGATCGGTAATAAAATTCGTTTTTCCCCCAGTGGTGGTGGTGTGTTCTGCTCTTATTTTTCCAATTCTTCCTGGTTTTGATTTTGTCTCCCCGGTCGCGGGGCCGTATCGCGTCGGTGCATTCGAAACTGCCGTGTCAGGACAAAACTAGTTTAGAATTCATGAAATCTGAGCTTTATTAAGCGTCGCACACGTGCTCCCTTGGAAACAAATAGGACTCCAATTGGCGGATAGCGGCCACGTACCGCGCAAATTTTCGCTGAAAGGACGCGCCGTGACAATCATAACGATTGTTTGTATTAATTATTGTAAGTCACGTATCCGACGCTCGTGTCGATGCACCTGACGCTGCACATAATTTCATCAGCAACCTGAAACGCGAAGCGACAAAGCTCATCTTTGACTCTATTCCGGAACAACGCCCAAATATTCCTCTCGGAATATCACTATACAAGTTTTGTCCCTACACTCTCAGATTCCCAATATTTAGCAGAATTTATACCGTATGCACCGAACTTAATCCTCCATTTCACGATTTTCCTCGCCGCCGCCGTGATCAATAATTCATTCAGGATGTCAATGTTGAGAACAGAGAAATAAATATTCACATCTGTCCTTGTTTAAAATTTTCACCACTAACCACACTGCAATGCATCAAATTTGTAAATATTAAACTGTGTAGTTATTATTTTTAACACAAAATAGTCGACCGAATAAACTAAGCACTTGTTATAAAAATTATTCTCTTATAGAATTTGTCTTATGAAATTGTTTCACGTTTTCGACGAGGATTAGAAGACAATATGCAGGAACAATTTTGTACGATTACAAAAGCTTATCAATCTATTCATAATGTTCACATTTAAAATTGCATGCTCGCAAGATACCTTTCTTTCTTGGCTCTATGCACACACGTTATGAATAACTTAGGATTTCATAACGTTGTGACACCAACTGTCTGCAACATTAAATTTGTATCACTGCTGTCACGCGGTTGGACAAACGGTTCGCCTGTTTCTATTTATTACCGCCGTAAGTAATGCATCAGGATGCATTTGTCTCGTCCGCTCATTTATTTAATGCGTAAAGATTTTTTAGTACGGCCAAGTATCAATCCTCTCGGCGTGTCTCGAAAGGATACCACTTTGCTTTAGTATTGCCGACTCTGGACGGATTTTATAGCGAATTCGATCCTTCTTACTCTAAGGAAATACGAGCCACTTTATCTTGATGCTCGCTCCATTACACCCGCGCGCGCAGTTGCGTCTCTGTTTTATCTTCGGATTAAGAAACAAAGCCTCGGGTCTAGGGTATGGATTTGCCTCATTACTATGACAGCGCATGATGTACCATATATATTTTCCTTTATCATAATTTCCGTATCGTCGCTAAACGATCTGATATCCAGTTTTCTCGGTATTTCGATTTTCCTGCCTCGAATGTTCGCGTTTTTGCAACTAGTATTTTCTCTGCAAAGATTCTTACGAGCCAGTATTATGTCGTTATACAGAGTGTTTCAAAAATGTATTGCCATGAAAGGAGTGATGCCGCAGATCGTTTGAAGTAACTTTCTCCTTTGCGAAAATGATCTCCGCTCAATAATAGAGCATTGCTGATGCCATTTAGGTAATTATTTATAAAATCAAGGACAAAAGAGAGCAAAGTCGCGACGTTTTGGGAAAGAGGAGGGGGAAGCGGGTGCCGAAGAGGGACACATAGTTTTATTCATTACAAGAATTTTCGAGCGTTGTGTTTCCCATGAGGGAGCGTTTATAGGTTTCCTGAGTACCCTGTCGCTTGTTCGGTTCCCACCGTGTGGGCCCGACACGATACAAAGTTTCGTCAGGAACGGGAAAGATATTCCGGTCTGGTCGTTCACTTTGTCCGACTTCTCTTCGTCGGAAGAATACCGATTTCCGGCGCGAGGATACCCACCTTTTTTCCGCGATTTATATAAGGTCGGCCACGAAGTTTGCTTTTCTTCGGACGCGTGGGAGCGCATCCGTAGAATTCGAAGAGAAGTCACGAGGCCGGGGAAACTTTCTCTGCGCTTCCACGGGCAGCTCTATCCGAACGTGACCGATCTGGCATCTCGAGGGGATGCCGGCAGATTTCCCCGGATAATAATACTTCTCTCTTACAACGGTTCCAACAGTTGGAGAGCTCCGGCCCGATGCTCGCTTGCATCCGCGCGCTCGGGTCCAACCAGCTGCCCGACGCGTGCGTTCTTCGCTCGTAAATGAAAAGCACCGCGACGTCGACGCCCATGGGACCACCGAGATTGGCACATTCTGCTAGAGCGAGTCGAGGCTTCGTTCACTCCCCTGTAGAAACTTGGAGAACCTTCGTCATGTACGCGACACGCTCGTCAGCGACAAGATTCTCCGCGCAACAACGCCCGGCGCAACGGGCGCCTCAATCTGCACATTGCTGGTTGCCTGGGTCATTCAATATTAACCCTTAACCCTCCGGCGCCGGACCTTTCTTAACATACAACGACGATGTTTAGGATTATTTATTGCTTTATTTATCAATTTTTGTCAACTTATTTTTGCAGGTACTTCTTGTAGATTCGTAAATCTTCCTCTAGTTTCTAATGTAAGATCATTTAATTTAATCGCTGGAAACTGAATAATTAAATGATGATTTTTATACATTGGGCCAAGAAAGACCCAGACATCCCCCGTCGGAGGGTTGAAATCTCCCATAAATCAGGGATTTTGCTGAACATTAATTAAAATTATGATGTCGGACATCGTAGTAGTACGTCTTTTGGAAAATAAAAGGGTAAATTTTAATAGTACTGCTTCAAAAAATTTATGAAAATTCAAGTTGTATAAATTGCTGACGAGGTTGACTATTTCTCATAGTTTCACTGGTTGTACAAACTCTTCGAAAGTGGTCTGGCCATGTGTGTTGTATAGAAACGGAACGATCTGTTGTACGATAAATCGAGCCAGAGTGCAGTACATACATTCGATCGTAAGAAAAAGTCGAAAGTTCTCTATAGGGGTTGAAATCGTATAGAAAATCGTTCCATCTGTTCCTGGGACGGTCACACACGATTCAATCTGCCGTTCGTCAAACGTGTAATATAACAAGTTTTATAGCTCGGCCGTACCGTGGTCAAATACAGTTGTGTGGAACGACGAATCACACGACAGCCCCCACACGTTAAGGTGCTCGTACAGGTTACGATTTATCGTATAACTAGCCGTTGCGACAAACTTTAACGCAAACTAGTACGGTTATAGTATACGTGTGCGTGTAAATGTACTAACAAACAACATTTCAAAAACTAATCACGTGACTGTGGTTTCAGCTCGATCCTAGAGATATTAAAATTGGACATACATATGCTTCGAAATTGAACAACTTATTCACGCGTGTAACCATTTTGTATGGGTTTTTTAAAATGTTCTAGATAAATAGGTTATAAATATTAAGAGAATATAGTTGTTGCTCTTATGGAATTGATGATGAATAGAGAAAATATAAATATTGTGTTACAAGTGACTCGTCACAATTAGATTAATAAATTTTATGCACTTGTAATGGATATAAGCTTTGAGGAACCAGTTCAATAGGATTTAATAATTCTATATTGTTTCTCAACTTATCAAATGCACAAGGAGATAATATAAGAAATGGAGGAACTATTATTCATACTTTTTGTTATTCTTACATCTCATCATTCGACTCGTTTAATATCCCTGTTCGGAAACTGAAATCAACGAGCAAATCACCTAAACTGATAGCCACGAAACAAAACACATTTCAATCCGACGTTTAACCTGAAACCTTTTATGACAGAGCAGAACTGTGGTCAAACACGATCGCGTCGTACAACAAGTCGTACGAATTCCACATACACGTTACGATTATTGTTGAAACAGTCGTCTCGAATAAAGTTGTACAACTCGTTGTGCGATAAATTGTGTCGTGCATAGCCCCTTTACGATTATCGTTCGCACAAGCATGCATCAAACAAAACTGTGCAACTAGGTTGTGTAATAAATCGTGACATTTGGAGTAACTGCAAATGATCTACTAAAATACTAATTCTAGAAAGTAGTAAAAACAAGCATTATGGGGTGTGTTCTAAATCGTGGTACAGCTGATAGAAGCATGACAGACAACATGACAGAGAAAATACTAAAAGTTGTATTTGTCAACTATTTTATGCGGGCTTATATATATGAAAATTTCATCAAAATCGGTCAACGTTGTAATGAGCTAAAAATTGCAGTTTTTTCCCGCAGCACATATACAATTCTACACAGATCTACAAAACGTGTTTTTTAGAAATTCAATATAGGTCCGCATAAAAAAGTTGTAAAATGCAACTTTTAGTATTTTCTTTACAAATGCAATTTTTGAAAAAATTTCTTTTCGCATTCTGCAGTAAACTAATTGCTCTAGCTTCCCAAAAAAGTTCAAATCGCATAGTCCAATATTAAAAAAGTTATGGCGTTTTTAAGAGTGTCCAAATATTAGTGGGAGTCACGGTATATAAAATATGACACAGTCCGTATCAGAAAGTATCCCCTAATTGATGGCGCGAGGGTTGATCGCTGGATATCGTTGAGTAATTTCTCCTGAGCTGCAGCTCTCGAGCTGTTTTTTTCTTAGGATGATAATCGTTCGGTTCTTTGGCGAGGGATGGGGGAAACGGCGAGCGGAATCGACAGGAATTTTCGCAGTTGGAAAGAAAAGTGCCGGTCCGGGTGGGAAAAAGAAGAAATCATGCTTTCTTCGCGCTGTCGAGGCGTGAACTCTGAAACAGGCTGCCAAATGTAGCCAGCCACCGTAATGACGACGTGATGGATGGCCTCCGATCGTAGGAACCATTCGGCAGGTTGGGTTCGGCGAGGCCAGCGCCCGTTGTCCGTCCAATATGTCGGGGCAACGTCACTGGCCGATTCGAACCTGCCGAATGGTTACACTTACTCTTCTAAACGTTGAAAGAAGAGAAGGAGAACGAGTGGTCTCTCGTTCATCGAGGCGTGCCATGAGGGATAGCCGAGCGGAGCAAAGGCGATACTTGGAACCACCCCCGGCATCGTGTAGCAGCTCCGCGCTCCCAATTCAATTCCTTAATACCTTATCCCACCTTCTCCCTGCTGGCTCTCAACACGGCTGTTACCATCGTCTCCCTACCACACCGTTCGACCGACCTACACCTACGTGCACGCTCGGGCACTGACTGATTTCCACGGATATACAGGGTGTCGTGTAACCGGTGGGTACAGCCGGATAGGGGCTGATTCTACGGGGAAAAATAAGTCGAAAATGTAGAATAACATTTTTTTGTTGCACGCTCTTTTCTTTTTAAATCGACTCTAAAGATGTTTTGGGCTCAGCAAGGTGGATGACGTTGTCCGTGAAAGATAGGGTATGCTCGCTCTGCGTTTTCAACAGTTGATAAGTAAATTGGAGACAGTGGTTGCTAGTGACTTTAAGTGTGTATATTTTAGGAATACTGAGTGTCGTCTTTCTGGTGACTGAGTTAGGATTTCTGGTCCTCTATTCACACGACGAGTCAGTTTTCGGTTTATACAGTTACACCCAGTATATTAGTAGCATCGATTCGGTGTATCAGCCTCCTTGAGCGTCCACTCGCGTCATCTCAGCCACTTTTCTCTCTTTCTCGTGAGTACGTTTCTTCCGTTGCGCCCCTAATAGATGATCGAGAAAAAGACCGGGTAATAAAAAATAGATTAAGACCTACGAATTCGAGGTTATTAAGTTTTCGACAAGATGAGGAAAGAGCCCTTGCTACACGGGGATTCAATAATAGCCCGCCTGGATTTCGGGGCTGAACCGGCGACGGACACTTGTATCTCTTGTTCTGCAGGATAGACCTCGAGGAGTTTCTCTTGATGGACAGTGGTAATGGGTAAAATCGAAGACTCGACGAGACGTTCGTGAATACCAGCCGACAGTTCTAACGTGTAGATCGACGTAATGAATCGCGTGATAGAGCACCTGCGGTTCCATGCGTGGATCATACTCGTGAACTTTTTCGACGCCATTCTGCGGCTTTATATTTAATTTTTAGTAGTCTACGATTATACCTTTCGCCTGTTAGCTATTCAGCCCGATTTGGTAGATGTCGGTGACATCGTTGTGTAACAAAAAGTAAATATTTTTATTTTATGTATTTCTCATTTCATTTTTGTTTGAAGGTATTTTACCACGTCTTTTAAATATTAATTTACATAACAAATGTTAATTGCTATTTATCGTTATGAATAATGAAAGAATACGAACGTTAGTATTGCAATTAGTCTTTCAATAACGATTGTTAACAACAATACTAGGATAATAATGAATATTGAAACATTTTATATCATTTGGAACGTATACCATGTATATGCCAATTTTTTTTACATTTTGCTAGAACAAATCAGGAGTTCATCTTTAAATCAAGTAACTTCAACATGAAAGTTGACGTACTTTAATGTAGTGTATTGTAAATAACATTTTTTCTTAGGAAACTTCTGGTGCATTTTTATAATGATTCTGTTTAAAATTGTAAGGATTGAAATATATTTTTAAAATTGCCGGCTTTATAGCCATCGAGCGTGTCATTTTGCGTGAACGTACTCTACTCGAGTCTCTGGAGATTCGAAAAGGGTATCTACATTTTCAGAGCAAGAAGGCTTTATACATTTATGATAGAACGTGAATAGCGGTCTATTCGTAAACGACTTGAACTGACAGTTACTTTGCCCCAAGGTATCATTATGGGACGTCGAACAGAACTGTACGAGGCAAGACATCCTCGCGATGTCGTCTTAATTGTCTGAGCTCGAGGGAACACTTTTTAGGCAGCCTTATAATTCGAAACATCAACTTGATATGCGTCAACCATTTAATAATAAATTCGGCTTTAGATGACTTCCAGTTACGTGCGTTCGTTTTACAATATATCAAATTTCAAACATTTTTGGATAAATTCGTATGCGCTTTCTTACAATTAGTGTCTCGTTAAAACGCTTACACTTAATAGAATAAAAATAGCAAATATCGGCACTCTAAACTTGCCAAAGTTAAAAAATATTTTCATTGAACCTCTTGTGTATGCGAAATAGCAATTTCACGTGCACCGGCTTAATACTTTTAGTACTCCTACACGATAGTGGAATAAGCATGAAGGTGGGCGAGGTGTTTCGTACAATAACCCGACGTAAATCGCGCGGTAAACATAAAAGAAAAATATACCTCTATTTTGCAAGTATAATCGAACACTGAATTTTCCGATAGCGTGGGTTACGTTTAACATAAGATTACACTAGGCAATAAAGGCGGGCGCGAGCATAATTTCAAGAAAATCAAACCAGTGATTAGCAGACTGGATTTTCATGGAAAACGCACAGAAAAAAACTTGTGTTTAACTAAAAGATGCAGAAGATGTTTTATTGTAGATGTAGAACTTTTTTAGATTCTCTGAATGTATTTACTGTTTCGTATTTCACCACCTCATTTTCGTCATAAACCCGCAGTCCACTGATTAGATAGGAGACAGCATCGTTAATAGATATTTTAAGATAAATTAATTACAGACAATTATCGCGCAACTCGTCGAGAGATGAATCGAAGCATGTAATGCCGTTTCGGATATACGGACGAGAAGGCGCGGAAAGTTGAAGAAGAATTGTGGAGCTGGTTGTGTCTTAATTGTACCGGGTTCAGAGACTTCGTTAATGCTAGCTGCTGACAATTACGGGGACCCTAGCTTAACGATTGTAACGGATTTTTTCCATCGCGTTAACTTCATGGGGTTAGAATAACGAAGCAGAAGAGAAGAGGGGGGGGGAGAGAATAAATTAATGGCGAATCGAATGACGGCGTTATTCACCGTGACGAAAACTTGTGCGTGTTTCCCAGACAAATTGTTTCGAACGATTCATTTTTATTTTCGAGGGCACATAATGTTGCAAGCTCGACATGATTCGCGTGAAGTATCGTGCCGACTCGGTTCCGATAAGCCGGCGACTAAAAGCACGCCAATTAGCGCGCTCTAATAATCTTAGTGCACGTAATGTTTTTCGCCTTACGGAGCCTGGCTTAGGCGTATATGAAAAAAAGGACACACGAGTTAGGTGGGCTAGTAGACACCGTCATAAACGCAGAACTTTATGATTACGAGCTTAACTAAATCATACGTATACGAGCTCGGCGAAGTCATACGATGCGTCGTAGAAAACCACTTCCATTAACGTAACTCCCGCTAAAGTACGGCGGCATTAACATTCATCCGGAATATTATAGCGCGGCTGTTAGAAATAATTTTGCCTCGTAAAGAATATCACGCAATTATGTAATAAATACTGTTGCCGTGAAACGATGGATATACAAGAGACTAAATCTCGGTGTGTGAGCTTCGCTTGAGGCTTTTAATAGTGAACACTAACTGTTGATGAATGTAATTAGTAATGAACAGATTCCAGACCATTATTCATAATAAAAATGGTCTGTATCAGTTTCAAGAAATAGGAGTCAAATAAATATGTGTTTAATTCTGTTCTCTTTATTAATAAATGTAAAGAGATACTGAACATTACCGAGCGTATTTACGTCACGCTGAGTACAGTTGGAAACTCAGGTAGCATTTGTGAAATATCGCATACAATCTTGAAATTTGTCGACGACGTTAGTTATCGTTGTGACGTGTCGTATGCTCGGACTATTATTCATTCGGATGAACCAGGTTCGTGCTGGCGACGTTTTAATAGTTAGTCGCGTCCGTGGCGTCGACCACTGGCTACCCTGGCTATAAACATTAACCCCCGTGAAAGAGCTCGATCGCCAACGAAATTGCGTACATGTGGATTGAGGAAACGCGTAATGCAGCCGCCGCCCGTTGCGTATAGAATACACGAGAATAAGCATCGCTCGGGTCGCAGTATCTAGTTATCGTCCGGTACAACTTGTACCCACCTGTTAAGTCTAGACGTAACAGAGATAGTTGCTGCTTGTTGCTGCGAAACCATACCAGTTAATTGCGTATACAGTCCGTTCAAATTGCTCCGACCATGCGAATAATAATTGATTCGCCGCATCCGGATTTATGTATGTACAAGAACTGGGAGTTACACAAATTTGTTGCACTGTTATAACTAGACAGATGTGCATTTAAGACGAGAATGAGTAGATATAATTTACAATAATACAGGAAAAACATTAGAACTTTGCTTTAGGTAGAAAATTTTTATTTTTTGCACAAAGATTCGCTGTCTAGTAACACGTAGAAACGAAAACATTGTTGATTGTATTGAGATTGGCTTCATATTCTCATATTATAGAGCATTTAGAGAATAGTATATTAATAGTAACAACACTTACGATGGCTGAATGATTGACTACAATTACCCGATGTATTTTTGAAAATTCCCGCTCAAACGCAAAATTAAAGAAAAAGTGTATATTCGACTGACCCCCGCAGATCCAATTAGCGTATTCGACAATCCGTCCGGTTGATTTTCTACAAATGGGAGCACGCACGTTGATAAGAAAAACCGGTGCAGTACGCGACCATACATGTTTCCGTGCGAGCACGTACTTAGTTCTCCGGGTGGATCTTCAAGTATATATTTCGCCGCGGGGCAAAAAACCGACAATTTCATGGAATGAACTCGCGAAACAAATCACGGCGCTTGTTTTCGAGTTAAGCCCCTCGCAATTTCAAAGCCGGATACTAGTTCACCCCGCCCCTCCCCCTGGCCATCCCCTTTAGCCACCCACGCTCCCCGTTGAGCTTCGCATTCTCATTCAGCGAGCGATACCGACTCGCGCTCGAGGAACCCGCTCTCGCAGCGCAGCAGCGCGCCCGAGTCCCTTTTATCGATGTCGGAGTGCCCGTAGCGAGATCGTGCAACGCCACGCCGCTGTAACAACGACGAATTAGCTTTGTTACGGCATTACAGTGGTCCGGATACGATTGTACACTCGAACTGGTTTGCAAAATTCGCGAGCAATGTAATATAGAGAGAAAGGCAGCCGGTTGGTTGAGAGAGCTAAAGGGTTGGGGGCGACAGGGTGTTAGGGGGTTGGTCTAAAAGAAAGCGATTCGAGTGTAGGATGAAATGAAAGAAGGAAGGAAGGAAGGAAGGAAGGAAGGAAGGAAGGAAAGAAGGAAGGAAGGAAGGAGGGAGGGAGGGAAGGAAGGAAGGAAGGATGGAGAAATTGTCAAAGGTTGGAGAACAGTCGGAATAGAGAAAGAGAGGGGCCGAGAAGAGTTTCGACAGAGGAAAATGGCGCGCCGTAGTTGGTCGCACTGCTCCGCGGATTAAAGCGTAATTTCGTCGACGGCTTATGCGATGCGTAATTGCATTGTTACATCCCTCTTATGTACGTATAGGCACTCGGCAGTCTCGACAACACCGCCTTGCGAGAGACACCGACGACAACGACAATAGCGACGATACTAGCTGCACGTTGCCGTCAACACTGAGCTTTAGGGAGAATTTGTGTAGTTGGATTGGATACGAAGTTGGGGCTCGTTGATGCCGGCGCGTCACCGCCATTCCCTGCACCTCCTCCGTAGCTGAACGTAGGACTGGAATTAATTTTAAGTTTTAATGGCATGTATCGCGGGGTCCTCCCTTATGACCACCTCCTTCTGGCTCGCACACTGCCGACACCCCATGGACCAGGGCCGGCAAGCCAGAGAGCCCAGTCGGCTAGCAAGCCGCGGCGGGGATTCCATTATCGAGCCAAACTTCGCGAATATCTTCGACGGTTTTGGTCGACCTCAGTGTACTGTTCGTGGGGCCATCGTCAAAGAGGTTAATTCAAGTTTCGACCGTGGTAATCGTGCGTGAATACCACAATCAAGGGTATACCTCGACTTTAAAGGGATATGTACCCAGGCCGTTCTGTTTGCCGACTACTTTGACACTTTGTCGCTACCGGAATTGTACAGAGTTACGCCCGTTATATTAGAGATACGTGCCGCACGGTCACTGCTGTGCTTGTCAGTTTAACGCGTTTTCAGATTTTCACGCCCGGAAACTTTCGCCGAATCGCCCAGGGAAGTAAGCCGGGTATTTCGAACAGTGGAGTTTGTATTTTGGCTCGTTTCGAGATGGCTCGGAAGAGTTTGGGAATCATGGAGAATTTCAACGTCCATATTCAACTTACAGAAATTATAGCTTATTGTGGCATACATGGCAAGACATTCAGATTTCTAAGATATTGCTTAAACAGATTAATCTTTCTTCACTTTTCTCATTAAAATGTGCTATTCAAAAGAAACAATTAAAAAAATGTATCATTCTACACCCTTTAGAATTCAAGATATTTTAATTAAATGTTAAATAAAAAATGAAATGATGTAGCAGTTGTTTTTAAGTATCACATTTTTTTAGTATAAAGCTCTAATAAGTTCCACACTAGATTATGGTTCCATAGTTTGTAAATTGCCTGACAGGTACCAATCTCAATTACTTCCGTTGGAATAAATTAACACTAAATGAAAAATCAATTTGAAGAATAAATTAAACCCATTTTAGGTAACAAAACAATATTAGCACCACATTATACAGTGTGCCATTAATAGAATAAAGGATTAACGAATGTAATAATGCGAGTGAGGTACGCATAGTTTGTGTTAGTACAATTTACCTCGATACCGGGTAGCGTGGAATTATGTTTACGTTTCCGGAAACCATTGTTGTATGCTACGTTGGATAATCGATTACTGTAATTGTACGCTTGAAATTTATATAATTGTATCAGCTTGCTGCAAATACTCGACGAAATTAATTCGCTGGGATGCGTTAAACAGTGTCGAGATCATTTTGACCATTTTCCGCGTTTAATTCGAGATATATTGAATTCCGAGCACTCTTAACAATTCCACGTTAAACAAAAGAATTATACAATATTGGAGCGCTACCGAAAATTTTTAATTAAAATCAACGAATAATTTTTGTTTGTAATCGTACGTACTTGTAAAATGTGCACAGTGTTTGACTGTGGAACAGAAGCATTCATTTTTGAAATATTTGTAGCTTGTACAACTTTAATGGTAATGTATAGGAAAATGAAATATGACAATAACTAGAGATTTCGAAATTCGAAAATCATAAAAAATTGTTATTCATTATACATTATACACACATTAGGCTACATATCTCTGTGCAAAGTAAAAATTATCTATCTCTACCGGAACAAACTGAAAACAGAAATTTTTTTTGTCTTCTGTTCGTCCTATTAATTATGTTCATAAATATGTAATTTGTTATTTATCATTTAGCATAAATTAATGGGATCGTATGAATTGGTGTACAATGATAGCCAAAACGTGTTATATTGGTTAATCATATCGTGTACACAAATATGCTTCCAAGGTCAGAAGTTTAATTAACCATTTAGTTTGCTAAGACCCTATGAACATGGTTTAAGACGATGGCCAAATGTCAATATACATACATGTGTATGTTTGCGGCGTGATATCACGTACTGACGAAATTCCATCAATCCATCCGTGGATCGTTAGGCTCAAGGAAATTAAACCGTGTAATTAAACCTTAACCCTGCGACTGCCTTAGCACGCAAAGCAAGGCTTACCAGCGGAAGGGTTTACCGGGCTAATCTCTTTACCAAAGTTCGTTAGATCGATCTTTCCTTTCCAACACTTTCCGGCTCGCGATTCTTTTATTTCTTATCCCAGGTTGTTTTATCATATCCGACCTTTCTTTTTTGCGCTCGTACTAAGCTCTAACGACCTCGATATTTTTCTTCATTTTTTATTTATCAACTTCGTTCGTTATCCGAACTTTAAACTAGCAGCATTACATCTGTTGCCTGCAGTGTGTTTGATGTTTTTCCTTAACAATCTCTACGCCAAATGATACGGTATTTAGTTTTATCATTAAATATATATGGTGTTTATCTTTAGAAATTATAACAATGGAACAAATCATTATTTAGTCAATATAACTTGAAAATTCGTAATTTATTTATAATACAATTGTATTAACTCTGCTACGTTCGTCATTATACATTATTATGTGTTATAATTAATAATTATAATTAAATTCATAATTATATAATGTAAATAATTATAACAAAAAGAATTTTAAATTTTATTGTTGCTACTGTATGATTTTTAGTATAAAACATATTAAAGAAGAAAATAACTTTCTATTTTACACCAGTTTGTCGCAACCCAGTTGGAAATTTTTATTTTGCATAACGATCCGCAGTCCGCTCATTACCAACATTATTATAATCTTGATACAGGTAACAAACTACAGAGAATTGCTGTCAGACTGAACTCCATCGTGTCGCAAACATTTATCTCTTCCATGTTATTTATCAATCGTTCTTGACCGTGCTTGCGAATACAGACGCGATGAAAGGCAATGAAGATTAATGAATTACCAATGGCTGCAACAGCATTCATTCTCGCGTATATCATGAATTTTCATTACCGGACGCGCGAGAGATGGCCAAGAAGAAGACGGAGTTGGTGTCAACCGTTTTTGAATTCCAGAAAAGTTGGAATATAGTTTGCTAGTCGTGTCCCGAGAAATAATGATGACGAAGGATGAATAATGCTTATCCTATAATTTCGAAATGTTAATGAAGATGACTGTTTCAAAAATGAATGGAAGCAGTATATGTGGAAACAGTTTTCAAAAAATAGAAGGTGGTGTTACCAACAAGATATACGATGTTCCAGAACCATGATTATAACTTTATCGTGAATGGTCGCGAAAACATCTCTATTTTTATTTCCAGTTGCGTTATTATGGAGTAAACTGTGGACTCTGAAATTCTTATATATAAAAATAATTAACGAATTCATAAGGAAAGGATTACAAATTAAGTGAATACTGAATACTTGCTTACAGTATCTCAATTAATTTGTGAGAGGATGAATGATAGTGTAAAGCAAATATTTAACGGACAGCTTTAGTAACATTTCTTGATTGCTGCACGTTAAAGAAATAATTTCTGAAACGTACAGGTTCCCACACACAATTGACATATTAATTCCTATAAGAATTTTTGTCGTATGGCACTTTTCGAGCATCACGAATATCGGGAAGGCTATAAACGGATCTGGCGCGGACCGATAGAACGTTGTACTGTTCGCGATACTGTTACAGGTTTCCGTTTACACGATCGTTTTTGTTCACCCTGTGGTCACGCGACGAAGGTACGTTAAGCCGGGGTTCTTACAGACTCGCGTTTGCCATACGGCTCGGAAAGCTGCCAGGAAAAGCCTGATGGCCTGAAAATCTGCTGGCTCAAGCCGTATGGCACACGTCTTCGCCGCAATGGCAAAGCGATATGGCAAAGCTGTATGGCAAAAGCCGTCCCAGTGTGAACACCGCTTTACTGCTTGCGGATCTCACTTAAAATCGCGTCGTCCAAACAGGAAGGGAAACCAACAAGATACCAGGAGACATCCGTCGAACGCCGGCGTGCCTTTTCTTTTCTAAGCGTCTCCCGCCCTTAGAATCCTGTTCCACTTTTCCGAAGAAGCAATAAGGTCGAGATCAGTTAGACCTGGAGTAGCAATATTTCTTATTGGTACGGAGGAAACCGAAGGTAGGGTATCTAAGGTTTGCCAACCTGTTTGAGGAGCTCTTGTCTCCCGTCCATCTCTCTTATGTGCTTTTCCACAAGCCTCGAGACGGCAATCCCTTTTTCTCCGACTGTATCGTCGAACACCGCGATGTATACTTGTTCGTTATTTTACACAAAATCGAGTTAGAGCTGCGACGCCAGGCGTCGCCGGAAATTGCTGTTCTGCTGAAAACTCGGAGAGCCGGGTTACATGACTGTGGATGCTTTTGAATTTATACACTACTTCACGAAATTAGAGGAATACTAAATTATAAACGAAAAATTGTCGACTTTCGTACTCCTGTGTAAAAAGATTTTTAAATGTTCCGGCTGTGCTCATTTTAAAGGAATTCTTTGCCTTTACGCATTTTTATTATAAAACGTGAGAAACTGAAATTGCTTATATTTGTTCTTTAAACAATTTTTTTCCACATTTCCAATATGATTCCACTTGAAAATTAAGTACATAGTAATTATTAAAGATCGTTCAGACTCTCTCCCTCTTCACCTCTCCATCGAAATAAAAGTAAATAGAATTTCATTAAATGTGTCTTCATCTCACAAGGCGAAAATATACTAAAAAAATTGTAAAAATTCATCACTTTAGGTGCATATAATTCTACATTAGAAAGCAAAATGTGTCTAATCCGAGTAATGCAGGATTGACGAAATAATTATTGAAGAATGAATAATACTGCAGAAGTAGGAGCCGTATTTATGAAGTAGAATGTATAAACGATTGATCAGCCGTCAGGTCCGGGTCCATCGAGATAAATGGAACATCAATTTGAAAGCGGAGAAGATCCAAGTCTGGTAATTTATTTCAAGTAACAAGTAAGCTTAGCTGCAGCCTCCTGTACAAGATGCGGGGGGTGGGAGGAGGAGGGGGTGGGGCTACCGACCGAAGAAGAAATAAACTAACTGACGTCGCATAACTCAAAGTCAATCCGAGTGATTTCTCGCGAGACGTTGCCTCGGGAAGAAGCTATAGCCGAGATCGTATCGCTGTTTTTCCTAAGCCGGATGTTATTATTCAGTGGCTCGTCCCCGACAACAGTTGCCGCGAAAAGGAGCTTGAAAGTGGAAAAATGGAGAGAGGGGGATGGTATCGCGCAGTTGAACGGGTGCGGAGTGGGGGTGGATATTTTATTACCCCGAGGATGAACTACAATATGAAACAGGTTAGCATCCCATAAAATAGACGTGTTGGAGACACAAAAGCAATTTTGCCAGCCGCCGTTCTTGAATTCGTATGTGTAGCTATATCCCACCTGCGGGTATATAATATGCGCGCCGCTTTTCGAATGACGCGAGGGCTACATACAGAAGCATGATTGCACTATAATGATGGTGCTTCTACGAAGCGCCGTGAGAAAGGAAGCCGGAGGAAAGAGCACGGAATAAAATTTCAAACCAACGACCAGAGGTAACAAAAGGAACAAACATCGGTAAAGGGAAACGGAAGGATGGTTTTCATACTCTCTGCTTTCATTCTTGCCGTAACCGTCCGCTTGACATTTCTCTGACGTCGTCGCGCGGAAAAATATATGCGCGACGGTTACCTGCGCTGCTCCATTTAATTAGGCACGTTTGAACTAGAAAAGTTGTAACGCCGGATTTACAACGTTTTAACCCTGGAACTTCCGTACAACCGAACCGTATGGCTTGTAATTTCTTACGAAAATTGCCGGGGCGAATTCTTTGAGATTTCGCCCGATTTTTACTGCGGCATCGCTCGAAACTGTAATGTCTTTAAATTGCAATGTAACTCATTCATGGAATACTAAAACAATTTTACGGAAGACTGGCTGTTTCTGAATATTATACTGTGTATAGAATGAATTTTGCTGGAGGGTAAATATATTCATAAGCAATATTACATAATAAATGTAACAGAACTTATTAAACTAAAACATTTAGTAGTACAATACGTGAAATAATTATTTGTGATATTGTTACATTGTTTAGAAGTGTATCCATTACCTTTATGTGTCAACGTAATCTATAATTTAACATGTTGACTGTGATGTCATCTTTAAATGATGGAATTACTTCTCCAGTGGTAGATAGAGTGTACTAAATTTGCTTAATTAATTAATATCATAAATCTTAATTGCACGGGTTTTGTCGTATTAAATAAATTGCGTTGATTTGATTGATTTGAATGATTGTACCAAAGGTCCTTTCACCTTTGCAAATCATAGATCTCTTTAGAGGCAGCTATTTCTTTTACATTGTCAAATCTAAGCGTGTGCCGCGACCGTGCGCATGTACCCGTGCCGCGTTTCACCTATTTCACGTTTCCGTGGTCGTGATTCTCTTTGACGTTGGTCGTTTCATTACAAAATAAGGCTACAGCCTGCTTCTGTCACGCGAAGATCCTCTATACACAAAGAAGCGCAGTTCTGTACACACAGAGAGCCCTGTACCCTCTTCACTGCCTCTACTTACCAGCACTTAGAAAATGTTCACTGAGTACACTTTATACCCATGTGCTTCCTAAAACCCTTTACTCTTTTTGAAGATGGGCCTGAGTGACATCTTTGTCCCTCAGAAGAAATTCAATTCAGCAATCCACCCCGACGGTGCTGTTGTGTACCCTGCATTAGTTCATGGTCCACTGCTTTCTCTCTCAGAGGTCGGGCACGGTGGCAAACAAGTTTACCAAAATATACACTTACCTATCGCAGTAAATACACACCTAATTGTCTCAACCGGTACCCAGTTCATTAGCTCGTAAACGATCTTTAACAGCGCGACTTGAATACACTCTTCTGTTTGATCGCGCGCGTTCCAAGGAACAATCGAGTGCAAACTCGAAATCAACTGCTCCGTGACACCTGTTTATTCATTGAAACTAATGCGTACAAGTTTACTTCTTTCTTCAAATTTCGAACTCAATTTTTCAGGTCTTAAATGTTTTTGAAGGACGATTTAGTAACGTAAAAACTGATATGAACAAAATACTATTATTAGACTGGGAATTTTTTAATTTGTTAGTTACATAGAGATTTATTACTTTACTTAATAATTTAAACAAGTTGTCAGTAATGTGACACTATCCTTAAATTCTTCTGATGCTTCTTGTTTTGTGTTTCTTCTAATCCAATTACTATCGTTTGTCGGATTAGTTCAGCTATGATAGAATACTGCACAGTTAATGTCGTCGATAGCATCAGTCGAGGAAGGAATTAATTGTGACAAGTGAATGAGGGTAATAGTAATTTTGATAATTACACAGTACGAATGTTTAATCGAAAGATTTGTCCCGGTGTTTACGTAAAACGGTCCGTAATCTGTTAACCTTCCATAGCAACCTGTAGCTCTAGGGGTGAATGGTAGCGTGTCTGCTGTACTTCAGGGTAGTGAGTGCTTCTCGAGCCTCCTTCCAGCACGCAACACTCAGCTTAATGAGAAGAGAGACCTAGCCCATACCCTGTCTAATCTCAAGCCACTTTGAAACGACCCGACCATCAGCGTTCAGTATTACTCAGATACATACGGACCTCTAAGACGGTCCCACATTATGTGCCGTCTTATTTCCTCCACATACGTGCATACCATTAAGAAATTGCAAAGGCTCTTACCGAAGTGCTACGCGTAGACCGAACTTTTAAAGCAGGCTGAATTTTGCTTTAATTTTGCACCGCGGGGATTTGTACGTGCCGACAATTCTGCGACCGAACAATACGGAAGTGTCTCGTTGTAACGTACTGGAGATATTTTCGAAATTACTTGGATATTATCGAGTAACAATTTTTGCGCATTTTTAATACCCCAATAAGATGATTAAAATGCAAACAAATTTAATGACGGATCTGTTGTGCTCAGAATTATATATTCTAAAAATTATGGTTATTATTCAGACAGTAAAAACCACAATTATAATCCAAGTTGACAACTAAGAAATTTAAATTATATAATAATTATAATTAATTATATCGTATTGAATATTCATTAACCCCTTGTCTTACAATATCGAGTCAGGCTCGTGATCTGAACAGAGTCTAATAAATATGTGTGCTATTCATTTCCTTTGAATCGAAATAAAATTCTATTTTGGTTTTGTTAATGTACAGCTATTGGAGAACATATACGCGTACAATAGATATAAAGTTTCTCCTTGTTTAGGACATTAAGAATTACAAAAAATGTTTTAATCACTGAAATCGTAAAATAAATTGTAGGGCAAGGGGTTTATAACTAGCCTGTGAGTTTTTATACGTGTACGGTTCACAAAAATATTAGGACAACGTTTTAAAAAATTCAAATAGTAGTTGATAGAATTTTGTTTAATTTTGCCTTAAAAATTATGTATAAAATGTGAATTTGTATAAATATCTATAGAGTAAGATCTTAAACCTGTTGATCACTTCATGTCAGACCTATCATAGCGTAAGACAGTTACAGTTCTATCGGTGGGGTAGAGCCAATAAAGGTTTCACGTCGAGATATAATCAATGCTGTGTCATGATAATAAAATTTCAGGGGAGGGTATTAAAATCCCGAGTACTAGCGCAATGAAAATTCAATTTCATTTATACGTTCCCAGTGTCGTCGCTGTTTCATGACGTAAGACGCGAGAGAGTACGCTGTATTATTGATTGGCAATTACTACACGTAGAAACGTAACATAGACTGTGTAGTCACGGATAGCCAATTGGTATATGGACCACTTGTTGGCATCTCGCCACCGTGCTCCGAATTCAGAGCCAAACTGAAACCCCGGGACATCCAGCGGCGCTGATCGTCAAGCAACTCTTAATTAAGGTATCTGTATTCTCCGTGGGCCATAAAAAGGCTTCCTTGGAATTTCAATCAACCAATTACCCCATGAACTTGTTTCTTATTCAGTTTACATTTTGTGTGGCTGGATACTCTCCGACTGAACCGCACATACTTCACGCACATTTCAAAGTTTTCGTTCTATGGGAACATTTAATTATATTTTATTTTTACAAATCATACAGAGAATTGTCAACACCTATAAGAAAATTAACAATCGCCGGGACGTTGATTAAATTAAATATTACACGAACACTGATTGAATTAAATATTACACAAACACTGAATGAATTAAATATTATTCAAACTCTGATTAAATTGAAAGTAAATAAAAGAGCTCTGTAAATTATAAATTAATTGGATGTGCATGTTTGGTTACATTCGTAAACACTGCATTTTAAGGAATGCGAACAATTAATATTTTTCGAATTATCTGTATCTTTGATAAATATTATAATTATTTAAATGGAGCAGAAAAAATGGCTAGGAAATAGTTTCATGGCGCGTGAATATAGATACTACATTTTTATGCTGATATAATTTACAATAGCGCTCTCAGTAATATTATTAAAACAAAGTCGTACGGTCTGACAAGTCTGGCTTATGACGAACAGTTCCACTGAATATGAATGTGTGACTCCCTCTTCTCTTTCAGAGTTCTCTTTCAAGTTCTATTCTCGCAGCCGTGGAGCAAATGGTACAGAAAGTGGTTAAAGCAGTGTTTGTTTAATGTTAAAGAACATTCGGCAATATAAATAACGCGAAAGATCGTTCGTCCGTGATACGAACAAGATTGCGACATTTACAATGCATCAGATAAACAGGAGGAGAAGGAACCACGCGATAACTCGCACGGTTAGCTCACTGTTAGCAGAATGGGTAGGGAAGGAGCCGCGTGGGACGTTGCCAAGAGCTCCCTATAAGGTATAAGGCGGTCCAGCCGAAGAAACACTTTACGAATGCAACAGGCGATATGGAACTAACTATGTACTTACGTAGGCCTACCTGTGTGTACGTAGACCTATCCAAACCTCTTTCTCACGCTCCCGCGTCTGTTCGGCCTCGTTCAGCGTTAGCAACTGGTGGTTGCACCGGCGTGCCGTGCCAGTGAGAGCACTTGCATCGTTTCGTTCCGTTTGTTCTCAAATAGAGAGAAAATCCGAGAGGATAAGGGTGCCGGTCTTGGCTACGGTCCAAGCCGTGCTCCTAAAAACCTGCGACTACTTCATCGTGATACATTCTCCTTCCTTAGACGCCACTGATCCCATAAGACTACTCCTTTTTCGCGTCGGCGGTCCCACGCGAACTTCCTACCACCATCTCGCGCATTACCTCATATTTTCTTTGGGAAATCTACTCGTATACATCAAATTTCAAATTCAGTCATGGGGTTCCCCCTATTCTTCAAGATACCACGTTACTTTTCCTGATAATAAAGAAATTGTACTGTTAGTGTCTCGCGTGTTAAGTGCAAGTGGAAACATCCAATAGTGATCAGATACACATTAGTATAAAGACGATTTTGTATGAAATTCTAGGATTATTTATGTAACCACATGTATTAATAATCGTCTAAAATGAAAATAAACGCAAATGTGTTATCCTGTCTATACGAGAATGCTTCCTCTACCGTACCGCTTATCTACATAAATATGTATTGGGAATCCTATAACCAGAACTATGTCCGAATAACTCGCGGAGAGCCTAAATTTGAAATTCAAAAGAATAAAATTTCCCACAAAACAGTTTTATTGTGCCCGGTCTGTTTTTGCATATAGAATCTCCTTCTGTCCGAGCTGTCGCACCCCATATCCGCTGACCAGGCCCCTCGAAAATAGCCCCATTTCGGGTAAATCAAGTGTTCCACGATAGCACATTGGAACGCGAGAGGAATAAAACACGGACTGTATCTCTTCCGATAAAATGCGGTAGGGGCAGTTTGAGGCACACCCTCGATATTCCTCGGATAGAATCTTTGTAGGACCGTGGCCGCACGGTAATTCCCCGGAACCCCGCGAAGGATAGAACAGAGATGAGGTCCGTGCTTTTCGAGCATCATAGGCAGGGGGAGGCTTCGAGTCCCGGGTCGCCTCTTATTCTGGAAAAGGCTTCCGGTGCACATGCATAAATAACACGGATCCTTGTAAGGGCCGTCCGCGGTCGACCGCTTCGCTCCCATCCTATGGGTCCACGTAGAACGCGAGGGCCGAGTTAGGCCGATATTAATAATGCACCGACTGTAAGAACACCCTAAATATCCTCGATCAGCCATTACGGGTCCCAGAGGAAACCAAATGGCGTATCACTGTCCTGTTGTCCCTGCGGCCTCACTTTCGCTTCGAATCCGTACAGACAGATTTTTCTCATTTATTCGAATACCTTTCTTCCGGAGTTGTATACCCCTCAACGGTAAACAATGTTTATATATAAAATTATGTTTGTTTAAAAGTCCAATATTGCATCTTATTTCTACGGTACTTGAGAGAATAGCATTTGCCGAAAGTTTCAGCTATATATCTTGAACTAGAAGAACTTGGCATCCATTTTTCCAAAGCTATTTCTGGAGAACACCAGAGTTTGTAGAACCAGATACATATCTCTTTAAGATTTTGTCTAATACAAATTTCTTAAACTTGACATTATACTAGACGAACAAAGTTTTCACGTGTCGATGTCGATTTTTAAAGAATGAAGTTTTAAAAATAATTTTCTCTTAAAAAATTCGCTTCGTCAACGACTGAATACATATAATTACATATAATTGAAAATTTTATAAAAATATGTTCTATAATACAAATAGAAAGAAATCATCTAAGAATGAATAAATTTTCATCATAAGGAGCTTATGAGGATTGAAGATTTAATCTGTGTACATAAGTTGTGTTTATTATTTAACTTTATTGGAAGTTGTGTTTAATAATTTCGTCGAGTACTAAGCCAAAGAAAAGGAGTTTAACGAGGCAGGTATTCGCTGTGAGCATAAATTAAGTTAACCAAGAATAAGGGTAGAGAATTTTGGGCTAATATGAAGTAATTGCGTTTTAGCTTAAAGTTATGTAAATGGAAATCGTACTGTATAAAACTTTTTCTTCTTCATAATCTTGTAACGAATGGAAGGTAGTACGTAATGTATACATGCAGCAGAAGTGAACACTCTATGCACTATAATATCCTTGCAACCTAAAATCAATCTTACTTTGTATTAATCATACAATTGGTGATAATGGTTAGTATGATTTGTAAACACTAAAATGGTAATGCGAACGAGCATTTACGAACAGGCCCATTGGGTACAATTATGTTCTGCACGGTGTCGAAATTTACAGCGACGATGGTGAACGTTTCATTACTTTGCCAGAACAAAGTTCACAAACAGCTCCTTGGCACGATCCTGCAGTGGTTCAGAAGGAACTTTTATTTACAGAACTGATTACGCAGCAGCGTTGTACACAACGGTACATTGTTGGGTCGTCTTTTCCGTATACTTCCGGTTGCTTTAGTTCCCAAAGTGTGCTTCTAACTAATTCTGAGACCCATTACTGTTTGTTTTTACTGTTTGTTAAGACTCTGTATGTCAAAGTGAAAAGGATATATTTTACAAAGCTTTGGTACAGAGTAAATGAGTTATGGAATCATCATTAACATTTACATTTATAGTTACTGAAATACACAAGCTGTTCTGACTGTGCCATTTTAACACTGTATATAATGCAATCATATTATTACGATTTTCAATGACAATATGCAAAAAGGAACCTAGAAATTTTCTGTCAATTTTTACTCTGAAAGGAAATTTTTCAGGTTAAAGGATTTATCAGGTAGGTGATTTATTGATTTACGATTGAAATTGACATTGTCATTGGAAAATTGATACAGAAATCTTTAACAATAGATTATGAATTTTTTAAAACTATTGTAATCTGAATGAAACGTGAAATGTTGAAAAATAGTTGATCATTTCGTACACTTATACAATAAATTAGAGATGTTGAGAATTGTGAACAACGGATTACAAATGCAATCACAGAAGAAGATACGGAGATAAAGAAACAGAGTTTTATGTTAAAACATTTAAGAAGATCTTATTAATATTTAAACAATGTGGTTATTGAAATACGAATGATTTGTACATTTTAATTACAAAATGTACGTCGCGGAGAAGATGCCAGTAAAATAGCTGAAAACAATTACTTACGTCCGATTGAATTATTATCCGATCGATAGTACAAATATTGCAACGCAGTCGGTTCCCGCAAAGAAGGGCTAAGCAGAAAGTTGCCCATGCTGGATTATTAAATTCCTTAAGACCCTATTGCAAATACCTATTCAGAAATCGATACAACTATTGAATATCTCAAACACAAGGAGCACCCTTGGGCCATTGATAATAAAGAATGATAACAATGCATCTTGAAAGAGGTATATTTGCCTGTCCATCTAGCATCTTCTATCTCACACGAATATTATCACTGATTTAATTTTATCACTGCCGATCTTTATGCAAATTGAAATTTTATATTCCAATTGTGAGAATTACAAATTTCACAAGAATTAAATCGTTCTTACAATCATTTCGATTAGTCCAACATAGTGTAACAATATACTTAAATTCATTTAAAATTTATAAAGCCTGTAGTTCATTTATCATTGTCTATGGAAACTAGTTTACCTTAAAAATAAATTTTTAATAGTCCAGTTACACTGAACATCCATCATTTTTATAAAATATTTTGAAAAGTATTTTACGCAAATAGACATTTAACAATACTATAGACACTACCCATTCGATGTTTAAAATATATTTTTCGTAATGTGGCTCTAATAATTTGATCAACTATTATATTGTTGCAATACTACGATCTTCCATTGGTAGTGGTATACAACACCTGTACCAGTGAACTATCAGGATTAATTGGCATCGACTGCGAACTTTATCAGAGACGACAAGGGGCAACTAATCATATTCCATTTTCAACCGCCTTGCCAATTTATCTTTTTGTCTTGGCGGGCATACGCGAAGGTACAAGTCAATATGCTTTCATGATCGCGGTTTCCGTACGTCACTGGTCTGAGCCAGCCCGATGGCGACAGTTTCTACGAAGCCGTTGATGGCCTCTGGTTAAACTTCCTAAACCGCCGCGAATTGAGTTAGAGTTTGCCCGTATGCAAAGCCTGCTAGCCATCTTGCTTCACGAGCCTGCTTGCTGGCTGGCTTGCTTGTCCGCTTGCTTGCCGACGTCGAGTTTGGACTCAATTTGGAAATTACTCCCGCCGAAATAGTCGGAGCGGTTTCGTCATCTACGAAAATACGTCAAACCTCCCCGTTTCAAGATCGCCCGTGTTTAGGAATGCACCGTGAAGAATGTCGTCGCGGCGGGGAACTTTCGGCTGCCCACTGCGGTTGAATAGTACAGGAACTAATCCTTTGACTGCGAGAGCCATACGGAGTGTCCCGAAAATGTCGTTCAACCTTGAAAGTGGCGGTTTCTGAGGTTACTTGGTGACATTTTCATTTGCAAAAACGTCTGCCTCGGTTTTGTTAAGCAGCTATTAATGAGAAACGACGCCCGGTAGAGGGGTGAGTCTAGCTCGACGACAGTTTCCACTGAGCGTAGCGATAGTATCGCGCCGTGGTGAAGTAATGAACAAGAGAAGGGGCAGTTGATTTAATTAAAGTAAATCTATTTTAATTGTAAAAATCTATTTACTCAGAGATGTGTCTATTGATTTTTATTGCAAGCTGTTATAATTTGTAGTTTTAATCAATAGTTATAATCAAGTCTTTGAAACCTTGATTGTAAAAGCAAACCCGTGCAATAAAAGGTAATTGTAAAATAAATCAATAACTATGTTAAACTTTTATAAACAATTATAAACAATTTATATAAAATTGTGTTTGCTAGTACTCAAAACGAGATAAATAATTAATGTCTCGATGCTAACCTGCTCGTTTCTATTTTTGATTTGATTTTGGGAATTATTGAATAAAAGTGTACATTGATATATGAAACAGGTATATAAACGTATGATATTATTGTAGACGCATTTTGAATAATATGATGTGAATATCATTTGCTGAAGTGGATACGAATATTTTGGGAGATTCAAGCAAATTTATTGAGTGGATTTCGTTAATCGGTCCACGTGGTTTCATATCACGTATCACTTTTCAATCGTGCATTGGAAAGCCAAATCAGAATTCGAATAATTGAAAAATGATATCCCTGTACAGCCCATCAATACGTTCAATATATCCTGCTCGAGGATTTAAATTTCACTAAAAGGGTCATATAAAATATATTTTTGTATATTCCACATCGAAACGTTTGATAAAATTAATACTTTGATGGCTGCGAATTTCCTGCAAAATTGTCTGCTTATCACCAGCCGTAATACGGAAATGTAATACAATAAAAGCTTTGAAATTCTGCATTACTTTTCACTTTTTCAATATGCATCGTTCGATACTTCTGTCACTTTGATGCTTTCGGTCCTAGGATTTTAACACCTCAAACCTAAAATATAAAAATAATTTTAAACATTAATAACATTTTTCACGATCGAGTTTCCAACATGTCGATCCTTTGTTTTAAATATTTTTCATATATGTAATATAGATATTCAAAAAAAGTTGCAGATAAAATATTTAATATCGTTTAAACTATCGTCTTTTACTAATAAATAGTATTCTAATAAATAGTATGTGCTGTATATTTTTTACTTGAATGTGCAGAATAACGTTAGAAATACACAAATGTTGTTTACGATCAGTATTGCTAGCCTATACACATGTTGCACAGAAATTGAAACAAAACATACGAAAAATAAAAGAAGCAACTCAGCGTTCGTTGTTTTCATTGTATCTAGAACAGTACACCGAGCAGGTTGTGTAAATACTATTTTTTCTATTGACGTAGTTATTACTGTTACTGTTAAAACAAATATAACTAATGAATTTGTATACAAAATTTTAAAATGTATTGCAACCTATTACCGCACCTTATATGCATTTATTTTTGATATGTGAATCCCAAGAAAAACTCGAAGCAACTAATTAGAATAAAAATTCTGAAACTTGTAGATGAAAATTTTTCAATTCGTCCTGGTGTCTGGGTAATCAGGAGTGGACACGCCTTTCGCGGAACGAGCTTCATAGTCACGTCATTAGGGTACGGTTCAACAGGTGCACGCCGGGGTAATTTCCACATACGGATGATATAATTCAAGACAGTTTCTTCTTCCGACGGTAAAGCTAAAAGCGGCGGTTGCTGCAAATCTCGGGGGATCGCTTTGTAAGTTGAGGGCCACGCGATGCATAAGTGATGTGGCGCTAAAGTGCCTCCGCGGAGCGGAGTTGGCTGTGTATGCAACTGCTCGGTTCCTGCCTATTCTCCTACGTTTTGATCCTTCGCCGTATATGTGTATAATTCCGCAACTGCGTACTCCCGAGAATGCGTTCTCCCACCCCCCCCTCTCTCGCGGTTGAAACACACTTGCCTTTTTCATATTCACGCGGGCTGCTGAAAGTGAATTGCTTTTTAAAAGTTCCCCTCGTATATTGAAATATGGGCGTCCTCCAGACACGATACCACGCTGAGCAAAACGGCCTTTATTCTTGCCCTCTTGTAATTGCTGCTCTGCGGTTATCATTCGCAAATGTTTATTTCAATCTTTAACTACTGTTGTCGAGTTAAACGCGCCCCTCGGGGGTTGATGTTGCTTTTATATCGCAATTGTTACCCCCGGCTCGGAAGTAGCGAGCAAAATTAAGGGATAAACGTGTTAGATAGAATTACGTTCTTCTAATTATTAACGGTACCGTTCCTCCGGTACTAATGTATTCATTGCTTTTCACTGCCCGCAGTAAACAATGAAAGTTCTTTTACTGTTATCGCCGCTGTGGTTTACTGTCTACAATACCGGAACGCTGAAATGAGGATTCCACTCCGCCGAGTTTTAAAAAGATGCAGTTTAACGCGCGTTCGTGATCGAGTTCGCGTTCTTCGGTTTTTTGTTTATTAAAGAACTTTGGGAGTTAAATAACTCGCTGCTTCGTAAATACTCGTTCCACTTGTGTGCACTATTTTCTTTGTGTATGTGGTTCGTATACGATGTTATTGGAAAAATTAGTTTGAGTCAGACTCGAATTACGATGAATTTTTAACGCGTGCAGGAATTGTTATCTGTAACACAATATGAAAGCATAGAATGATCTGGTAGAGATTAAACTGACACTGAGAAATGACCATATGGTAATAAATTACTACCGTTTTTCCATACGACACTTAATGTGTACAGACACGCAGCGTACGTGCAATTCTAACACCATTTTTCTGAATCGCTGTTTCAACGTTCTATGCGTAAATGCTTCATGACTTCAAAGTATGCGGATTTATTGGAACGTTGTGCACATGCTATCGACCATATGACTTAGTGAATAATTTTCTACTGAAACAGTTTATAACTACAGTGCCTCTAATAATCGGAATCTGAAGTGGATCATTGCATTGGATCCAGTAGAATTGGATGGCATTGGTCAGACGCGCCCACCGAATTTTTTCACTCAATTTTCTCAAAAACAAATCATAGAATCACCACCGATCTGAGGGACATTGTATATTAGGTATACAGATTAATTCATGACCTTCACAATCAATCACTAGGAACTTTATTTTAAATCTTTTGTCCGTCGAATTGAAGTTTCAGTAATCATTTGTGGGATGGAATAAATGTACAAGAATTCGACAAGGAGGGGCTGTGCATTCGTTTGTATACCTGATAATTTAAAATAAATCTTATGTGTCGGGTACTCGGAGAGCTCCCCTACACATTCGGCCATTTATCGACAGCGATATCGTTCGAATGGTTTCGGTGACCGTATCGAGCAGAGATTCTTCCCGCAGACGGGTAGCAATTTCCTTAATCCGTTGTACCGAAGCGCTGACCCGCGCCATTAATTCAGGCACGTATGCTATCGGTTTTGACGCAACGACAGGTTAGTTGCACGCTCACGCTGACGTTGTAATCTCGTTACCGTTGAACTCTGCAGCTGGTGCAGCTTACGTCTGATCCCAGAAGAGGATAGAACACTTAAACATTCATAGAAGCCTGCGCCTCGACGTTGAAGCAACCTGCTGCTCGCAGCTCGGAAGTTGCCCTACCCGGTACACGTATGCATGTGCCCGCACCTGTACACCAAAACTCTAAGACCAGGGTAACACACCATTCGGGCGAGCAAGAATGCGTGGAGTACAACGAGGAACCGGGAGAGGGAGAGAGAGAAAGAGAGAGCGCGCAGGTGACAACGAGAAAGGGAAAGACTGAGACTCGTAGAGAGTCTTAATGAAGCCCATTCAACCAGCTATTATCGCGGAGACCACGTAATCGTCTATGGCAGTTCTCACTTAATAATCGTACCCCATATTCCGAAGTCCCGGTAATGAGTTTTCAGCGTGCGTGCACCGTTTACGTGGCTTCCGTTCGCGACGCACAATCCTGTATTCGCGTATTCAATTCCGTGACAATGGCTGCGCGTCGGAACGGTTCCTTGGCACACTCAATACGATTTCCGACAAAAGTTATGTCCGTTTATAATTTCCCCTGTCGCGCGAACTGCGGAAATCAGCCGCGCCTTTGAATCTGAGACACACAGAAGTTGCTAATGGAGGTGGAAATGGGATTTGTGCCGCGAATTACGACCCCCTGGCGCTGTCGATCCATTATTTTATAAAAATCGCCCTCGCCCATAACTCCATCGACCAATTTATTTCGTTATAAGCCATTTCGCAAGAGAATATTGCGTGTCGTTTTTTCTTCATAAGAAATATCGAGAAATTACTATACAGTTCATAGAATATTGGATTTTATCTGAAATCTGTATTGCGAAACGACAAACCTTTGCAAGTGATTCTTCCTTTTAATTTGTCGTCGTTTTATTCGATTCTGACGGAATTGAACGTTGCCAGCGTTCCAATAGTCAGGATGAAAGAACAGAGAAAAGTTGGAATAATTGTTGTCACATCTGAAACGTTTGTTTTCTACAACTTTAATTATTATATTTTTATATGTACAGAACGATCTCCCACGCCACGTTCAGTTTGCAATATTAACCGCGCATATATGTAGTTCAATAGGAAACAAAACAACAGGTATTGTTTCATTGGAAAATCTGTGTATTTGATATTTTATGAGGAAACTGTTTCTGTTGCAGTTTACAATTATCAATTTTTAAACGAATCCATTCATGTTAAAATATACAAATTTGAATGTCGTTTATGTTCAAATTCGTCGATACAAATAAATACAATTCGGGTGGTCGTTTAAATATATTCGTTCTTGTAAGAAAACGATATTATGTCTTGTATGAGACATAAAAAGATTTAACAATTAAGTAACTGTTAATTACGTCACGAAATTAACAACTCTACTTATTTCTCAATTCTTCATACCGCTATCTAATATTTCGTTTCTTAGTAAATAACTAAAAAAATTCATTAAATATATGCCCTCCTAAAAATATTTAGAATATTGTATAAATCTGGTACTATAATTTTCAAATATTTCGAGAGGACCAGCAGAAGGGTAAAAAAAAGCTGGACAGAACGTAATGACCCGTGGATTTGCCTACACATTACTGGCCGGAGCTATTCTCCTCTCGATAGATGCCATAAACGGAACCATTTCGGATTAACCGTTTGCATCAGTGTGTCGCGTGATATACGTGAAACGTGCCATTCAAACGTCTACGTGACTTTCGAGCATATTTTAACAATAATCCACCAACTGGAACGTTACGCGTGCGCAGCTATTATCTGAAACAAGTTGCCGTTACCACCGGCACGTTCATTAATTCGCAAGTCATTTCGCGACTGCTTTACGATCGCGCCGGGTTCGAACCGTTCGTACAATTCGTTCGCTCGCGGCCCCCTATCTACATTTGTATCGGAAAACAAATTTGTCCCGAGGATAATGGATGAAGCGATCGCCGAGTCACGGAACATGTACATACAGGAAACGTGCACGAAATTCTTGCACGACTCTCTAATTAATGAACTCGCGCCACGGTCGAACACACTGTCTCTGCTGGCCAGTATTCAGCGCATGACATGAAAATGTGGTAATTCGATGTACATAGCTTCTAGAACAGAGATCATGCGATAATTACACGGTATTGTTCCATGTCAAGTTATAATGTTTCACGTAAGTTGATGTAACGTCCCTGTATTACCGCAATATGCTCCTGTTTCGTGCAGCAGGTGCACTTAGTCTCTTTTTATTTTAACTAGGACTTTTACAGAAGTTATCTGCAGATGTTGTAAATGATGGGAAACACATTACGTATAGTAGACGTTCAATGGCATGTCTTCCCACTACGATATTTTATTTATATGAGAACTAATCATTAATTACTACAGTCTAGATTTTTTAATTCGATTTGCTGCAAGCGTATTAAAATAATTTAAAATAATCTAAATTTACAGTAATATTATTATCTATTTTCACGCATTGCTCTTTGGTCTTTTACGAAAAGCAAAAATACTGTGAACTTAGAAACAAAATAATGAATGATACAAATAGTGATGAACATATTAAAGAGATTGTATTCTCCTGTATGACCATTGAATTACTAAAGAAAAATTAAATACACAGGTATTGCTTATTTGGAAACGATTAGGTTCTTGTTTTATTTCTGCCAGTAAATGTGATTTTCTTGTCTAGTTCTAATTCTGTGTAGTGGGGTACCTCGCACCCTAAATATAGCCTACCTCCATAGATTCGCCCTTATCTTCTTCCGTCACCTGTCACAGATACCTTACCTACCTGCGTGCCAAAGAACTCCATTCCCCTAGTCGTCATTTGGGTGGCTAGTCCAATTTGGTATTAACTGATTGAGAGATCTTCTTCCAGTATTCTTGTCGTATATTTCTAAGCTTTTTCTTTTTATTTTTTTGTTAGATTAATATAAAATTATACAACTCCTCTTAAGAAATTTTTAGTCGAGCTTAATAAAAAATTTACAAAATTGTACGTAACGAAAATCTGAGTAGCGATTAGCAAGTTTTAGCTTTTCCATGAGTATAAAATTCATTACTAGTCCTCATTGATTTTTGAGTTCCTTAAGCCAACCTGATGCAAGTGTACAAAATTAATGCGATAGAAATAATCTTTTAAGTTTGCAAATTCCTTTATTGAAAATAGTAAAATGATGATCTCTGGGGTTCAGACGACAATGGTTAGCATTGTTAAATATTAGCAAAAAGGGCTTGCAAATATTTTAAATTTGTTGTAATGTGTACTGTGTTTGAAAAATAGACAGGAGAAACAAATGATGATTGAAGTAAAGCAGTCATGTATCCCATTATTTAAGATGATAGTTCTGCATTACATTATTTTCAATAATCTTTATAACTAAATAATCAATCTTATTTAAGCACTTAATCAGGGTTACATTAAAATTTATGAGATATTTTGCTCTAAAACTATTTAAAAACCCATTTGTCATCCAGTTTACTGGTTAACATGATTTGACACCTCAAAAAGATGTTAATGCAGTTACTTTTTCTTTTTTAATAAAAGGATTATTTAACCTTTAACTCAGTCCAGATGTTGTCTTCTCACAATTATAGATGCCCTTATTCACTTACCTAAAACAAAAAACCAAAACATTTGGTTAACATAATTTTCCATCTTAATCATTTCTTATTGTAAGTTTAATTTCAGTAAAAATATATATCTATTAATTATATATATTAATTACTATAACAGAATTATTTCGAAGCAGTTTTTCAAGTTCCTATAAACCTGCCTGTTGTTATAAAATTTTAATAGAACAAGTTAATCGGCCATCAGTTCACAATGCAATACACTAGGTGGAGTCAAAAATAAGGTTTAGGATTCACAGGATTTAGGGGATGATATAGGTGTAACGGAAAGGATTAGCGGAACAGATAGCGTTGGAATTAGCTTACTAATTAGGTCATTACTCCAGCATGTGTCACGCTAATCCCCTTTTCAGAAACACACTCTTGTCAGATTTGGCCAATCACAATTGCATTAATAGAATTTAATTGCGCATATATATATATATATATATATATATATATATATAGCGTAAATACACATACACAATTTCCATGAATTTGTTACATGTCCAGATACTCGTGAACGAGAATGCGTGTGAACGTAACCGAAGAAACTTACAGAACACGATCACGCATTCACCGTTGAGGTCCAAAGAATTCTCTTGAATTAATATAGCCGAGCAGGGCGAATTACTTGATAAAATTCGTTACAGTATATGTACGTGACTGACTCGCAGGCAACGTCGGCGGCGGCGGAGGGCTTCTCGCTCGAATAGTATCCAAGAAATCAGCGCGGCGCACTACTCTCGTAATATCGGAGCCCCATTAGACGCAACTCGGTTCCTGAATTGGGTTTCGAAAGACGTCACTTTACGGAGGAAGCGCGACGCTATTACAGGCACAGCTAGTTACTACGATAGTTCAAGGAAGGAGGAAACTAAGAAGGGGTGAGACTCGGGAAGAAGGAGAGGAATGAGGGTATGGTGGAGCGTAATTTCGAGGCATCTTGGTACTCCCTGTCGCCTTGCGGAGGGAACCGGTAGCGTAGGTACCCCCCGGAATACGGGAAAGATGACTGCGGGTGCGAGCGAGAGAAGAGTATCAGAGTTACATGGGGAGAGGGTAAGAGGGGGAGATCGAGAGAGACGAAGAAGAAGAGAGCTCAGTACCTCATCGACGCTCTCTCTCCCGATTTCTCTCACACTTACCCTCATGAGCGTGGTAACGTCTCGATGGTGCAACTTCTCCAACGACGGAGTATCTCTCCGGCGCGGCGTCGAGTACGGAACAAGTTTCGCGGCGAGAGTGCACACTCCACCTAAATTAACTCGCTTACTTTGGACTTGATTGCATATCCTTATGGCTCAGCGCCTGCGTCCCCTGCCGTCGATCGACTGTCTCTTCTTACCCTCGTTTAAATCACGCAAAGAGCAGTAATTATTAACGAACACCGCGTTTTCATTAATTCGACGTGAACGACGTCATATTACCTTATTATGCTTTCGAGGAAATTGCCTCTTCCGAGCAGAACCTTTCCTGATTATTCTATTTCCAAATTATCATTCCGGCAACCCCCCTGCGGCAAACGAGTCACGGTGATCATTCCTATAACTTTTTAAACAATTTTCTGGGTCCTTGGAAAACTATCACTCGACTATGAACACTGTTAGATCGATTTATATTTTTAAGACAGAATATTTTTTCAAGAAATAAATGCTCTTGGCTTACTAGCGTGTAACAAGTATTTAAATATTAGATGATTGCATAAGTTCGTTGCCGATTTTCATAGATTTATATAATATATTTTTTAAAAATTATATATTCTACAATTAAAAAAGAATGGTGACTATATAATTTATTAATGAAGCTGTATTCTCTTTAAAATTTAACCGTTGAATTTTATTATCAAATCCGGCACGAACTTATGCAACTTATTTGAGGTTAATTTACACAATAGAAATTATATAAGTCCTCCAATCCTCTGTTAAGGGTTCCATCAAACTCTAAATAATGCAAAAATTGTTTTACCCTGCACTGCAATGAATATAGTCAGTTAAATAATTGTGCCAGCTCTGAGAATGCTCGAAATGCAGTTTAGTTATAGAATTTGCAGGGAGTTAGTTACGCTGAGATCTTGGGAGCAGCTTTAAGATGACGTTCACAATATCAAATTTCAATAGTGCCCACTGTCCCTTTATGCGGAGATATGTGGGTGGTGCGGGTTCTAATCTTGGATATAGCTGGTTGGTCCCTTCGGTTCCTTAGATCTCATCATCCAATCCTTCCACAGGATTCGCATAATACGTCAACGTTTGCGAGTGTCGAGTGTCGGTATTCGACTGTCGGCAGCTAGGCGTAGCCTACAATGGTCCGCAGACGTTACCAGTTTGACTTTCACCGACATTGCCGACTCCTGCCGCCGTCACCGTGAATATCCTACAACTTTCTATTGAAATCTCCGGCGGGTAGGAATAACGGTTCCGTGGTTGGTGGCGTCGCCGCCGAAGAGGGTAGAGGGGGGTAGAGGAGGGTAGGTCTACGACAACACGGAAGATTGAAATCAACCGTAACAGTACTACTCGCCATTTAGCTTATTGCATTTTTATAATGCAAGAATGTCAACATAATATGAACACAGTACTTCACAAAATTAAAGAAACTTAATTGTAACGGAAAAATCGTTCTTCTGTAACTTGTAAAAAAATCTTTACACTGTTTGTTGCATTAGCCATAAATTCCTTCTAAAACGAAGTGACTAACAGGTTTAATTACATCAAGTATTATTTTTACATTACTAGAGACTCTTAACCCCTTGCCGTAACATTTTCTTTACACAGTTAAAATTTATTTTAATGCTTAAATATTGATTACGAACGAATCAAATTGTATTCCATTTAATAAGAAACGCGTAATATTCATATTTGTTAGGCTTTGCAAAATTTTTATTGCGAGTCTGATTCTTTAAAATACAATAAGGGGTTAATGAAATCATATATTCTATAAATACAGTAGTGTCTGTCATTCACTCAAAATTTAGGACATAGACATAGTACGTTTCAACAGTGACAACAAAACACAGCAAGGAAAATATACTTCGAGAACCAAGTGAGATGATTGGAACATTTCCCCGTGTAATAAGGAACAAAAAATATGCTCAAGTGATTCGGTTACGCTGTGTACATACGTACAAACTTTCCGGTTTCCTGTCGCGGAAAAATCGAAAAACTGGAAAACGTCAAACTCGCTTCGTGTTCCCCAGACAAGCGTCTGTCCCCGTCTGATGTCTCGAGAGAAGTAATTAAGTCGCGGAGTTCGTTTCGTGCATCGCAGGTAGTAAGTAACGCCAAAGTTAGATACTGAAAGGCTTCCAGTAAATCAAAGGATCAAGTCTCACGGGTACGGAACGAAAGGAAACATGATACTTTAGAAATTCACGAGAAGATCGTATCTCTTGTAAGGAGAAAGGCACATCGGTCGAGGAAGGAAAGAAAGGGTGGTGGCGGACAGGGGGTTGGAGGGACGAAGAGGGAGTGTGGGAGTCGGGTTTAGTGAACTAATCAAGGATTTCTCGCCTTGAGCCGCAGAACAGGAGATCGTTTCCTTTTAGGTGACGATGATGAGAGGACGGATGAAAGAATGAGACAAAAAAGGACGGCCACGTACATGTCTCCCTCTTATGAAGATCCTGATCAAGTTGGTCTAATGAACAGTTTTGTAACGTGAGCCTTGAGATTAATTGATGTTCGCTCGACTTCTTAACTAACTCACTAATTATACAGGGTGTCTCAGCTGAAGGAAGCCACCTAAATATCTCCTTTATTTAGTGGCACAAAAAATATTTATGGTATAATTTAAATGGTATCGAAGGAGGAATATCATAGAAGAACAATTTCTTTTGTCCGGTTATTTTTTCATAGTTTTTTCAGGCTCATCGTTATTTTCTTAACGGGAAAACTTTTTTTTTTTTATTGCTGAGGTACCTAGCTGAGACACCCTGTATAAAACTATGAATCGGGACGGAACTTTTTGAGAAGTAGGTACGTTAAAAAATAATATATATATGCATTTTTGTAAAAATGTGTTACGATTAGTCAGGGCACATTTCGAATATTTAACGAAGTGGCTTCCTTTCGAAATATGCACTGACACGAGTATCTAAATATGATTTCGATCTAAAACGTTGAAGTAAACTTCTAACACCGCGCTGACCACTCATATTTTTCGAGAAATTGCTGATTCACGATGGGATAAATCAAAGTGTCCCGTTTCACTGAATGGAATGTCAGCAACCCACGTTCCCGGATGATGGCGATACGTCGTTCTAAGGAGGGTATTCTACTCGTTAGTGTCAACCCGTATATATTATCGGATATCGATCAATTGTATGATCCTATTACTCACGGGGTTTGTTTTCCACCTGTATTTTTCACTGTTTGATTCTATTAATGCTAAAAATACCGCACCTACGACAAAACATTTTTATAACGACTATATTGGTTCAAGTCTTTTCTGTTCAATATTTCTGCTGAAATTGTTAATTATTATTGCAATGATTGTCATATCATTTATTCAATAAAATTAATTATATGATATTACTTATATCGTACAAGAGAACTAGCACAGAATAAATGGATTTTTTCGTGTATTTTCTAGAAACTTTGTGAACTAAATCGATGGAAAATAAAATAATTTATACTGCTTCAAAATCAATGTACAGGTTGCATATGGTGCTATTACAAATGCCATTACAAATGATGACGTCTTTGAGACACCATTTCTGACTGACTGTGAGTGGGAGCAGAAAGTTTGTCGAGACTGAAGATAACTATTTATTTCGAATTTCCAATTAGAAGTCGGGGCTGCCTCTAGATATCCAGGAATAATGAAATAATGGGAGCAATATTAAAGAGATAAAGTTAGAAAGAATTCGGAAGGGAGTTGTAGGGTTGAAGTGGAGAGAATAAAAGAAGGGATGAGAGCACGATTTAGGTTGGAGATTCGAGGGTGCCGAACGACGAATGGATGAAGCCCGCGGAACCAGAAGCCCGATGCACCCGTCGGGTAATTCTACCCGCTCGAGTACCTACCACACTCGCGTATACACGAACCTCGGTAGGCATGCACGGTTGCGAGGGAAAGGATGCTGCTTTGATAGCCGCGGGGGAAGTAGATTGGTAAGGTTGATGCGCTAGATAGAGTTCATTGGCTCAGCTCTAGATCAAGAGGGTTTACGTTCAGGCATAAAAAAGGGGGCGGACTGCTTTGGAATTGGTTGAACGCGTCCAGACCGGCGATTCCACGCCGGAAATAGGACTACTGTCTTGAAAATGACAGTAAAACATCCACTTTTACTGTTTTTTGCCCCGATCGGCGCTGCACACGTTGCGCCCATTAATTTGTATCTCTTTATATCGTCGACTGTAACGTTTGATTCCCGCTTCCCGCGATTTATCCGAATCCGTATTTACAGGAAACGGAGATCAACAACCGTGAAACGCGAACTTTTATTATTTGCAAAAATAAATTTCGGTTCCCTCATCCTCGTAAAGGGGATTGCTGTTTTCATGAATATGCAGAGTTGTGGGATTACCAGGAAAGTATGATTCCTTGTCCAATATCGAGTGCAAAATGTACACAGAAGTTTTTCTTCGCGAGAAAATTCCAGTTTTTAATATTATGTCGAATTATCATATTATCGAGCTTTGCATTTTTGTCTAAAGGACTTAAAAATAAATAGGTAAAATGCAAAATTAAAATTAATTTTAAAAGAAATCCAATCTTATGAATCCTCTATGTCTAGTAATTGTCACAGAATAATTTTGTTTTATTTTGCGAAGAGGAACATTGAAATTTTCGTGAATTGAAATATGCATGTAAAAGAGCCGTGGGTATAGCAATTTTGATTCTTCAATCAATTACTAAATTACGAATCTCTTGCTTCTCACTGCAATTTTCAATATTTATATACCGAACGGTATTTATTCGATCCGTTATAATATGATTGATAGTGGACGTAATTTTGCCATCGGTAGAACTGTTCAATAAATTATGCGGTGTCGTTGTCGTCCCTCGGATTACGTCATCAGTTTTACATCGCGACAGTTCGCACATCGCGGCTTTCGTTACTTTTTCCATTAGCCCATAATATTTTATTCGATTCCCTGACAGGATAACGTCTTGTTTATGTAAACGTGACTCAGCGCGCTCCGGCGCGGCGTCGAGGCAATTTTTGCACGAAGTGTCCGACGACGTCGCGCCCAACGCAAAAGAAACATAATTGTGACCTTCCCTTTTTCATCCGTTGACAGTGAAGGGGGGAAGAGGAGAGTGTGAGTTACCTGTGACACCGATTGCGAGTGTGTCGCGTGTCTCAGCGCCCCCAGCGATATCATCACTGAATAAACATGACATTATTAAGCGGACCGCTGCCCGGCAAACACTCGCGAATTAACATACAAATTGAGCAGCGAGACCGTTCAGCTTCGAGACGCTGATTGTGAGAAGAGAAACATACTCGTGTGTCCACTATGATATTTCGATTTAGACGTTACATGTGGCGGACCCGTTACAGACGACCGACTCAATGATGCAAATGTCTTTTACCGAATATCTACTAGCTCCGTGACTCTTCGAGCTGGTATTCGAAATTCAACGAAAAATTCAATAAAAATACGATTTTGGGTTCTTCCAAAATTTTTCATTGCACTATTCTTACGTTTGTTCCTGCTGCTCATTGAGTTTTCACTCTTATTTGAAGTTAACGTAAAAATCAAATCCAAATAAGATTTTTAATACAACTCCGGTATCGTTTTTACATTTGTTCAAAGCATATAATGACTATGCTTGATTTATACGTACATTGTACACCGTCCTTCCTTTCATATAGCATAGCCAATTAGAGCTGAAAAATTGTTTCAATTAAAAGTTATGATCAGACTGCGAATTTTATGCATGTATCGAACAAAGTTAATAGATAAAATACCCAAGTCTGATCTTGGTCAATCAATTCTACTTCTCGTGGATGCCAGATAGTCTCGAAAACGAAGTGTCAACCGACAAAATGTTACTGGTTTGTTTTTACTTATTTATACCAATAGAATGTTTACAATGAAAGAAATAAGACTTCGTTTAATTTCCACAATCAATTATTTAGCAGCGTGGACAAACTTTAACCAATATAAATATTGATAAACCTTGTTGCACAGGCTCCCTGACACACGCTCGACAGATGACACAGATAGAAGGGTAGAGTCATTTTGCGCGGTGGGTATTGGTCAGATCGCCGGGAGGGTGGTGGAGAATTATATTTTTCTATAGAAAAATAATTCGTCCCCGGACGGAGGTCGGCCGGTGTCGTTTTCATCCTGGTAGCGCTTCGCGCTCGTTGTTCCCTCGCGAATAGCTAATGAAATTAATTTTTTTTTCATCAACCTCTATGTGAAAAAGTGGAACAGCGTGCGCGCGTGTGCGCGTTCACCGGTACAGGCCCGCGTGTTATAACGGCGCACGATGAAGCGTGACCTTAAGTCCGCCCCTTTCCATTTTCTCTTTTCCTCGTAGAGAGAGGGAGAGGGGAGAGAGGACACCGTTGGATCATTTCTCGGAGCGAAATGCATCGACAGGATCCTCCGTGTTGGCCGCCCTCTATCGCGCTGCATACAAATGATGAATTACGAATATCGATCCTGAGCGGGGAGGGGAAGAACCGACAGAGACCGAAAGCGGGGATGGAAACCCGGCACACAGGGAGAAAGAGAGATCTAGAGAGAATGAGAGGGGACGGAATGAGAGAGAGAGAGAGGGGGGTGGCTACATAGAAGGGAAGGCAGGAAAATTATTCGCGTCACGCCAGGCGCAAAAAGCGAATTTACGAATGAGATGTGCCGGCGCAGCGACGCCGATGCGGCCGGTTGGTCCCAGCCTTGATTTCGACCAAGTTTAATTGAGTGTAGCACTCTTCCGCTGGGAAAACGACACCACGGCCAGTTCCGAACTTCAACGAGAACTTTGTCGCGGAATACAGACGTTATGGAGGTCCCGTATACCATGAGTCGGCGCGAGGAAAGTTGCAGAAGTACTGGTTCGACGTACCTCTCTCTCTTTCTCTCTCCAGCGAGAGAGGGATGTCTTTTTTTATGAGTGGACGTTTTTATTATTACTACATTGGATACTCTTATCTAACTTTCGGCTCTTTATTCTGGACGAGGAATTAAGATCGATGGTGTGACGCTTCGTTTATGTGGGAAGGTGAGGACGAGGAAAGTTCTCCTTTTGAATTTTCGTGGATCTCTACGGTGTTCTGTGGACAATTCCTCGAAAATGTGGAAAAGATTCATAGCTTTGATTGTTATACGTTGTTTGTTACTAAGATACCTTAGATATGTAGATGGAAGGTAAATGATAATCCAAAACGAAATGCTTAGATTACGTTTCTGGTGGGGATTTATTGGATCATGATTGAAATTGTTATTGCCGTTGATAGATCTATTGAAGCCCATAGTAATGGACCATAGACTTTCAAAAGTGAATTATTTTTTAAATATAAATGTCATTAATTTTTATAAGTTTAAATTTGTAGTACAATTGGAAAAAATTTACATTGTCCCATATTTTCGAAGTACATTTTCAAAGTCAGTCATTTAATTTACCGAAATAACCTTCACTTTACCGAATTTAAATTTTCAATTTAAAATTCCACTCAATCTTTCTTCAATTCAACTATAGTCTTGCTTTTAATTTTTAATGGAAGAGCTTTTATTATTCCCGTACGTAATCCGGAGTGCACTCGCGACTCGCAAACGAAGAATCCAACAACGTCGAAGAAACAAATGGAAATTCCGTTGCAGAATTTTTTGCCAAGCCGCACTTTGAAACAGACGAACAGAGATTCGAGGGGTAGCGCGGTACACAAAGATGGAGTGGAAGTAGCCGCCATCAGCGCGATAATGCGTGGTGAATCCAGGAACCAGCGGACCATGGAAAACGTATGAAGTTTCCGGCGTCGTGGTACGGCTGGCTGGTTTCCCCGGTTCGAATGCTGGAATTTTAACACTTCGGTCATGACGGTCACCGTCGTATCCACTCTATAAGAGATTATATCGATCCCTCTTAAATCATTACTGCACATAACACTCGCGAATTTATTCCATTTCGTGGTGCATTTTCGCCGCGTTTATTCGAGAAATATGTCTGCCGTTATATCGAACGAAGGTGGTGCAGAATTGTCAAAATCTGAGTAGATACTAAAATCCTAAGGAACTGTAAAAAGCACATTTCCTTCAAATATAAAAGGAAAGTTTTAAAAACTGCAGATGAAGAAGAGGGCGCACAGAACGACTAGATATCGTTGACGACGAATGTTCGTAACATCGAAATGCTCGAAATACAAAAACTCAAACCGTATTTTTTAGACGTAACTCAATATTCACATTGTAGTTAAAAATAGTGCAAAAAAGAATAATTCAATATGCAATTCTTTTGATGATAATTTATTAGTAAAATAATTATTAACAAATCTGATATCACACGAACTCAAAGAACTAAAATATTATTGGAAGAAAAACAAATTAGTAGGCCCTCATGAAAAAGTTGTAAACAACAATTGTTAGTATTTTCTCTATAATTCCGACCAGTTGCAATTTTTTCAAATAATTTTCTTCAGATCATATGGTAAACTAATTGTTCTAACTACTCAAAAATATCCAATTCGTATGGTCTACTACTAAAATAGTGATCGTGCTTTTAAAAAATATCTGAATATCACTGGGATTCACAGTGCATAAAAATCGCCGGGGTGGGAAATATTCTCGTTACCCGCGTTTCCCAGTTTCCGCGTGATCGAAGTCAGACGCGATCTCATTTCCTTGCTGTCGTTGTTTACGAGTCCATTATCGGCAGGCAGACAAACGAGCTGCGTTGTATCTAATTTCTGGGTGGCGAGCGAAAAGGAAACGTTTTCGTTTCGACACCCCTTCAAGAGCCTTGCCGCATTCTCTGACAGCCGTCGGCGCGCTAATGAAAGTACGATTGTTAAAGCTCAAGGGCCGTGAGCTTTCTGAGCTTCTTCGTTGGGCTCTCGTAAAGTACTCCCCATGAGACGTTGAGAATTGAAGAGAGCGGCGCGAAAAGGGACCGAAGGAGTAAAAAGAAAAGGGGGCGTGCGCATGAACGCGAAGAGAAAGGAAAGGAATGGTTTTTACGCGTGAGCACGGAAACGAAATGGGCTCCTCGGAAGATCGTTACAGCTGAATCGTCTCCAGAGGCGTCGATGCCGATGAACGGATTCGCCGTTTGCTTAAACGTAACTGATTATTTTCATCGCATCGGCCCGAACTATAGCCGGTATTCCCGGGTATCTCTCGCGCGAGAAGATCGCCCAGCCGGGATAATATTAATGGTTCTTAATGTAGCTAATGTTTCATAAAAGTGGTACGAACCTCCCTCGAATCCATTGTGTAATTCATGAGGGGAATCGGCGAATTTATGCAGTTAGCTCGTTTCATATCTTATTATGCTCGATCGCTGAATATTGTCAGTTACTCGACGAACGAAATTACGTGCCCTCCGTTTTCAGACCGAAATTTGAAAGTATTATTAAGTCAAACACATAGAACGATTTACTGAACTCGATAACCTGAAATCGATTGGACACTGTTGCGAACGTGTCACTGCACGAAATATTGGTAACCCATTTTTAAACGATGTATTCTATACTGCTTCGCAGATTATAACGACGAACTACTGGGTAAAGGAGTTTTAAAAGTACTCGTTCATTATTAGTTTCTAACTAATAGACTGCGAATTTTTATGCTAAATAAAACAAATGTTAAATAAAAAATTTATTTAATCTCTGTTTTTTAGAATTGACTCAGACAATTTTTATATTGCATAAAAGTTCTATTAATTACATGTTGATGAGTACTCTGCGGATTTTATGCATTTATAACAAAAATGGGTAGTTGCAATTTAAAACAGTGAACAGATTAAAAAAAAATGTAAGAACGTCAATGTATTAGTTGCACCTGAAGAACGTTATTGAAGAATGAAAGAAATTATTACTTGGCTCAAAAATTCATTAATTTTCAACTGAAATGTCCAGTTGGAATTTTAAAATTAAATTCACATAAGGATTGCGAGATATAAGATATGTATATCGTATTCGATTGGTTAAAATATTGAATTCGATATCGAAGTTTATGTCGTTCCAGAATTTCGCGGAGGTTTTGAAATTCAGAATCGATTCGGTGAGATTCTCCAACGTCTGTGGAGCCGTCAAAATATTTGCAGCTCGCGGGGTCTTCGCAGAATGTAAAGTACGCCTACCGGCTTGAAAAAGGGGTAGGGCAAGATAGGTGGCGAGTCAAGGTAGTCGTCGGCTCGTTAAGGACGAGGTTAGGAAGTGGTGCGCGGCATGCAGATCAGCTCATCGAGCACCCCCGCCTGGATTCGCTCTAGGCAGCCGGTCTGAAAAACTTGGTCGTTCCTTTCTGGCCGGAGTTAAATATTAACTGCTCGAAAAGCGGTGGTGCGAAATTGAAAGGCTTGAGCCGTGGAAAGGCTAAATGGAGAATCCTCGGGAATGGAGGGCCGAGAAAAAGGAAATCGTTGGCTGGCGATCGCGTAGAAAAGGGAGAAAGAGGCAGAATGGAGCCAAATCGAGAGATGAATTCAGAGGAAGAAAGAAGGTTGAAGATGAGAAAAGTCGACAGTGAAGTCTATACCGTTAGGAGGGACTTAATTAATCCGCCGTACCTCGTCCGGAAAGATGGTTTCTTCTCCTGATGGGGGGAAAGGTTGCACTATGTACTCCGGGACTTCATATCGAATCAGGCGAGTTCCTCAACTCGATAAATAATATATCGAGTTATTGCTCGCGACTGTTTAGACCCTAGCTGATGTTGCTTTTAAATATGAATCTCCCATATGTACTCCCCAGCCATAGTGTACTTAATCAATTCAGTTTTAGGGGAACTACTTTTTACAAGAAATTGTATTAGAACATAGTAATGTATGTTGCTGAAAGCAATCGTAGAATTAAATCGAACAGAGAGAGATAAACCGGTACTTTAGATAGTAGCTCTTGTAAAATCATCCAACTGTTGTAGTCGTCACTAATTAGTACTAATTTCAGTATAATAAAAGTCATTAAAGAGCAGAATCTCAATTATCCATACTAATCAGTCGAACACGAGTATCCAGATAATAACAATTAGCAGCACAGCTAGATTAATTCACTGATCCATATGATAAATTATGTTGTATGTGAATCGCCTCGGATTGAACTGTTTGTACGTGAAACACGTATTCGGATAATGGAGAGAATTCAGATATCATTGGTTCGGATAGCCGAGGTTCTACTGAATCGTCAATTGAACGAGCATACGTGCTCCGAATTATGTCATGTTTGGTCTCGTTCTAATCAGAAAAATGTCGTAAACCTGTTAGCATGTGATCACTGTAATAATTTCCAATTGTACGATTTCAATGCTCATTACTGTATATGAGTACATTGTTTACACTTGTAGGTGCTCATTTCAGGGTTGAACATGAAACTATACAATCTATGAAGTACATTGCACTAAAGTTCGTACATCGCACGTCTGATAAAATAATCCCTCTAAACCCTCGAAAAAATCAGAGATTTTTTAATCGACTTTTGAGAAAGTTATTCCAACTTGAAGGATACACTTTTGCACTTCAAAGGGTGGAGACTTTTAGTAACTACAAGCTTGACCTAAAATGTCTGTCCGTTATTCCCGGTTGACCGGATCGTTGAAAGTTAATCTTGAAGTAGACTTCGGTTTTGTTTATCCGCTTAAACGATCAGGACGGGATCCATTTGGTTATTCGACGGGTTAAAGAATCCACAGTTTCAGCGGCGGCGACGGTGCGGGAGGACACCGAGTGATTAATGACCGCGGAGTCGCATAGTGGGTCTGGCGATGCCGTCCCGTAGGTTTCGCGGGGAGATGTCTCTACGTTGATTCCATGTTTCTACCTCCCTGGGTCTGACTTTCGAACGAGACGGAGCGAGATGAGCGGCAGTCTGACGGGAAAGGCAGGGGCTGCAGGATGGTTACAGAGAGGCGGAGGAAGAAAAAAAGAAGCCCACGCTTTACTTCCCGCTCACGAGTGAACGGAAGAGACGATCGTAGAGTACGAGGTCGAGTACAAATTGTCTTGAGGGGACAGGGCTGGGAATCAATCTACTTCTTGCCCTTCGTCTCCCCTGCCCCTCCCCCTCTCCCTCTTTTTATCCACCATCTTTTCTTCTTTATTTCTTTTCGACTCTCCTCTCTATCGCTCTTTCATTCTTCCTCTCGTCTCTCCTCTCTCTCTCATTCCGTTGCCCTCTATTACTCGTTTTCTTTATTTCAAACTTTACCAGACGTCAGCCAGTGATCGGATGAACTCATTGTACAATGGGGAAAAAACTTTGGGAAATTTAGGTTTGAAGTGACGAATAGCCCCTCGGTCTTGTCGAGAAGTCGAATGGTTCCGACAGGGCGGGCTCTGCTTTTAGAGCTAAATAAAAAGAGGCGATTCCGCCGAGCTGGCTTGGGTAAGGAAGCCACGGCTGCTCTTCTAACAAGAAAATTAAAGTAGTGACACCGTACTACGATAAACGCTCGAATTGAAACTTTATGTCTGGCGCTTCGTTGGTCGAGCATCTTACTGCGCCGCCTAAATCCGAAAATTGCGCCATTATTTCTGGTGTGATATGATATATGGCTCGAATACTCTTAGGAATCAAATTAAATTAACATTCATACTCAAAAATATTCATTCGAGATTGATTTGCTTGTGTTGAAGTTGCATTCGATTACGCAGCTATTATTTTTAATTCAACACTAATGACAAAGTCAACATTTCTTACAAATATTATACAGCATTATTGAATATTATGAAAAAGGGGGATGTAGAAATTTAGAAAAATGCAAGAGACTATACAAGTAAATTCTAAATCCAAATAATTTTTTAAAAATTCTTCAATACAAAGCAGACAAACTGCTTGATATTATTGACACAAAAATATTCGACAAAAGGTCTGAAAATTAATTTGAAGTTTGAAAAGATTTCCAGATCGACTGCTCTCACTTCAAAAATATTTTATTACTTATATTGCACTAAATACAAATTCTTGCTTTATGGCGTCACGTTTGCCATTAATTCTCTGGATGTTACAACTTCATGTAAAATTTAGCACTTTCTGCTGTTCGTTACATTACCAATCACTGCTTGCTGTGACACTTGTGCTCTGAATTTGAAATACACACTTGGCATTTTCACTCGCCCAGTACAGTTATACTTGGACAGCAGAGTACTATACCTCATGTATCTTTCCTCATTTTTCATTACCCCCGGCCGTTTCTATTGGGTTTCACGCGGATGTGGAACAATAAAAAGATATAAGTAATGGCATACAGCACACAATAAACTAGCAGGACACTCCGATACCTCTATCACTTGACCAGGTATAAAACTGCATTCTGGAAACTCTAACAGAAAGGCTTTTCGAGTCCATCTCGATAATGATAAAATTGGTATTGGAAAATAATATATAATCTGTTAAAGACATTATATTCCAAAAGAACAAGATTATTACGTCTGAGCTACTGGAAGAAACATACATCAGAGTATAATGTATGGTATTATAATATAGCAGCGAACCATATCAATCACTTAGTGTTCATAGTTCTCGATTCAAAAAGCAAACAAAGAGGTCACGCAACGTTACACATACATACGTATATCACGACCATGGCTGTCTTATTGCTGTACCATATCTGAAACAACTGTGAAAATATCGCTGTCGATGCATGGAAATGCTGGGGATCTTTGGAAATGTTGATCGGAAACAAGATTCTTCCCCCTCACGGGTTCTCCCGTTTATGTTCCATGTCGAATACGAGCAGTTTGAAGATACGCGACATAGAAGTATCGGATTTCAAATATCGTGCGGTGTGAATCAGGAAATTCTTATTCTTGGATATTCTTGGATACACGACGTAGCTTAACAACTTTTCCACATATATGACCGTATATTTTATTCTCTCGTATAAAAATTCATGTTTCAAATGCTATTAATGGGAAACAGTGATTCCTCGTGGAGTATTCCTTTTGGATATAAGCGAAATCGATCATCTGGTCAGTTACTTAATTAAATAATTCTGTACCTTCAGATCTAGTTACGCTAGAAAGGATATTTTATATTTGCATTTTAGTTCTTTTCCCACCCTCTATATAACCAAGCTGGCGATCGAAGATCGTTTATCTGCCAGTTGTTTGCAGTAGCTAATAATTGTTATTATCCCCGAGCAATATTTCTATTAGCGTTTGAAGGCACAGCAGGTCGCGACACGTAAGTTCGAACTGTCCACTATGGGCTGTATCCTGATTCACATTAGTACGTATGCGGGCGCATTGTGAATAAAACAGAGTCAGGAATGGGCAGCTAGTATGATTATAATGCAGTGGCCGTAGCGTACGAGTCGAAAGGGTCTGCACTCCCTTTTCTCTGTTCTCGTTTCGCCAGGAACCTAGATTCTGGATACACTGTAGCCCGAGTCCATTATAGAGATTGTGGTCGGGTCCTCGTAGCCAGGGACCCGCCACCAAGTTTTTCATCCCCACTTCTTCTTCTTCTTCTTCGCGGGTGAGACCGAGTATTTTTATCCTTCCTTCGAACAGCGTCGCCTAGCTCGTTTCTACTTCGTTTTCTTCATAGTACCCTACATCACGTCCTTGCGTAAAGCATATTTTACGCTCGGTGGGGCTAGCCCCCGATGGTAACAGCGTAATAAGAACACGGTCCGGAGATGACTGGTGTCACGACAAAAGAAAAATATTCTTTCCTATTAGCAATGGGACCGACTTAACCGTGAGAGGATGGAAGTCGAGGACAAGCCGTCGCGTAAATTAGAGCGGCGGAGGAAAGAAACGAATTCTCCCAGCGGACAGAATTATTCTCAGTAATATATTTCTCACGGCGGTGTTCCACTCGTTTCTTCGCGCAGCTCCAAAGGGATGACGCAAATTGTGATTACTGTACTGCCCGCGCAATTGTAACTTCTATTAAACGTTGCATTACACGCTGTTGTTAATATTTTTCCTTCTCCGGTCCGACCAACACTAATCAAGACGGAAATTTCTCAGGGGAGAAGCCGACGCCGCTTTGGGAACGCGGAGCCGAGATAGGGTAGTAGAGCAAAATGGGGTTAGTGTTCATTTCTTACAAAAATATTGCCCTCTTTCTGAAGACTGCGACGCCTCAGGAAATCTCCCGGAGTCCCAACGATTTCAGTCAGCTTGTGCAACGTTATTGCCTATTTTTCTGTGTCTCTTACTCGAAATTATAAACTTCATTTCTTCACTGTACCAGATAAGCTACAATTTACAATACACGAAGTTTTAAATCCTGTTTTCATCCCTTCGTTTTCCAGAAATAGTTGTAGAGAAAATTCTAGAGTAACACTTAATTTTACTTTACATTTTAAATAAAAAAATATTTTTATTTCCGTTAAACAAATAGCTAAATTATTTATTTTCAACATAAGAAATTAGATGAATAGTCCAGGTGTCATTTGTATATTCTTTCTCTGTAATTGGTGCGAAAGTTATGCTGAAAATTGTTCGTTTTGTATTTAAAGTAGATGATAAAAGTTATAAAAAAAAAATGGCGCTCGATAAGTACAATCTGATAAAGTAATTTTTTCCGAGATTGCTCGTCTGCAGTTGGTACAAAGAGAAAGGCTCGCATGAAACTGTAGGTACGTCGGTAAAGCTTTATGATTACGCCCTTGAAACACACTAATGCACCCGTTACGAAAGCGTTCGCTTTTTCGTAAATAGCTTAGTGTCGTTCGGGTGCATTCTTTCCTCGGCGGAAATACAATGCCAGAATCTCGTTTGCCATGTTCTCGGGTAACGGTTCTCCTCGGGAGCAGCTACAGCGATGATGTCGTGCGAGAAAACGAAATAATAAGACGTCTAATGGCGTCTGGAATTGCGGACATTCAGGCAGCGATTGGATGCAGTTCCGGCGCAGCAATTCTACCCAAGCAGTTTCGTCGCATACCTCCGACCAACGAACACATCTACCCGTTTGCCTTTGACTCCGACTGCCTCCTATTACGGGACGCCAACGGAAATGACTTCTTAATCGATATTCGTTGATCCTTTTCGTGATCGGATACTGATTCTTTTGACAACGAAGCTGTAATAACGTTTGTAACGACCTCCGAATAGGAAGACTCGCCGATTCGAAATCGAATTACTGTTCCTGTCTCCGTTCGTTCAGTCCCAGAATTATCTTGTAATTTTATACAGCGGTTTCATTTTTAAATTATATTCAGGTATTTTAAATATTGGGTTGTGATATACATTCGTTCTGTACAAAATATAAATATATTCTAATTGTAATGACTTGCTGACAGGTATTAGACAACTATTGAATATAATTTTATAATTTATTAATAATAAATAAACTTTATTAATAAGATAAATAAACAGAATTGAATTTATAATTTTTTACCATATTTTTTACCAGTATGAACATATCGACAGAAGGTTAGTAATGTTAGTATCAATAAGTGTATTAATAAAAAAAGTTAGTATCGTACGTTGAACTAAGTATAGCTACTGTAATAATAGTAACTTTCTCCTCTAATAATGCGCATGAGATTAAGTATACTCTTAGCAGAGGCCTCTGAATTTATTCCCAGTGAGTAAAGTAGAGCAAGAACAAGGAACACAGCTTCTGTTGAGTTTTTACAGTGCGCTCTCAACGGAGGAGAGTTATAGCGAAAGTAATAAGATGCAGTTGGAAACGAAATAATCTTTCTATTTGCTATAAATTCTGCGCTACCACAGCGGCTCATCTTAATTTCCACAGTGGTGTCCTATGCAACCTTTACATACACAAAAGCTTCATACACCTTTCCACGAGAATGTTGAACTTTTATAATTTAAATATAAAAGCAGCATTCGAAGATCATAAATTATGGAATAATTAAAGCTTGTCAACCACATGCTATATCCATCAGAACATAGTATCGCAATTTAATTAAAAAATACTTAACGAATCGTAATCTCTAAATCTCTAAAGGACCCTGCTCCAAGAATCTTTTCAGTTCTCACTGAATATTCCTTCCAATAAAGTACGATTTTCCCGGAGCAGGTTCCTCTAGCATCGATACGTCCGAGAGTCACCTGTAACAGTATAATCAGAAAACGTTCGAGAAGGAAGCTCAGCGTGCCCTAATTGAGAATAATTTTCCTTTCATCTTCACTGCACATTTATACTAGAGCCGCGAACCGTGATCGTGGAAGCTAATTGAATTATTCGTACATCGAATCAGCAAGATGAAAATGTTGCTTTATACCTCACCGACGATAGTGCACTGATAATTATGGGAGCTTGTTATTCGCTGATTATATCTAGTCGACCGTGGAGCCAAACGAGTTTCTTGGTCCCCGGACAGCCGGGGAGGGCGCCGCCGCTAAGTACTCAAACGGAAGAATTACTCGTCGTTAACGTCCATGCGTTCGCGAAAGCGACAAAGAAAAGCGACGTAAATAAAGATTCCACTTTCTGATGTTGTTCACTCAATTTCACAGTTGTCGTTCCGCGATCGTGTTCCTTGTAAGAGGAGGGTGTCTATAAAGGAGACTCGCCATCAAAGATCGGCGCGGCGCGCGCGTGGGGTAGCAACATGCTTTCTGCGAAGTATTCCGAGCCCTTTCTGCCCCGTAGGAATTCTTCGAAACCCTTCCCACCTGGAGCACGGTGAATCTTTAAGCAAGCCAAAGAGAAATTATTCGCGCTTGATGGGAGCCTCTTTGATAGACATTGCGAGGAATCGAGAATCCGGCCGCTGCTACTTTCACGAATATTCTCCCGGAACAATATCTTCGAGCCCTGGCAATCGAGGTGAACATTTTCAGGAGAACTGAACACAGGGTTACCGGAGTAGAGTTTCCAAGAAAAATCGGCAACCCGACAGCGTAACCTCGCACCTGTACTTTCGTTGGCCGAACAATGGATAGTCCGGTGGTATCCACGGGATTAAATATCATAATTAATGTCGTCACGCTACACGGGCCTGTGTGTGTGGAAGAATCGTCACCTTGGAGACACCCGCTATCACCATCAACCTTTGCACCTTCCCCCTGTCTCTGCATTTTCTCACGGCTCGGCGCTCAGCTCGTTACGGGGATCAAATGCGAGTAGACAGAGTGTCTTCTATTGTGTACACGCTCAACAAACCTTCATTATTAACCTCGATCACGATTCTTCCTCTCACCTACCAGTCCCGGCGGCTGTCTCTCCTTCTCCACCCCCGCCGCGCGCTCTTTCATCTCGTTTTCTCGTTTCCTCGGCCGGATCGAGCCCCGTTGAAATGCTCGGGAAGCTTCTCCGCGTCTAGTGGAAACCTTTTATTCAACATGCAACGTCGTCGCCGTCGTCTCCGTCGTCGTCGCGAGCGAAACGCGTATAACTGTCGACAGACCGACGACGGGAACTCCGAGGAAGTTGTTTACTCGAAAGGAGAAAAATGACTGTTGTCGGACGTCTCGGTGATAAATATACCCGTGGATGTTCTCGCACTTGTTAACTATGCTTAATAGAGTGATAAGGCGGAAACCTGTACAGCTGCTACACTCCGGGACGAAACGATAGCACAATTTGAAATTAATGTCATTTCTGCTTATTAACCATTAGAAATTCAATTTTTTTGATACACACATCTGATAAATATCATCATAAAAATTGCGAGAAGTCTACATGAATTCAGTCAGACAGTTTCGTGTCTGAAGAAATAGTATCCCGTGATCCAAAATGGTTGACACGGTAGTAAGTAAAAGTGCGAATCAAAATAAAAATCCAATGATTCTTTTCTGGTGACGAGAAAGACTTTTGTTTAGCTAGATTGTCGATCCGTCACGTAGTGGGACGACGTGAACAAGAGTTGTTTGGAATAAATTTTAGCGGTGCTCGAGTCTCGATTGGGCGGCCTGTCGGGAATTAGACGGTTTTTATCCGGTTCGCTCGACGGTACGCAAAATGATATTTGCGCAAGGAAACGGAAAACAAATCAAATTAACGCGCGCACGGATTCCGACGAATATCGGTAGACCGAGTCGATTCGGGCAATATCCGGCGCCACGAAGCACCACGAACGAAATTTACTTCCTTTGATAGACACCGGGACCGTAGTTACGGCGTAGGCATTGTCGGGTGTAAACCTTCTGCTCTCTGATCGGCACTCTGAGGGTACGTAGGTACACATTAATTAGGCTTAGGCTCGTAAGGTAGGTTTAATTACTTTCGCCAGATCAGAGCCGAACGGAATTTAGCTCGGCAGATGCAACCAGCGAGACGAATGGAGAAAGAGGGAGAACCGGGGCGAAACAGAGACCGACGACTTTGATCGAATGTACCGAAACTATGTAGAATTGTTTAAATGATTTAACTGGGAACTAGTAATCGCGATATCTTTGTCGAAGTGAATGTACTTTATGTATTTATCGGAAAACTGATCAGAACACTGTCAGAGGAAATATGTTTTTCCTGACGAATTCAGCAGAGGAAATATTTAATCTAGAACATTTACTTTGAGAATGTTCGAGTTGGAGATGAATCGAGTTCAATTAACTTTGTTAGAACATAGCGTTTGATCTAACGAGACTACTTGGAAAGAAGATTTAAGTATTACTAACGTGTATTACCGAGCCATTTTTAACGAGATAAATTATTTTCGAACTTCAGACACGATTCTAGAAACTTTCGTAATGACATTGTAAAATAGTAAATGTTCTATATTGTTAAAAATGGTTTCATTTTTTTTTACTCATATTTTATTCACTTACAGTAGGTGCAATATGAAACAGTAAAAACACTAGAAGAATTTAAAAATATTGTCATGTTATTTTCAAAGAAAGAAAATAAATTTCTATTTAGCTTAAGTCTGTTGTAATTCAGGTAGAAAATTTTTATTTTGCATAAAGATCAACTGTCTACTTACAGGCCATCAAATAATTTCCGGTTTTCTACATTAGAATATGAAAGTTTTCCTTTCTCATCAGTGACAGTAAAACTTCCGGCCAGAAACTGATTCCAAAATCTGAATGAGAGGTTCTCTACAAATTATCCTTTCTCATATCGATAGATTACTATTTTCTTCATTCTCTTCAAACCGTTTCAAGCAGAATTTCTCTCTACGATCATACAGAACTGGAAAACCAACTTTAAAATTGATTTCAATCACGAACTTCCGATTCCCACAAACTTGAACTTTAAAAATTGCTGGAGTTTAAATTACTAAATGTAGAAGTTCTAAATTCGTAAGAAATCTCCTCTAATAATATCTCTGCCATCAACGAACTGATATCCTGGGAAAATATTTAAGCTATTCAACTACATTTTTAAAATACAATTAGAAACATATTCCAGTGGAATTCTATGTTTGGTGGTGCTGGTAGTTATTACAAATAATACCAAAAAGGTATGTTACAACCAATTAAAAATTGAAACTTGACAACTACAAGCAGTACATCCTTTTATCGTATAAACTATTGTAGAATTAAGACGGTAAAGCACAATCGTTAGTACCAGAAGGCTCACTGTTACACCTTTAAAACTAAATTCGGAAATGTTTCACCATATTGTCAACCTTAGATTCTAATGCACAGTCGTGTGCATGCTGCTAATAATCCCATGTGGGGGGTTTTATAGCTTAATAGAATAAAAAAAATGAAATATTTCCAGCAGAAACAATTTTTATTTTGCACAAAGATCGGCGGTCCAGTAATTACCGACGGGATCGATGCAGCGGTACGGAAGAGCTGATCGGAAAGAGACAGAACACAGCAAGCCAGTGGAGAGATGGGATAATAGCACGGTTAGGGATATGAATCGCATGAGCGACTGAGCCATTGTAAACACGAGTGTAACAGGGCTCATCCCCAGTGACCTGGCCCTCCTAGTTCGTAGCTAACCGGCCAGGCAGGAGCTCTCTCACAGGTGCGGAGGAAGCTAGCGGAATCATCGGTGTCGGTATCGCCGGCACTTCGGTTAGCTACTGGCGCTGGTGGAGATGGTGTAGCTCTTCGTGCTCCGAACCCTTCACCTCGAATTCGCATGTCCCGCTCTCGGTGTGGAAGAGATAGAGAGTGAGAGAGCCCGTACATTGTAATCGCGTCGCGTTAGTTACCTACACTTCGACAACCACTGTAATTTGCGTACATTGATTAAATTGACAAGTGGAATGAGAAACGCATGACTGGGGGATTGAAAGAGATAGGTACGGAGAGAGAAATTGTAAAGGGTGGGTACAGAAAAAGAGAGACAGAGATAGAGTAATAAAGAGAGAGAGAGAGAGAGAGAGAGAAGTGTTGAAAAGGGGAGAAAGAGGAGCAGCAGCGAGGAAGGATAAAAAAGGGAGAGAGAAGCAGATACAAAAGAGAGAAAGAGAGACAGGTGTAGGGGCGTGGGGGTAACGGAGGGAGTAGAGAACGGGTTTAAAGGTTCGCTCGATACTCCAGGGTCCTGTATCAAATTAAAACTTGCCAATCAAACGCAATATCGCTGCAGCTTGATAGTAACTTTAATTAAAATTGCAACTGATGAAGACCTGTTAAGATGCGAATATTCCACCTATAATAACAACCGGGGATATTGGATTTACTGTTCGGTGAAGGAGCTTCTATTAATTAGTATTAGAGTTCGTAGACATACGAGGATTATTATTACCGTTACCGGGAATGGCGAACGGAGCGTGTGAGTACAGTTTTGAACGTTGCCGCGCCGCAGCGCGGTATTTCCCTTCGAAAATCTCGAAGGAAAAAGTTCCGTCGTCGCCGGGGCAACATCGACGGCATTGTATCGCGATGACGCGGATACTCTCGGTATATATCAAAGGCGATCGGTCGTACGTCGTCGAGGTTTTTGGTTGCATGAAAATTTCATGCAAACGGCAGAGCGCGCTGCGGCGACGCGCAGTATCAGCCGGAGCTGAAGCGTATTTTATCGCGGCATTTCGAAACCGGTTAAGGGCACCGTGACGAGAAAATGGCATACACGTCGCAGTTCGGTAGGTGGCGTTACTTTTATGGATGAACGTAAACCATGCGCCGCATACTCGTTCGTGTTAAGAGAATAAAGAAGCGATGGGCGTGGTCCTGATGCGGTTCAAAGCTGCGCGCACGATGCAGGTAATACCGGTCATAAAATGCTTTTGCTGACAGGACATGCTTATGACGGAAAAAAGTGGCCATAGATGCAAAGGAACGTGTTTAGGGGGGTTCGGGGGGGAGGGAGGAGGAGCCGTCGGGAAAACCGGAGGCATGTGTCCGACGTTACTATTTCACGCAGCTTACGCCACACGCGTCTTCGAGGAAACAAATACCGGGGCATTATCACGCACGTACGATTCACACCCTTCGCCTTTTCGGGCCATATGCTCCGCTGACAACCCCGGATAACCAAATCTGAGATGCGATCTTGCTGTTTCTGCCTGCTCCAACGTTGTTAGCCACGAAATCGTATGCTACAGTGCAGTTCTTAACGCTTTCACTGACACATCGGCCGTTTTGGGTGACAATTCTTCGTACGCTTTCTAACCCTCGGACGGCAGACACCATTCTGATAACTTTATAATTGATTGGGCCTTTATTTATCAATTTATTTATCGAACACATTTGTGAAGTTGCTTCTTGTAAATACAGATTTATTATTCCTACTACAGCAGTTGCTCATTTAATTAATTCACCTATCTCAGCGGTACAATACATCGTCTTTCATTATGAGATTGCAAACTTACATGTATAGTAATTGATTAGATACTATCATATTCGAATAATTTTTAGTGATGACTCTGTGTCACCCCTCGACTGTTAAGGGTTAATATTATCCCAAAGCTCTTACGATTCTACCTACACTGCGATATTAATACAGGTGTCACCGTACTTGATCTGTAGCAATCATATGAATGCGAATTGTGACGATTCCTCGGAATTTATTTTATGGAGGCATCTTATCGCGGGAATCGATACAGGGTGCGGGACTTGGCGTCTGTGTGGGTGTAATTATTTCCATCTAAGGTGTCAAAGTTTAGCGCAATCATTTCTCAGGAAGGATGTTCCCTCTTAGAAATTGTTAGAGACGAACAGCTTTACTCGGAAAACTTTTACGAAGCGTCTCCGGTCGCGCGACGCTTCCTCTCTCTCTCTCTCTCTGTCTTCCTTTCAGGATTCCCCGGCTACTATTACCTCGACACGGCTTCGCAGAGAGCGTAACTAAATAGAAACTGATGCCGGGAGCCCGGCAAAGACCCTTATTGTCGTTCGCGAACGCACGGGAGAGGAGGACTTTCCTCGCCTCGTGTTTTCTCGCTCGAATAAGACGATTCTTCACGTTATTCTCACTCGTCTCCGCGATGTTGCGCTATTCGGAAGAGGTTCGGGGAGCGAAAAGTAAGCGGCGCGCACCCATCGAATACTAAAACCCCAACTCGAACACTGTTCCAGCCGCCCTCGTCGAAGCCTCGTGCTACCTCACGGTACAGTCTTCCAGCCGATAGTCTGACGAAAAGTCTACGTTTTGGCCCGATATGCCGTCGAGAGAGCAATTGCGCTGAATTTTAAGCAGACGATGTGATTGGACGTCGCGCGGAAATCGTCGTGATGTATAATTCCGGGTTTCGTCGCGGCTAAATTTTAGGGTACCCGCCTAACTGCGTTACATCTGTCTTGACTGCCAAATAAGCAAATTACGCTGCCGCTGAACGAACCGAATTTCTATGCACGTGTAGGTCGCGGCCAACGAACTGCAGACGTTCGCTAATGCACTCTAGCTCTAGATCTTACGTATTCCGGCTGAAATTTTTTTGCGAGATTCTCTTCGCGTTGTCCCCTAAAATTGTGTCATTGGGTAAGGAAATAATAGGCGATAGTTGAACTTGCGATAAATATGAAATTTTATATGAATGGGAACACGTATATGAAGGAAAGACTTTTGATTATCATTAAACGTTTTTCTCGTGCAAAATATTTATGATAATAGTACCACAACCAGTGCGTGTTCAATAATTTGATCAGCCTCGTAAACGAATACATATATCAAATTGCACGATAAGTGTAGAAAAACAAAATTTTACAGTTTATAAAATATGAAATGGGTGACTCTTTACCTGGGGAACGAACGAACGTTAATGTTTGTAACTGGGTTTACACAGAAATATTCTGTAAAATTCACATTTTCCTGGAACAATTCGGAGAAACAAAAGCGCAGGAACATTTTATTTTCATCACTAGCGGCTTCAGTAAATTAAATTTTAAATGGAACCGAGTGCTGTTTTATTAAACTGTTCATTTTTCAAGTTTTTGTAAATGTTTATGTGCGTCACGCGCGCACAAAGATCCGCAGTTTACTTTTCACAGAAATTAAAATAAGGCAGGATTTGGTTTTGTCATATGACACTACAGAAAGGGTGGAAAGTCTGAAATTCTGTTGACAGTTACTTCATTTCCTGTGTTATTTCCGTTGACTTGTGTGGGAACACGAAAATGGAAGAGTTAAAAATATCGCGTTTGGTGCTTGTACAGCGAGTGTGTTTACAATGTTGTTTTTCAGTAAACTATTTCGAACCAGAACGGTTGTGCTCGGATCGAAGGAAAAAAGAATTCCGGAAACATTAATTAAAGGTGCAGTGAGCATTACCTGTCTGTTACCTGTAGCTTTATCGAATTTCTGTCTCTTCTTGTAAAAAGGGAAAAAGCTTTTCAGTCGAGGAATGCTGGCTAATGTTGAACTGCTTTGATAGATTTATTTAAAAAATTGCTGCATGTGTAATTTAATATGCACGTATACTTTTTTTTTTTAAGGTAAGGCTATGATTTTTTCCCATTAATTAATTAATCACATTAATTGAATGAATCACTGGTTGCCCACATGCCCTAGCATTTCTTTTCTCCATCGGTTGATAGCATCGTTTGCAAGAATAAATATTAAAATAAGCTAAAGACAAGATATCAAGACAATTTCGAATAAAACAGGCAACACCTATGTTTTATTCATTCCTATCTAGTAGAGCGGAACTCACCTCTGTCGACACTAAAACATGCGTATACCTAATAATTAAAATATCTAGATCGCACCCTACGGAGGATAAATTCATTTCCTGCAAGCAAAATAACATAGTCATCATCAGATAGGAGTGGATAACAATGTTGCATGTTAGTGGTAGTACTTTCCAGAGTGCCGCGTTTCCATTGTAACGTGTTCCGCACATAGAGTGAAAAATGGCGAAACATATCACGCGCTTCGGCAGAGGTTATGACCCGTTCTTTCGGCAATAGCCGGTTCTCGTTTCGCACAATAAACTCCTCCAGGCGATGCTGTCTTGCTCGGTCGACAGTTTCTAATTACGCGTCGCGCCAGCGGAGATACCATCTACGGGATAATTATATAATGCAGCATATTCCATCATGCGTGCAGCGGGTGGGCCGAGTGTGTTTGAGGTGGTGAGGCGTGCTGATGACAGACAGGGTGTGCGGGTCCGATAGCGATAGCATCCCTTGTATCGTGCTGGACGATGGGCTGGCTGGTTCTCCTCTTCGTCCTCCCTTCAGGAACCATCGTCGCATTACCCTCTTCCTCATCCATCATGTCGACAGCTTCGTTATGACCGCATACTGACTGCGCCTCTGCCCATCGTCTCATGTACCCTTTCGTCAAACTAAATCTACGATGTCCCGTTCTCCTGTCGGTTATCACCGAACCGTGCGATCCTACAAATATTCCATGTTTTTACTGCCATCTCTAGACACTTTCGATACTGCGTCCGATGAAGAGTACGCATGCCATTTGTTTTCCGAAGTCGATTATTAGTTTATTGTAGACACACTCGATACTAAGGGATAAGCGCACCGTAATAAAATTAATTTTACCGAAATCCACGATTTGTGACATGATCTTTGATCTTTTTTAATCACCCTAAGTTTGAAGAAGGAAGGAACACCCCTCCAACTACTTGAAGGCCTATGGCACACAGTGTATCTTTATGCAAAATAGAAATCTTCTAAGTTGATTGTAAGTCATGGAAGTTAAAATGCATTTCAAATTTGTCTAATGTCTTTACAGTGCAATGTTGCATTCATCAGTTTAGTTTAGTTATCACCTCTCCGTGTGGTTCTACAAATATTTAATGTTTTCACTGCTGCCTGCAGAAACCCTTGATACTAATCGAAGTATAGAAATAAGCATTACATAGAGTGCCATTTGTTTTTCGAAGAACCAACCAATTGGAAGTTTGGGAACGTAATTATAACGATAGTCTATCCGCACTTCGTCAAATGTAAAAATAACAAAGGGGACACTTGCACGGAGATAATTGTTCATCAAGTTCGAGAGATTGCTTAATGCTAATTGTATCAAACCCCCCAATTTTCTGTTCGCCGATTATTGTATAGAGTGTTTCTGTTTTAATGGCTTGCCCCCGTTGATATTGACTGTGGTTACACGAGTGATCTTTTCTACTCACCCTAAGTTCGAAGAAGTAAGGACTATCCCTCCAACTTCTTCTTGAAGGCCTATGACACAGGAGCGGGGATATTTATTTATCAGTCAGGAATGTCTTCTTCTAGCTTAGAGAGCTTAATGCATGGGATGGAAGGTGAAACACAACCCTTTCGCATTCTACTTCCCAGGAACCATGTTTACGGTGAACGTTTTAAGGTCTGGCATGCAACTACGGTTTACGACTGTGCGTTGTCAAGATTTGAGGAAGGTGGAAATGGCGTCGAGACCATTTCTGGCTTAAATTGCTAAAATCGGAGTCTTGGGTTCGAAGAAATTGGGAAGTGCCTCAATGTCATAGTCAATTGCTTATTTGTCGAGCATTTATATGTAACTTTAATTAAAATTTTTCAGATTAGAGTCCACCTCATCAACCTTTGTGATGTTAATATGCTACAGAGAGTCTAATACAGAAAAAGTAGAAACAGTCAGTCGTGAACAGACACAGTAGCCAATACGTAAAAAATATTGTAAACATCTAATATATAAACAACACAAATCTGTTCTAGGTGGACGTGCTGCCATCAAGCTAAGCCAAATTTGGACAACAACAAAGGTCGCCTTGAAATCTCGGAAACCGAGACCTGTGACCGCCATAAGATGTCTCACCAAAACAGAGTAAGTTTTATTTGAAATTTAGAACGAGCTGTAGGTTGGGAAATGATTGCGTGGGAAACTTTTGAAGCGGTACCCTGTACATATACATATGTATGTATGTCTCGAATCGTTTTAATCAATTTTACGTTCGCGAGATACGTAGCCCAGCGTAATTACGGTCAGGGTGGCTGGGATCTAGGGAATCCGGTAGCGTGAAAACGTAATTGTCGATCGATCCTGCCTTGAAATCCCGGCGAAATATCTGTCCGGTGAATCATTCCAGGTAAATTGGACCACGACGAGCGCATTATTGTCGCAGTAATTTCGGTATCACGTGCCACGAAACGTCAGCGAACGTCGGCGTCATATCAACGGAACGATGCGTGGCGAGCGGTTAAATCACATTGGTCGCGCTACGTTGAACGATGATACGTTTCGGTCGGGCCATCAGCCGAGAGGGGTTCAGGTGACACGAGAGCGCCGGTCGCTGATACAGTCTGGAATCTGAAGTATTTTTCTCGCCCGGGCACTCCGCATCCCAGCGGCCTACCTCTCTTTCCTCTCCTCGCTTCGCTGCTCTATCAAATTAACAAAGGGGAATATCAAATTAAATTACGGGTGCGCGGGAGAGTGCAGGGCCGTGTTTCGAGCCGGTGCAAAATCCGGGGGATAGTAGGGTAGGAGAACGGCGACAGAGAGAGAGAAAGAGAGAGAGAGAAAGAGCGGGTCGCACGCACCCGCTTCGACGTACCCGCTCTTCCATACGGAGCCGGTTTTCGAGGCGTCAAATATTTGGCGGGGAACTATTTCCTTTCGCGCGTAAACCGGCCGCGCGGCATGCTCGAACACCGGGCCAGATAAAGAGAGCTATTAGATTAAATCGGCGAACGTATTGGGATTTGAATGGAAACCAATTCATATCGCGCGCGTCGACGCTAAAATTAATGGCTCGATCGAATAAGCTTAAAGCACTTTTCGCCGGGAGGCCATGCGCCCTCTCTCGCTCGCGCGTTCGCGTGTATTTGCGTATTCGGATTCCATTGTGACCCGTTCCGCGAAAGAAACAAAGAACCGGGGCTAGTGAACAGGAACCGTATCGAAATGCCGGTGTTCGCCGCGAAATTAAAAACTACACACTGGTTACAGCGACAGCTGAGTGCGGGCGGTGTGCTCCTCCCTCTCACCATGTTTCTCTCTCTCTCTCTCTACCGATTTTTTCCTTTTTTCATTTTTTTTTGGTTCGTTTCGCGCGACACATTCCATAGAAGCGCGCGGGGGCTTCGATACAATCTCGACCGAGAATATTGAAGCAACAAAGAATGCTTCCGAGAGTATCAATTCAGTTGGATGGCCACATTGGTTCGCTCGGTGAAAAAAAAAAAGGAGGAGGAAAGAGAGAGGACAGAAGAATTCTTTTTCCGCTGGACTTTTCCTTTAGCCCTTTATACGGCCATAAAACTGGAAATTTCTTCGTATTTCGCCGCGCGTCGCACTCATTCTGTGTATTCTACGCGCTTCGACGCGCATCCATTCGTCTCCTTTTTCCCTTTGGCTCGGCCCTGGCTACACCGTCTTTTCCTTTTTCGGTGCAAACATAATGAATATTGACAAACCACCCTCCCCCGATCTTTCTCTCTCTCTCTCTCTCTCTCTGCCGCCCCCCTCTTCGCCTAGCGCTCGAGGGTGCGTCGTACCGGCAAGCAGAAACAAATCGGATGAGACGTAGGGGTAGAAGGTATCCGACAACCCTTCGCAATACAGAACTACCATTGCGCTAGGTACAAAGCACACTTTCTGTCTTCTCCCATCTTTTGCCTCCGCTCTCTCCATCCTTCCACACCTCCCTCCCCCAGCCCCCTTCTCCTCGTCCCTCCCTCTTTTTACTCTCGTTCGCCCGTACTTTCGCTCGCGGTTTCCCTCTTCGTCTATCGTCCTCGACGCAATCGGGTTGCTTCGGAAATATATTAGTTCGGATTCGCGGTGTGGCGGAAAGCGAAGCGATACGGTTCCCACCCACTGATTTGATGCGATTTCCACGTGAAATGGCGTCGAGGAAATTACGGTGAAAGCGCAAAAATTCGTTTTCGTTGAAATTTCGAGAATGTCGCCGGCTACCTCTACTTTCTCGCCACCCCCAGCCCGCTCTCCTACAGTTTCGTTTCTCCAACCCCTCTACTTTCTCCGTGTGCTGTGATCTTGCTCGCTCTTTAGGCTTTCCTCTCAATTTCAGAACCAATTTGCATATCTTTGGACGCGGCACTGGTCGCTGGATTGAATATACAAGCTGCAGTGAATGTACCCTTGCAAACCGTGGCCAGATATCGTAACTTTTTTTTTTTTTTCGTAAATGGAACGGCGCGCTGATCGGTCGGTCTGCGTTTGATTTTTCTGGGTCGATTTGTAACGCTATGGATTCTTTTTTATTTGGATTGCTGTTGTCGGACTGAATAACATTTGCTCAAAGTATTAGGTTCTAGTCGGGCGAGTGTTTTGTTGTTGCGCGAATGCAGCACGGTCGTGTTGCTGTGCATGTTTGTTTGTTAGTAGAAATGAAATGTTTCAGGGGAAGCATTCAATTTTTTTTACCACATAATTCGAATTATTTGTCTCTCCTAATTACACATTTTAGTGAGAAACATATTGAAATTTGTTTTTAGCTGCAATAACGTTACGCGCTATATGTGAAAATTGCTTTCCAAAGTGCCCGTTGCCTATACATGAAGAGGCAGTCTTCACCGTGCTCGACCACAGGCTTTAAAACAACAGTCTGATCTATTAAATGGATTTATTTTTGCGAACGAATGCCGGAGAAAAAGTGACGCCATTAAAGTCAAATTTAGAGGCATCGGCTTCCTTCTTGCTTTTAAAGATATCAAAAGAACGTCTCAGCTTAAGGTTTCGGGCGCAAGAAGGATTTTTCCCATGCTCTCTTCTTTAGGAGCAAACTACGTCCTTATTTGCCACAAAATCGTAAACAGCACTTTATGTATCCTATCCATCTTGTACAGGTACGTGCGCAAGGCCTGTATGTGAACGGCACACAAACTTCCACGGGGAACACGCAACTCCATTTCTTGCAGGTGTTGCTGAAAAACTACGATGCACGTCACTGCTTCCTTTTTGCAATCCTTGGTTAAACTCATTACTGAACGCTAGATACACAAACACTGTGGTACGAAGTCGGTGCGCCTGTGTTTTATAAATATTGATTCTGATTTTTATGTTCATTCGTTTTCCAACTACTCCACAGTGGCTGTTACTAAACTACTTTATATTTGCAGTCTGCTTCTACAATAATCAAACGGGTTCAATACTCTTCGAATGATTTCATGCATGTTTTCGACATTGCATGTCGATGACGTGTATAATAAGAGACATAATTGATTGATCACTATATTCCGCTGTGTACAATATCATTTATAATGTACGGTGCACCGTGCATTACGTATCGACGTTCCATTCACGTGACTAATAAATAAGTAACATTGTGGCAACGTGCACACTCTATGGCGAGCCTCACTTTGTATGAATCATTCTGTACACCTGTAGGGTTTGTTGTAACATAACAGAATTTCCCAGTTAACTGTATAATAACACATAAATAATTGATTAATATCTTTCGAAAAGTCGCTGAGAGTTCAAATCGTTAATAACTGCCTATTATATTTGTTCGTTATTCATTGACGAGCAACAGAAATAAAGGTGATATCACTATGATCACTTGCAGCAGTTAAAATTAATCATTGACGATGGAGGTGCATATATAATTATTGAAGACGACGTTAAATATGATTGTGACGCTAATAGCGGCCACATTTTTTTCAAAGATACGAGATAAACAGGAATACTATTCTAATGTCTTCGGAGAACAAATTGTTCGGCTGCAGAATATATAATGAAGCTCTTTTTACGCTATTCCTCTCATTTTCCGGTGGTGGTTACGCAACAAAGGGTATCAATTTTCGGTGCTTCTTTCCCTCTTATTTTAGTTGTCTTTCCGCCTTTCGTTCCACCACTTTTCTAGACTCCTGATCGACCGTACTTAAGCATCGAGCCGAACAACAAGGAACGAGCTACGGCGCTTTCCTCATTACAAGCCGGACAGTTTCGGTCTCGTCTTTTCTTTCTTGAAGGCGGGAGTTTTGATTGAACGAAGGCAAAAGGCAGCCCCGAGTCTACCAGGAAGCCCTTGTTTCATCGTTGCCTCAATTATTCTATCCCCACGTTTTTCTCTCACTGCCTTCTTCTTCTCTCCGAGTTCCCCGGTGTCTCGTCGACGTCCGATAGCACTTACATCCCTCGCGATCGAAGCTACCTTAAATTGTTCCCAGACGTGGCTTAAATTCAGTAAAGATCGCTTAGAAAATTTATCATATTACATATACTAATTCGTTTGGAATAAACCGTATTTTCGGAATCGATAGATATCTTCAAAGAAAGTCGTGAAAATCGATATTAATCTTTTTCTTCGTGTATATGAATATGAAATTGATACATAGATATCAGAGGTCCCTTCAACGAACACAATTCGTAAAAACAATCGTCGTACCGTTGAAAGGTATGCAACCCCTTAGAAGGAAAGTGTGAGTTTCCAAATACTTCCGGACGGCGCGGCGGTGTGTACGATCAGTTTCCTGAATGTTCGGCAAAGGCGCCACGACGGCAGAGCGTTACGTAAGCAAGTCTACGTAACCGAATCAAAATAGAAGCGCGAACGTAGAAATGTTGTTGCATAAGCGACGAACGGTTGAGCTCGCAACACCGAGTCGGGGGGGTCTTTTCTAAGGATTCGCCGAGAGAAACGCAATTAAAGTTAAACGCTGCCCCCACCTACCCGCCTCTTTTCCTTTCGCTATTTCTGTTTCTCTTCAGACAGAAACGTCAGTCTATAAGCGAGAGGTTTCCCCGGTTCCCTGTTGGGGTTGGTTGGAGGGTTAGAGAAAAGCGAATTCTCGTTCAAAGGAGCATTAATTCACGAGCTTCTCACTGGATGCGAGATCAAACACTTTCGTCAATTAGCTCACGGTTCTTGCATGCGTATAATTGGCCTGGCGACCAGCCAACATCGAGAGATGTCGATAGAACGTGGGTAACGTCGAGGAAGGGCAACGGTGTGGACCCGACTGCGGAGGGGGGAGGGGTGGAGATCACATTTTAGTTTCCAATTTTTATTCCAATTAACTAGTCGAATAATATTTGCATAATCGTGGCCGGGGCTCGGCGGACCGGGGATGCCGGTGTTGAAATTCAGTAAGGTTACATGAAAAATGTCTTCATCCCACTCGCTTTAAAGTCTACTGGCACAGCACGGGGAGAAAATTTTTAGTGCAGCTCTTAAAGTCGGTTGGAAGTGTACAAATAAATGCAAGCTTCGAGCAACTGGAAAACCTGGGGACCGAAAACGCCGAGCTGGACCGCCATCGTCATCCCTTTTCCGCTGCGGAGAAACGGAAATCTCCGCGTTTAATTCACGTTTAATGTGTGCTGCCCGACTGGATTTCTTTTTTTATGTGCCTTCCCTTCTCACGCCGGGTGGTATAATTAACCCGCCTCTGAAAACGGCCTGCAGGGACCAAGCGCATTTTCGAAGGGACTCCTACTCTCCGTGAAAATTCCAACTCGTCTGCACTTCTCCATCCGTGCATACCGGTCCTCTTTTTTTTCCCCTTCCTTTTTTCGTCTATTTTTCATTCGTTCCTTTTTCTTCTTTTATTACCGGACGAATGTACGGACATAAAATTAAGTATGTACCGTATTCGAGAGCAGTTAGTCGCGTAGACGTCTCTACCCCTTGTTTGTGCAGAATTTTTTATTCGACGCGGCAACCTTTCGTGTTTTCACCGTTGATCGAAGCGTTTCAGCCTGCAACTTTTATGAACGTCCTGTTAACATTTTAGAAAACCGTACCGATGAGTTTTCACGTTCAATTTCTGCTCGGCGCGTGCTCCGACCGTCGATTATTAACCATGTCGATATAGCTGTATTTATATGCATGCACAATTTAAACATTGTTCGGCAAGCCCTTGAATGTTAAATTCGGGAACCATCGGAAAAATTAGTTCGTATAAGCAAGTTTACTTCTGCGATTTTATTCCTCGTAGCTTCGTGCATAATCGATAAAGTTCCATTGCAATTTTACTACCAACAGTCTTGAAGATGAAGTGAGAAACAGTCAAAGAATCTTGATTCTTGGAATCAATACAGATAATTTTTATTCTGCACAAAAATCGCCAGACCAGTAATCAAATTTCGGATACTAAACTAATATACTGCTCGAATTTCTAGAATAGCGTATCAAAGAACTAACTTGTCGCGAATATACTCTAAGTGTATTAAGTTGATCGACCGAACCGCGTTTCCAACGAATACGATAAACAACAATGTAGATCCAACCGAGACCTTATCAGCATTTGACTACTTTACGCGCTTATGGTTGGTACACCCGCGACGTCGGAATAGAAAGCTACGATTTGTATAAGTAGATGGCCGAGCTCGCCGAGAGTTTTCATAGAATCTAAGAACGCTCTATCTCTCAGACTTCGCCGGTTTTTTATTCGAGCAATTTCCTTCCGCGATTCCTAACACAGTGGTCGACTCTCTAGTCGGTGGAAAACAAATAACAAGCTACTCTGGCGCCAAATCGAATAGATGGCATTTTTTCCCCGGGAGAATTTGATCAGCGACGCCCGTAGAGACAGCGTTCGAACCGTTTCGATTAGAGTGATAACGAGAGATCGCTCGGGCTGGCCGATTGTTGTTGTTGCGTTTACCAAAGATAGAAATTGGTCGATGTTGAACGATGCAACAGAGAATGAGTTCGTTGGAAGTCGGGGATGGGGAACGGCGTAGCCAAGAAGAACGAATGGGGATGACGAAGTTGAAAAGGGCGGAGAAAGGGGGCGGGCAATGGTGAGATGCCATCGGTGTCTCGCTCTTCTGTTTCTGTTTCGTGGAAGGAGCAGCGGCTATCAAATATTTGCAGCGTCTCTAACCCACAATGCCTCGCTCGATAAAGCCGAAAGTTTGTTTACGGTTGCCGGTTATTCCTTCGTCGCGTTCTCCTTCAAAGTCACCAACCTCCCCGGCCTCCGACGACGCCGGATTCCTTCTGCCGTGGCACTTTAACTTACAACCTACCGGAGAAATCTCTTCTTACCCTCCGTCGAATTTACGGCAGTTGAATGTGCTCGATCGGCGGAAAATACTGGCGTCGACCTTTTTTTATACCGATCGAAGATAGAAAATTGACGTAACAATTTCGAACGACCGAACGGACGCGCGAATGGAAGAAAATTGGCAGCCGCGAGAACCATCCCCCATCTCCCCCGGAACTTTACTATTTTTCGCTGGCCAGTTAAATTCCTCGTCGTCGACTCGAATTCCTTTCATTTTTTCGCCGAATGATCGAACGGAGTCCGCTGTAACCGGGCTGCATAAAACTTACGCGGAAACATACGTTTTATGCATCGCGGCCGGGAAATAACGCGAGCGCAAGTCATGAAAAACAAGCTCCCGGCGAACTTTTTCATTGCGACCCCGTGCCTGCTGATCGAGGAGCTGCGGATAGACGCGAAATTGTCCTCGTCAAATTTTAATGCTACCATTCCTTCGACTTGGAAACTTACCACGATGTGACGATGGCGCGGCCCGTAGAACAATATCAAGTTTTTTAAATCCCCGACGGCGAAAGAAAGTCCGTGTAAGCAACTTTATTGCTTTTATTTGAGAGGCAGAGGACGATAATTATTGCGATCGTTAGAATGTGTTTTCGTCAACGGTGGGTACGGCCGAACGCATTTTTATTGTCTGACGTTCTCTTCTTCAGTGTTTGGTGGAGAACTTTCATTACAGCTTGAATTGTTTCTGAACTTTTGAATACTTGAATTTTATCTAGTTATCTATCTAAATAATTCTCATATATCAAAGATTCATTATATTACCCTTATGAATCCTTTTTTAATAAACGTTCTAAAACATCTGTTCCATGATAATACCTTTTAACCCCGTATCTGAATCAAGAACAAATATTTGTTAAAAAGATATCACAACATGTTATCTTTCAAGGATCAAGAAAAAGAATTCCTTGTTACCAGAAGTACATAAAAATGGGACTTGAATTTAATATTGCTTAAAGGATAAAAAATTAAATACAGAGTTAAAAATGTTCTAAAGGGTCACATTTCATAATTACATACATTTAGTCTTTATTAATTAGGTCAAATGTTTAAAAGAGGCAAACAAGTTCGTACAGCATTTCACTTAAAAACGCAACGCCTATTTACGATGCACTCTGAATAGAAATGACGATGTATCATAAACGCGTAGGCGTCCACTCGGTCTGATCAAAATGTCAGGACCAATGATAGGAGTTAGTCAGCGTGGATCGAACGAGCAAAAGAAAGGATCGCGGCTGTTTCTTCAGTGATTTGCAATTGCTTTATCGCAGTTTCGGAACGGCATTCCGCGTAGGACACGGAGCGGAGAGGGGTTGGCAAATGGGTGAGGGAGGGGAGTACCGGGGGTCGGTGGAATGATTCAATGTGGCCTAGATGCTTGCTGGCGATCGTCCAAATCACTTCTGGCCCCGGTAGTCGTCTACCCAAGTTCGGCCCGCGGACTTCTAAGGGCTATTTGTACTTAAGCGGGCCAGACGACGCGCGAGACGACCGGGAAAACATTTCGTTGGGAGTGCTCTCTCGCTTGAAACAATAAACGCTCCGTCCAATCGAGCGTGGAAGATAACGAGCGAGAGAAACGGCTGGGAGAAGAAAACCGTCGGAAAGAGTTGTTTGTTAGATTCCCGACGATCTCGTTGAATTGCGAGACTGGCGAAGTTTCCCCAGCGCCTTTGCTTCCGCGTCGAAAGATTTCCTAATAGATCTTAATAATGCACGTCCGGGACCGGCTTCCCGCGTCTCCTTTCGACAAAGGGGAATATTAAGTTTTCAAGAACTACGGAAACTTTGGTATTTCCGCTTATGAGTACTTAATTGAATTGTATTTACCGACAACGCGAAACCAACATCGAACCGGCATTAGCGAACGTTTTCTTTTCGGATCTCAGCAATCGCTTAATGCACCTCGGCGCATTTGTCCTCGCGTACTGATTGCGTCTAACACTCTTCACATCGTTCTTATCCTAGACTTGTATTTAAAGCATCGACGGCGAGCTGTTTTCACGATTTATTGGCGGTCATATCTGGATCTATCCAAATTTTTAGGTGACAATTTTTTTGAAATTGTTAGACCCACCTTTTTGTAATAATATAACCTAACTGCTAAAAAATTGAATTTAGCTGTTACGTTCAGTGGCGCATACCCAAATTTTCAGAGGACTATTGCTGATATCTTTCGAAGACATAGATCTGTGAGCTGACAGGGACTGGTCGAAGTTTCCGCGGAAGATCCAGGGCTCCGGTAAATTTATGAATCGAGGAAATAAAAGTTCGGAGCCCTCTTTATGGCATATAAATATCATCGCTTTATACGCTCTACATAAATCAAAGGCTATGTATAAGGTTTACGATTGATCTTCGGTAGATCGCGCCGGGGTGGCCATTAAATTACAGGGTAGTAAAGTCGTCGACAGTTACAATAAAACCGGCATTACGTGTTGCATTGACGTTTATTAAAGTTCGGCTGGGATTCGTCAGCAAGTTTCCCCGGCCGCGGAGAACGGTTCGGTTAGGTGGTGGTCCAAAGGAAACGGGAAAAATACGCTCCGAGGAGTGGGGTGAAGAAAAACGCGAAATTGCGAAATGCCGAAGTGCCAAGCCGGATGACAAACGATTTAGGCGGAAACGCGGAATACGCTTTCCGGTTTTAGGATCACCGGCAGCTTGCATTTAGCACGCTTCGACTAACTTGGCTTCCACCTCATCAATCTTAGGCCACTTGGGTAGCACTGGCAATTACAATATCGGCTTGCTCGACGAGAGTTTGAGGTTGCGGCCGAAAGGGGTGGTTCTTGGCACGCTAACCCGAGCCAAAGCTTCTGGCTCAGCTCGGCGGTGCCCCACCTGCCTAGGGAACATGTCCCACCTGTTGCGAGCGATCAGTCACTTGAGCCGTGGATTTGTTTAAATCTTGATAACGTGGACCTCGTATCAGGTTAATTTCAATTCTCTCGGGAGACGGGATGGAATATCGCGGGCCTTTTCAACGGATTAACAGGTACTTCGGTTCGATTCAATGAATTACATTCAACTGCTCAATAATTGAAGGAGAATGGCGCTGATGGGATACCGATAGCTCCTCTAACTGTTCTGCTTTACATTTTCAAGGCGAATCGAAGCTATTTCGTAATCCAACCTCCGCAGATATAGAACGATACTCTAATCGGACAAGTTAAGCATTGTACCGCAGACGTAATCGACTTTTCACATTCTCTCAGGTGAGAGTATACATTGTGTTACTGTTGTGTGGCACATATACTACCTGTTTGATACATTCACTGCCACACTTCATCAAAGTGACACGAAACGTGTTTAAAAATGTATAAACAAATAATGAAGCATTGAGAAGATAGTTCACAGATTTAATTTTTACCTACGAAGTCAGTAAAGGTAATTAATCATTGAAATAATCAGCTAAAGTAATAAATCGTGTTACTAAATTTTCTGTAAATGTAGGAATATTTGGCGACGTTTGAATTAAAATATCCAGAGATAAACGATGTAGAAACTTTTTCTATAAATGATAAGGGTGTGAACAAACGCAGCAGGGTACGAGAGAGAAATAAAATTAATCTGGAGTTTGTGCTCTAAGATTTACAAATCTTTGTCGACACAAAAAAAACCGAATGGCTTAAAGGGTTAATTGTACGAAGCAAGATCTCGTCTCGTTCGTGTTTTACAGGAACGCTTATCCAGAGCTTCGAGGCAGAAGATGACCGTTGGAATTTATGGGGCCGTTAAAGCATCCCCTTTGGTCTCGTAAGCTTCTGCCCTACCACTTTCTTTTTTATGACTCCTACGTTAACACGTTTACCACTACATAGATCGTTTTATCACATCATGTGAAACTATTTGCGAAATTCCGCGAATCTCTGTACACTCCAGTTACCGGAATTGAATTGCAAGCTTCGGTATATAAAATATTTGCCCTTATTATATTATTCGTTCGAAATAAATACCGACCTATTTTCTCATTTATATTCACAGTATGTATCCAAACTGCTATGTGACATGGAAATTGGTATTTTAAAAAATTATTTTATGGAACTCTGAACAAAGAAAATTCATTTAATTATCAATTAAATAAATTAAATAACCAAATTAGTTCGAATTGCAATATTGAAAATTTAGAGTTTTTTCTTACTTTTTGTGATAATAAGTACTGCATTATAAAATTTGGTGTATAATTCATTCATGTTCCATGTTGCTGAAGTTGAAAACACTAATTTATGCTAGTCTTAAGAATTGAATTAATAAGTTAAGAAGACGAAGAAATTACTGAATAATTTCGACAAGATATGCATTATAATTATATTTTTGAATTAATACTAGTTTTTAAGAATTTAGATGATCTCATTACATCACACATTTTTGAAGTCAATTAGTTGTAAAATAATTTCTAGGAAAACTATTTTCACGTCTCGTCGTATCAATTAATTGGCGATTCAGTGCACCGCGTGTTTCAGAAACTCTGATATTGTTTGCGAAGTACTGGAGGGTATCCTAAAATTAATAAGGCTTCTGAAAATTCAGAAGTGAGCATGGTGAACTATGTATAACTTCTTCCATTCTTGACATGCGCCGCGTAGTTTGCACTGATAACAATCCGCCGGAGTTTAGTCCGGACAACAGTTCCGTGTCCGGTTTATGCACCGGGTACCAATTAGTTGCGGGCATCACGAATGACTTCCTTCTAATTAACAAAGTTTTGTTTATCGATGACAACAAGAAAAGGAATAGGCGTGGAGATTGCGAATGATTAGGCTTTCCGAGCCAATAACATTGGTCGTAATTGGTCGCTCCAAAGCTGGGTTGCTTCAAAGCTTTAATTAGCCAATCCTCGATAACTAACTATTTCGAAACTGGCACATATCTCTACACTTCACCTAAAACGACATTAGAAAATTAGAAATCATTCGAAACTACTAATAATTTGGATATTCTCTATAATAGAAATCAATAAAATCATTATACAATTCGGACACCATTTTGATGTTAATTTGATGTTAGTCAAAATGGTCAAAACAGAATATGGTTAGAATATATTTTAACGTAGATTATAAAAAAAGATAACAGGACAAAATATTTACATTCATGGAAAAAATATTTTCGATGATCACTATGTGCTCTTTCTAAAAGTTAATAAATGTTCATGTGTTGATGTCACATTTTAGAGACTGCATTAGCATTCCATTAACAGCAATCACGCCGCCATAATCCTTTATTTTCTATGAAAGCTTATTTAGCATTTGTTAATTCACGAGGTTTGCGCACATTTACCAGTTACTCCACGAAGCGGCGACATGAAACTACGCATCTAATAAAACCAAGCGTACCGGATGTAATTGAATCTTGTACAGTATGATGCGTTATAATTGAAATTAGTCATACATAGTACTGAAAGTTTTACCTCCAAGCCGTGCAGGCTGCCTGATCACATTTATTTAACGAAATTCCACGAGTTCTGAAATATTCCATCCGACCGGTGCTCGATAACGGAGTTATTTAATCGATCATGTATCGCATTACTAATTGAAATGTTACTAATTGCCATAAAACGGGGACCGTGTACGATGCGCGAAGTTTAATCGAATCTCGTGCAAATTTTCATCAGCCCCCCTCCCCTCCTCGCCTACGGGGTCTAGAAAACGTTCTGATCAGTCTGTCGGTGAGTCGGGATAATTAAGTTTGACGAAAAGTCTACTTTCAAGGAAGCCAGACCCAATATGGGGCGTGTCTTTAATGGCGGCTGTTGTTAGCTGTAACCCCCGTAATCAACCGTGATGTCGAACTCCGACAGGTTTGACAAAACCTGTTCTTCTAAGGGATAACGTGATTAAAAAGTTTACCGTTCGTTCACGGCGTTACGTTGTCTCTATCGTACCTGACGAGAACCGATGGATTATCGATAGCGATAATGTACCATGGCGGAAGAGGTAAGCAACAACCTTTCAAGCTCCAACATAATTCATAATCGACCTATATTTTCGGATGACTGATCGCTGTTTTATAAAATCACGGTGCTGCTGCCGATTGATTTGAATGCAACAACGCAACATGCAATAATTTCATGAAACACATCGTAACAACTCTTGCACAAAGATTTAGTAAAATCGAATTCAAGCTGAAGATACATGTGATAATTAGACAGCGGATCTTAATGCGTTTATGACCAAAATAAGTAAGAGACACACAAAGCAGCGAAAACATTAGAAGGATTTAAAAAAATACTATTATATTATTTGCAACTTATTTTACCTATTAAGAAAGCAAACATATTTTCTCCTTTATTCGCAACAAAAGTACCACACCTTAAGTTGAAACTTTGTAATTAATAATACAATATGATTATTCTGTAACACTGTAACATGATTATGTCATATTATTATTCATGTCGATTATTCTATGATTATTCATAGTACAAGAATTTACTAGTAAAACTCCAAAATGTATTTTAAAATGAAAGTAAATACATTTTAAAGAAAACTACATACTAACAAATCTAGAGTACGCCAATCGAATTTACGAATAAAACTTTCCCTCAATTTTGTTAGTGCATTTTCAAAGCTAAAACAAATCCACGGCAGATCGTATCTCAGGCAATGAGACGGTGTCAACAAGGGAAATTGTTCGAGCGTAGTAAACGGACGCGTCAAGATGTAAACTGCTTAGGCAGACGTCGGAAAATTATTCTGTCTCTGCGGAAGGATGAAAATTTAAAGGTTTCCAGAATTTCCCGGGAACTTCAAACAACATCATAAGATGTACGCTGCCCCTATACTACTCACAAAGTAGTTCGTAACGTCGTTTTTTTATGACGTCGTATTTCTTGTGCTTGTGACACACTGACGCGCACTTTTACTATTAAGACGCTGGCCTCGCATTGTGTAACACAAAAACACATCGTCGGGACCAAGAAATAAGGAGAAATGAAAGAAAGAAAGGACGAAATACGATATCGCCCGCTTCCTTCATACAGCAATAAAACAATAGCACGTTTGGAAGGACAAATAAATTTATAGGCAATCTCGTCAATGTCCATTAATGGATCTCCGTGGATCCTTTCTGGAATCCGAGGCACGGCGATGTACACAGTGATGTGACACGGATCGACAAAGGGGACCAAAACGAATTGGTAGCCGGGCACGTAGAATAAAGTCGTAAAACTCGACTTACGCCAAGTCGTAACGCAAAATCTTTCGTCCATTTTTTTTCCCTCTCATAATTGGAGCTGTTTCGTCGGAGATAAAAAATTAAGCTTGTAATAAGGAAAGCGGGAAAGCCAGCTTAAGCATTCCTGTGACCTCTGGCTGCTCCTCCGGTTTAATGCCGTCATTTTTATTGAAAATATTCAAGCTGTCTGATTAACTAATAAAAAAGGTACACCATGTAGAGACTCTTGTAACAGCGAACGATAAATAGCAGGCGAAGTTCTGCGACAAGAAATTCTAGGCTCATCTTAACGGCACAATAAAACTCTTGCGGCTTAATTTCAGGCTTTACACGACGCGACCAGATGACGCCCAAAGTATTTTGTTTTATTCACACCGAGCCGAAGGAAAAGTTCCTTGTTCCGATACGGTCGCGAAACTCCGCGAGTTTAGGTAGTTCCGAAAGTGTTTGCACTATGTTTTTAAATTACATTGCAGGAGTTTATTAAAAAAGAAAACACGCACAAGTATTTTTAATAAGCAGGCGAATGTGCCACATTTTTGCAAGAAGATTTCTTAAAATTCTGCATTTCTTTGAGTAACAACACATTCACTTTTGTAATTTTAATAGCACTTATTATTATGTATTTCAAATTATTGCACAAAGCTGTGTGCAAAATCACAGAACTGTGAACTGAAACGCATAGGTTCATATAAATAATGTTTAATTTAACATATTGTACGTCAAAATATAAATTAAGTATTATCAACTGAAATTCAAATAATGATTCTGTTAATGAATGTTTTAATTGTTATTTAATACATCACGTTGATCAGTATTGTCATTTCATAAAGACGAAACGTTGAAATGTTTTTCCAATTACAATTTATACTGGGAAATGTCAATTAATAATGAAAATTAGTTATTTCTGCTCTATTAAAATTGATGCAATAAATATCTCATGTATTAGTAATTGTATCTTGTATATATAAAGTACTTGTATCTTGAATTTTATGAAATAGTAAAGTCGAATAAGTATGTTAATTACATTAAAAAATATAAAAATGTGAATGCGAATATAATATAGGGAAATCGTATTCTTATGAAGGATAAGAAGTGGCATAATATAGTTCGAGCAGTTCATCGAGCATGTATGTTGACGGTATTAAAAAAAAAGAAACAATTTGTTTCACTGTAATCCGTTTTCCATGGCCGGTGATAAAATAAATCTATAAGTTGTTTTGCTTTCGTAGTCGTCGGTGCTCGCTCGTAGCAGAGCCAGTCCCTGTATTCGCCTTTTTCTACGGGCAGACCTTGGTTATTGGTAGGTTGCCGGTATCTCGGCAGAAGCTACGCCATCGTTGCTCCAGTGTGGTGATATACAGCATAAAACCGCGAGAGAAATACTATCTTCATTGTCTAAATGGCTGCCGATAAAGCAACCCGAGTTTACTGCGGACGAGATTGTATTTATCATCTCGCAATGTCAGCCAACAACGCACACATTATGTACCTTACGGGGCGAGCTATCTAAGATACGTTCGTCTATCTTCGAAGAAAAATGGATTATGCCTTTTTGGACCGCTGAAACAAAAGAAAGAATAGGACTCCCGAACTCCTCCGATGATATATCTGAAAGAAAAACATGGCTCCCTCGCGATCATAGCGGCAATAATAATAGTGGCGATACAATTTCCAATGGAGAAGATAATGGATGGACAGTTGCGGTGTTGTGATAAATTACTTTTAATATATTTATTCGACGTAATGAACGCTTGCCAAATATTTTGAAATGGCAGTACAGGACATTCCATTAGTTATATATCTACTAAAAAAATTTATATAAAATTTATATGATCGGCCAATTAACTTTATGTAAAACAATAATTATATTTCAGTACTTGATTTTAATGTAGTAACGGGTAGAAACGAATCAATTTCTTAGTGTCAATACAGTAATTATACATCCAAATTCGATGTAATAAACGAACAAATAATCAAAGTTCCTAACGAATATGTCTTTGGATTAAACTAGGGCTATTTTAACCAATCATGAAAAATGTAGTACCAGCAACTGAAAGTATTTTAGTAAATTTTAACTAAATTGTTAAGAAGATCCCAGTACAGTACTTCCTAGACTGAGGAAACAGTATATCACTTAAGCGTTAAAAATGTAGCCTACAGTGCACACAAAATGTAGCCTCAGCGCGCTGTATTTTTATATAAAGCTGTTTCGAAAAAGCCGAGCGTACAAATACTTTTCGAGCTGGCGTATTTTCGGGTAGGTAACTTGTAACGTTTCCAAATGGAACAGATAGGCGTTACGTGGACGTTTCGGCCGCAAAAGAGAATACGTGCGAGTTTAATACAAAATTTAGCAGGCTACCCTGGCCTGTGCGGCTTTATTTTCTTCTCTGCGGGAGAAAAGGTTGTGGTCACGTGCCGAGGAAAATGCCGGGCACGACCATCCACCGGCGACCAAAGAAGGATTCTATGCTTGAGCGAGCACACGCACGGCCAAACCTTTCATTCCACGTACGAGGAATAGATCTGCAAGCTCTATTAAATCGTGATTTGCAGGGGTAACTCGATTCGTACCGGAGAGTTCAAACCCCGGGATAAGATTTTCTTCCGCAAGAGGTACCCCGTTCTATTTATGGCCATACATTTTGTACGTAACACCCGTTCCTGTAGTAACACCATTGAAATTTATAGATTAAAAGACTTCCATTAGATTACGGATTTTACACACAAGAATTTCTCGGAGAAATGTGAAATGAAACAGTTGAAGAAGAAATATATTGTTTACAGGCTAGGCAGAATGTTAACGAAAGAAAATAATTTTTGTTCGGCTCTTAAAAAGTCCAGAAATAATATACTATAATTTTGTGAAGAGTTAACTCTCTCTCTGCATGCAAGATATTGGATCACATTTTACCTACAAAATTTTACCTACATTATAGAGCACTCCGAGCTCCCGAAGTCTGCATTAAACACAATAAAATCGTAAACAGCTTTCAAATATCGAATTAGACAGAAGTTGTCGGTTCACACGGTTGGCTGGAGAAGGGGGTTCTCGGATAATAAAACCGAGGAGATCATCCAGCAAAAGTCCGCGAGCATAATGTGGTCTTTTCATCATTCTTTTAACGTATTCCGCAGCCGTCGCGACGTGCAGGCCACGAGGGGGTGGTACTGTCACCAAGGGTTTGGAAAAACTCTGAGGACACGAGGCAGGAGCAATACTATCGTGACTGCCACACGATGTTCCTATGGTAGACCCTCTCTCGGACACACATATGCGACCATACACCCACCCACCAAACCACCGTGATCACACATACACAGAACCTCCTGGGCACATATACGCACACAGACAACATTTATGTACACGTTTCCTTGGAGGTCTATCTCTGCTCGTGTTTACTCTTACTACGGTCTGTTCTCATCTTCAACCGTCTGCAGGGCTCTCTATCCTTCATATCTGTCGTTCTCCTCCCTCTCTCTCCCTCTCTCTTTCTCCTGCCTCCTCCTCATCCTCCTCTGATGGAGAATTCGACCCAGACCAAAGGACGGAGTCACGTCTCTAGACCGGAGTTGTTCTAATTAAATTACTTAAGCGTACGTGTATCCAGGGATGGTTTCGGGCTGATGCTGCTACACACAACTGCATGCCATGAACGTACTGAAGGACGTTTTGGTGTCGGGGAATGTTTCATTCGGACTTCACAAGTCAATGCACCTTCAAGGTCCGCCCTGTCTCTATTCTACTCCGCCTTCGATTCTACTGCAAAAGTAGATTTTGCATTCAGAGAGGAACACTGTTCCCGTTTCCGTGCTTCTACGGAGAAAAACCAGTGTTCGGCAATAATAGAGAACCGCTGAGCTCACACTCTTCGAAGAGTGGTAAATAAACGATGGTCAGGATTATGTATAACTTTAATAAAGTGCAGGTGATGAAACGTGCTTGTACCAATCCCGATGACGAATTTTAGCAATCGGTGTTTTGCTGAAAAATTCCAATTCGGAGTAATTGTTGAGATACCCCGGATCTTGCAAACGTACAGTATTAACGTCACGTCAGGTTAGGCCTGGAAATATTCGCGAAGGCCACGGGATTTATGGGTTTTCGTTCCACCGTAGCGAATTAAGACATCGCGTTTAATCTCCCGTGAGAAGTAGCTGTCGGATGGATACTTTCTCTGTACCAGTTGCCCGACATGCTCCCCATAGAAGCAGAATTTCCATAAGCTCGGCGCGGAAACAATATTCGCCGTCAGGACACTTTCCAATCTCCCGAAAAATGTTCTCCAGGTGAGTGATGGGTTTTTTATTATCCGAATACGCGCGGGTCCTTGCTCTGTTTACGATTTAATGAAAATTCAATGTCCTTCCTTGTTGCATCTGCCGACGTAGTTTCATAAGCTTCCGTCGCGCGCAGGGTGCACGGATTTTTGCGCTGAGGAAGAAAAAAAAAAGGAATAACTTAATATCCGCCATCCTGAAACTCGTTTAGTAACGAAGAGTGTCCCCGGCAGTCTTATTATAGTTGGTGTCTTCTTCTCCTTCGCCCACAGAGCCCCGGCGACATCATGACGACAGGTGGAGGGTTAGAGAGCCGGGATTCCTTAGCTACCCTTCTCCTTTTCCATGACATCATCAAAGGATCTGTCAACCTCCATTACTGGGAAAAGCGAGTGAACAGCGAAACCATGAAACGGCACTACCATATTACATGAAAGCCATTGTTCACTGGCGACAGTTGCACCATCGGCAACATAGTACTAGAGCAAGTATTCGATCCCGTAGAGACGGGAGACCTTCGGCTGGACCGATAGCCGCGTTCGATTAATAGTGGAATAATAATTCACTTCGAAAAATGATAAATCAGAGATTTTATACGGTTGTGAGAGAAAAATGAGTACGAGGAAACACAACACAGCAGATTAGAAGAGAGAGAGACTCTTGAAATTTCTTAATTAGAATTGTACAGATCCTCGTCTCTACAATGAAATGTCTCAACAATAATATCCTTCTAATCTTGTTTCAAAACGCAATGAATTATTAATTGCACATTACTAATGACAATAAAGACATTATATTATTACATATACATATATTAGTATTATTAATTTTTAAATGTGTGTGAAATATTCTTGCACCCGCCAAGATAAACGCGACAAGAACTTCAACCTTAATTAATTAGTAATCGATGCCATGTAGTCCGATTATTAAAGTGGGCTCAAGTTTGTACGCATATTGAGCTTGCACATCTAATTAGAATCATACTGCGCCTGCATAAATGCGTAAGACCGTAATCGGTATAGTAGATGATTTTCCCGGAGAAAAATAGGGGCTAACTTTCTGACTGAGAAATTGGCCCTCGCAACCTTGTATTGTTTCGCGAGGTAAAGTGAGCGGCGGCTGTCGCCAGAGTGTACCATGGTGTACCTCTGCCGCGAACGTACAGCCAATTACCGGTGCCTGGGCATGAAATAACTGCATTATCTCTGTGGAAGCGGCTGCTACCACACTCTACGATCCACTCCTGGCAAAGTACACCGACCAACCGACCGACCGACCAGTCGGGGGTCTGCCTTCTGTCTCGTCTCGTCGTCCATTCCGCCTCGAACTCGGCGTTCCCTTCGATTTCTCACTCCGTCCCTCCGAATTGCGCTGAAATTATGTTGCCTGAAATTTCGATGAAACGGGATTCGGTTCGAGTCGGCATTAGATTGAATTTGTCGAGTTATAGTCCTCGAGGACGGAAAAAAGTTTTCGGACGGAAGAACGGTTGGCTCAGGGATTCGAGACGACCTACGCTTGCTGCACAGTCTGCCGACTTGTACACGTTTCTCCCCGAGAACCTCTTCCTCTACGTCTTCTCTCTTCTATCCCCCACCCCTCTCTCATTCTAGGACCTTCTCCTTCTGTCCTCCTGTCCCTATCCGACTCTTTGCCCTGTAGCTACCTTCGAACCGGATAGAGATTCTCTCCCGGAGGGATTTCCTGACGTACTACCTAGGAAACTCGTCTCCAGTGCTTGCGACAGTTTCCCGAAATTACGGTCAACCGTGTTCATATGAAATGATACCGAACACGAAATAAAGTCATTTAAATTCTTACTTCGTGGACTGTTCCTCGACATGTTTATTCTGTTTTATAACTCCCGCTCGTGTCAGTTTTATTCGTTCGAAAAGGCTGATCTATTGTACTAAATCGATCGTGGATACACGTTGTAATACACTGTAGTAAACTAATTGCTCTAGCTTCCCAAAAAAGTTCAAATCGCATAGTCCAATATTAAAAAAGTTATGGTGTCTTTAAGAGTGTCCGAATATTAGTGGGAGTCACTGTACATCAATTTATTTATTTATATAATATACAGTCAATGCAGATTCTTAAAAGTGTTATATTATGAACATTCAAGTCGTACTACCACTACAAACAAATATGTTACAAAATTCAGGTATCGCTGATCGGTATTGCTACCAGAAATATTGCTATAGCGTTTGGTCCGAAATTTCCGGAGAAATATTTAGGAGAACGAGGAATAGCGAAAGGATACAGATGAACAGACGGAATAAGTTTACCGCTAGCATATGCGCGAGATTCGACGGTAAAAACGGCAGGCAAAAAGTATTAAGCTCCGCTCACATTATCTGATTGCGATAGCTGTCAGCGTCGAATGAATTTCGCCAATATTTTACTCACGGTGGATTTCATACGCGCTATCTCACCGAATCGAATAACAAACGAACTATCATGGTAAAAGGCGCGTTTAACGTTATTATCGGGCAAAAACTAAAGGATCGATGGAGGGACAAGGAGGAGCAGATAAGGCGGAAGGAGAAGGACGAAACGCATTCCTCGTTCGTAAATGATGTCAAATAACTTTCGAGCGAAGGAAGGAACGGATGGCCGGTACGGAGCAGAGGAAAGTAAATAAAAGGCCATTCCGATTGGGCGATCAATTACATCGAGTCTGCATTATTCATGGGGAGTTGGAGCAGGCCGCAGAAAGCTCTACTTCCTCTGGCCCCTCATCCTTGAATCAAACTAACAGGGACAGAGAGAGACAGAGACCGGCCACGGGGGGTGAGAAAGCGCGAGAGAGAAAATGTATATTTGCATTGGCAATCACTGCGAAATCATGGATATCGCTCCTGGATTCCTGGGCATCGAAAAGACGCAGGCTTTATTCCGAATAATTTGAAAAATTAACAGACCAACTACAGACCCGTTCATGAGACTGCAAGAAATTCGCCCAGGTCGTCGCCTAATAGATATAAACGAGCAAACATCGAATCACTAACCTTTAATCTGTACATTATTAGATAAGTCCCAGAAGTTTCTCTCGCAACGTTTTAATATGAGCATGTACAAACAAAATCTTAATAGTGTCTTTTGGATATATAATATTACAATATAGAAATTGTTAAAAATTTGAAAATCTAAAGATGTAATGAAAAATTCTTACTTCCAGTGCTTCATATACTTACATTAATGTATATGTGGAAAAAATTGCATGATTAAGAATTGCCATGTTCCTCGTTTTATCTCTAATGCTTTCTCGTTCAAGCAACGATAGTGGTACCTGGTACAATCGATTAAATAATGTTTTCATTTTAATGGACATTCCAACATTCAACACAAGCTCAATGATCCAATTTTATGCTCGGGAATTCAAGTTGATTGCAAACCGAACATAGCAAACAGTTCATTCATTGAATCATTGAACATGATTTAATCGCAGTTATTCTCTCGCTCGACCCGAAAAGGTTCTACTCGATAAAAAATTGTTAGAAGTTATCGGCTATATTTCTCTGTATGTCGTTCAAAATTGTTACGAGAAATAAATATTTAATGTTTAAAGGATTGGAAAGCGGCGTTACCAATCGTTCTATATGGACTATGGAAAATTGGTTTCGCGACTAGACACGGAAGAGTCGCAATCGGATACGGTGCCCGTAAAAGTTAGAGATGTATAATTTGATATTCGAGAGCACGAGAGCGAGGTACTATAAAACAGCGAAAATTAAATTCTTTTATAGAAGCCCGACATGTAATACACAGTTACGGGCGTCTCCAATATTATTCATCCCAGTTATTGAGCTTCTCCTTTCTCAGTTCCGTAGTTTCCCGGATATTGTTCGACGTCAATATTGGAATTCCATGCTATATCTTCGCACCACCGTTTCGCTTTATATAACATTCGCGAATAAGGAAATTATCACGTTCGCCGTGTCACCGTGTCGGCGGACAGCAGCGCAGCGGCGGCGTGGCGCGGCGTCGGAGGGCTAATAAACTTCAATAGAAAATTAGTTTGCAATTAGTTTCTAATTACTTGAGGAAAAAAAAAAAGATGGTGGCGTGGCCGTCTCTCGCCACGCCGCGCGATAAATATAATAATGTTGAGTTTCTGGGAAAGAGCCGTCGCTTTTAACCGACTTAGAGGGAAGTTATGCCTCAGAAGCAAGATAATAATGACTTTCGAACGTAGCCGGCGACCTTAATGGCGTTTCAAATCGGTTCATAAATGTAAAACGGGACGGTTAACGGCGCAGGATATGATTCCGCGTCGACGAAAATTATTGTACCGACAGAAGAGGCAATCTGAAATTGAAGTCGAAATAACGTAGAAATCTCCATGCGAGAGTCCGGGATGGGGGTGGACGACATCTTCATGCTTGGGTGCACCCACAGTACGCTCCGACGAATCGGTAGCATTCGACTGCCGCAAAAGCGAACCCAGTCCGAGTACGTCATCCGGTAATCAAAGTGGACTCGACCTCATCCTCCGACGTAACGGCTATATAAGTATATCAAAGCAGTGGTTTGGTCATCGTTTCAACCGCTCTTCGTTCCTTCCTCCTTCTTTTCCGGCTCTTTCACCGTTCCCCTACCCTCCCCCCTATCTCTCTACCTCGTGTTATTACGTTTCTCCACATCTTTGAAGGTGCCGTTGAGCAGAAATTATGAGTCCTCATGCACTATGGGTTTGCTCGTCTACTTTCTGCTCGAATTAAGTACGGGGCAAGAGGACGGGGCGGGGGCAGAGAACGGTCGAATGCAAATACAAAAGCGAGCTTGAACGTTCTCCTCCTCCATCTCCCATCCCCCTACTCGAGAACTACCTATTTGTTGCTACCAGCTAAGAGACCGACGAACCGGCGACGGCCTCGTTGTTTTCATAACCTCTTTATTTAGCGGAGATGTGTACTTTCCAGCCGGCGCAAAGGAAAACGAATATTTTATAATTTCAAATGAAAATTTCTCCCAACCCTTTCCTTCCATGCCTGTGGTGGAACGTGCTCGAGGGAACGCGTCGGGACGCACTCGCGGCGAATGATTGCGTTCTCTGCTTCAGAATATGCTTATTATAGTAATTAAAAGCGTTTTTAGAAATACTGCAATTTTGTGCTATCTTATAAGGTCTAACTGACGGCATACGTTCAGCGAGACAGACCAGTGAAGACGTTTCCAATGTATTGAAACAATTAAAAGAAGAAACACATTTTTCTTTAGAATGGGTGCAGAACATTTTCATTTTTCAGAAAATTCGAAATCTAGCCAGAAGTACCGTCGACGAGTAGAGCAAAGCGTGTTTTCAGGAAATGGGAAATTCCGACTAAAAATACTGAGGAAACACCTTCGCCATTATGAATCCGCAAAAACTCGCACGTCCGAAACGAGTGGATTTGAATTCGAAAAGTGATCGAGCACACACAGCCAAGTATCTTAGAAATTCAAATTCAATATATTTTCCAGCAATAATTCCGGAATACATTTCGTTGTATTCGGAAACCCGCGTGCCCGCATATGCAACGCGCGGCGCACAACACACTTGAAAACCCCTCTTCGGCGCGTGATGCCTTTGAAAAGCGACCCTTTTTAAGCGCTTCAAGTATGTTCCGCTCCGCGCGTTGCGCATGTTGAATGGGCTTCAAATGTTGTAGCACGCTAGTTCCATCGTACGGTTAATCGCAATCGAAGACTTTAAACGCGGTGGTACACGTAGTTTCAAGCTTAACCCTGCTGTGTTCGAGTCTCGGAGGTTCTGTGAACGTTCTTTAGCCAATTTCATTGTATTCGGTATAAAAGAAACCAGGAATCGAAATAAACAGGTACGTTTCTGTAGAATTTTTGTTTGAATTTATATGTTTCATTCGGGAAAATATTATATGTATATGTGCCCGCGTAGAATATATTATTTCAGGTATTTTAGTTATCCCTAGGGCAGTTTTATTACACAGTTTCTAAAATGTCTGTTTCGATGGCAATTATCCACGTAAATATTACAAATAAACATCGAGAATGCAAATTTAATTGTAAGAATACTTTAATATTATTCTGGCACTATTCGTTGAATAGTATTCAATATTTCCTGTGGGAGATGAAAACTTTTTTAATATTGAAGTATGAAATATCTGTTCTTTTGTGTGTCTGTGTGTTACAGGAAAATTAAAATTTTTATGTTCTATAAGTTTATTGAAACTAAAAGTTTTAGTTACGAGAACTCTTTTCTACGTTTTCATCCGTATTTGTAGCATGAGAGCGTTTTTTGAAAAAGTTTCACTCTCTGTCCATGCTTTAAATAGAATCTATTGAAGAGTTTTTTAATTTCTTCAATCTCTGCATAAAATTTAAAAAAAGCAACTTTTTTTTTCAACTCTCGGAACAGTAATTCATAGCAAGGATTTTATTTCTTGCATATAAAATTTTTTAAATGTTTTTAAATGTGCAGTATTGCGGACATTTAAAAGTTTTTGATGCGAATATAGCGACGTGGACGTTTTTTAACATTTGTCTGGGATTATTTGCTGTTTCCGGTGCACAGGTCTGTTATACGCTTGAATTGTGTTTATGAAATTTTGTTTGCCAGTCTGGAATTATATAGCATAAAATGTGAATATGTGAATAATATGATAAAAATCAATTGCAATGAACCTTGCGACATAACTATGAAATGCCTATGGTATGTTTTAATAAATAACTTGATGAAATTATGATTTCTATGTTCTCAAAGAGACAAAATTCTAAAAAATTTTTTTAATTAAACTCTCGCAATTATTTTAGTTGCAAATCGTCGCCGCGCACCCCTGCAACGCACCACGGGCTGCACCGGGTGAAGGGTTAAGTTCCGACCGCCACCAAGGAGACGGCTTTTGAGCGTCCCCGAAAATTCCAAAAATACGTGTACGTGTGTTTGTAAGATGAGCCGGCTCGCGTCGTAATCGCACGGGTATCCGCAACACTCAGAAAGGATCGGATTCGTAGCAATGCGCTTTGCGGCTACGACGCCAATGCGTCGAGGCGTGGCGAGGTTAGTTTAGTTGGAAACATGCCTGGGCGAGCATAGCAAACACGCGCAACTGACACTGGAGGGCCGGCCTCATGGCGGAGGCGTATACCAACATATATACATATATATATATTGTATATAACCCGTCTATACATACAGGCATACATACATATATGTAGACATACAAATACATATAGATACAGATCCGTGTGTACGTGTCCATCTCCACAGACACATGGTCGAAGTCTGTGTATATACGGCTGGGTATACGTGTGTTCACGTATAGGAGCCGGAGGAACGGCGAAGAGGGGTCGAATAACTCGGTCGTCGGAGACGACGTGGACAAACAGACGTGCCGACGTCCACGGGGACATGGAAAACACGACGGCGTCGGCGTCGGCGTAGGCGGCGCCGTGAAACGAGAAATCCGCGTTTACCCTCCGGCCAGGTTTTCGATTGTCCGGTCTACAGCCTTCGGTCGTATCACGATGAAAATCGATCTGCAGGGACACGAGCTATCGGAGAGGCAGCGCAGACTTCCCGTCATGAAAATACGACAGGCTTTTCCTCATCCAGCGAACGCGATACATTCGATACCCTCGATCTCTCCCCGCATATGCGCTCGCCGGCCAGCGAGCACAGCTACCGAGCAGAGCCAGCGCGCGTATCCGAGGATACGCATAGCGGTATCGAATTGGAAACGATCGCCGGCGCATTCCTGAATGAAAGGAGAGACCCACGCTCACCCTGGAACGGCTTTGCTGCCCAGACACACTCGTTTGACAGGGAATGCAGGTTCCCGAGCACGAACGGATCAGCCTGATTTCACTCTCGCGATGATATGATTGCTATGCTGGATTTCGAGAGCCGGACCCCTGCCCCGGAAAATCGCTCGGATTGAATTAATCTTATTGTTAATTTATTTGTGCGATCGGCTGGGGAAATGCTCGTCTTTCGGGTATAGTCTGTCAATCTCTGTCAGGTCGCAGCCTTTCAAAATGTCCAGCGGCTAGGTTATCCTTCTTTAGGGGTAACGTCTGTGCGCTGACTGCAACGGATGTTCCAAAAGTTGTTACACCAGGCCAGGCCTGGTTGGTATTTATTGGCTACTAAAAACAATACTATCGAATTTATTTAGTAGGTTGTGGCTTGAGAAATGTCTGATGTGTAACAATGATGTTTCTCTAAATGAAATTCCGTCGAGGAATTTTTTGATCGCTTATGTTTTTCATTTATAAGATTGTCATCTCCATTTTTATGTTTTTCTACCATCGACGGATAGTACGATAATTTACCACCACATTTTTTTCAAGCATCGCATATAATGCTATTTGTCAATATATCCATTTTTCTACTCATATAAAAAATACACAACGAATAGATTGCGTAACACGCGTTTCCTGTGACATTGTACAAATTAGAACAAAATATTGTTTAATATTCACAGCAAGTATACCAACGACGTGTTTATAATTATCCTAGAAAGCTGAATAATAGATTTCCTTAAAGTGAAAACGATGAATTCGTATATTATTAACAGTACGATATAAATATCTCTCTCTCTCTCTCTCTCTCTCTCTCTCTCTCTCTCTGCATGAGATTTCGAGTATTTATTTTGCGAGCGTCACGTAATGTTAGCGAATTCCAGTTCATTTTCAAGAGCTAATCCCAATTTCCTCGAATTTCTCACAATCGGATCACGTTCTGAACAATAAGTTCGTGTTACGACGGATTCCATTCATTCTCCTCAGTCCTTTAACTCTATTCGTCGCTTTCCACGACGTCGTAAATAATTTACTCGCGCCAGGGTGTAGGATTACAGATTCCCGTCGATCGTAAACCGTTAGGCCCTTTTCACATGAACTTTCGCAAGCTGAGCTTATGCCAGTCGCCGTGGTTACCTGAGCGATTTCAGCGTCGCCGGTACTTTGTTTCCTATTTTCTTTTCGTTGTGTGTAATGCGCTTTCTATCCGTGTGCCGACGTATACGGGTTGCCATAAAGACGAGGAACATACTTTAATCCAACAATCAATAATCAATCTTTTTAATTAGTGAAAAATATTGTGCGAGATTATGAGCATAGCGGTGTAAATGAATATAACTCTGCTCATTTTAACAACGTTGCTATAATATTTGCTGTAAATTTTGTATTGCACATTCTCTATTGGTGTACTTCATTAAATTTATAATGACACAACATAACGAAAAGAAATATACCATATTTTATAGTTTTATTATGACCGAACAGAATGGAATTGTCTGATACTACTGAGCAGGGATGTCCACTATTCTGTCTGACTATAACTCACTGTTACTACTTAATATGTTACTGATATAAGACACGTATGTATACAATAGTTTTCCAGATCGATTATCATGGGAACGCAGCTGCGTGTGAAATTGAATATACTTGTACATAGTATAATACCAAATTACAATACATTATTTATTGATACAATCCTATTTGTACAAATAGAAGTGTGACGAAGCAAACTTTGATACTTTAATATAATAGTTGAAACAAAAAGGTCTTTTTTTTTTACTAGATCTTTGCTCGTACTTTTTCAGCGTTTAGTTTGCATGATTCTGAGCAACATTATAAATATTACAATTGAGCATTCAATTAATTGAACATATCAAATTAGGAAAACTCGTGGTATTCTAATGTAACGATAAGGACACGATATTTATCAGAATCTCGATATTCACGTGGCCACATAAAAGGCATTAAATTTTTATACCCGATGAGCTGACGTCGGTTAGCAGGAAAGCGTGGGGCACCGTCTGCGCGTGAGGTGTACCAAATCACGTGTGCCCATGTGAATTTCAATGATATTTCTCCCTTATGGCTTAACTCGGCTCACATGGGTCGGCTCGTGCCAACTCGCGTGAAAAGCTTTTTAACACTTTCGCTGCTACCGACGCATACGTTACGATCCGTCAATTGTTTCAATAATGCCGCTGACATAACTGTTGCATTTTTGCTTATACCAGGCATTCGATGCTGTTACGCTTGCGCGAGAATGAGAACACTGCATTGCTGCGATAACGTAATTGATCCCTATACAATTCCCATCGAATATCGATGATCGACATCCTTCGTATTTTTACCTTCTCATATCTTACATTTCTAAAACGTAAAGCATACTTTTATGACTGAATTAAAATCAATGCGCCTCACATAGAATTTTGTTTGTCGATTGCGTAATTTAGGTTAATTTGATGTATCGTGTTTTTCGTGAGGAACATCATTCTTTCCTATAATAACTTCTTCAAGAAATGTTTAGTACTATCTATTCGAAAACTTTCTTTATGTGGGATTATTCTTATGGTTACGGTAAGGGTTGCTCTCTGAATAGGGTTATCTCTGTACGCGTATTCTCTTTTTATTAAACAATTTCTAAATTTACCAAAATTTGGTATTCGTTCATTTTAACACATATGAGCAACACAAAGCGTCTGAAAACTGTGCAGTATTATAGCAGACATATTCTAAAAGCATGGAATAGTACCTTTAGAATAGTCCGTGTGTCCGGAACGGTCGACTTTCGAGAAAAATCTATAAAGGAGCTCTAGGAATGGTCGAGGAGAGCAGCGGCTACGATTTTATGATCGATCATGGTTGTTATTATCGCGTCGCAACGGGCGTCTCCGTTGCATGGACCGTGGAGTGCAGGGTTACCAATGACCGGGACGGAGCGATAAACGACAAACAAGGACCGTTTATGTCGATCTTTTCGAACGATTTCATGCGCTACGTGTCCCGCCGCCGCTAGGTGGATCTTACTTTTATGTCGTGCAATACGCTCACGCTTCACGGCAATGCGACGTATCAGGAGAGTCCCGACGCTCCTTTGTATGCCGTGATCTCTCCTCCTCTCTCCTCTCCTTTCCGATCTCTCTTCCGGCGACCATCTCTGCTATTCTCGTGTGGCCGTTACACGCTGTAAACGTGCGTTTATACAGGTCTCAAACTGTCGAACAGTGTGTCGCTTGATTGCGCGTGCATCCATTTTGCTGGCGAGGCCGTAAAACGTTTATGCGACGGATCGAAGTTCGCTGCGCGTTCGCTAATTTCTTACCGTTCGTAACTTACTTCGCTAATTCGAGGTTCGATGCACAGCTCGAGGAATTGCTATCGATCGTTGTAAATACGTTCTGGGAAAATTGAGAGCGCGTATCACTTCGGCAAGTATAAAACGAATTATTTATTAGAGTGTCTCCAAAGTTTCTTTCGCGGTGATTCGTATTGTCATACACACGAGTATAGACAAAAATTTTTTCTTAAATTAACATATTAGGGACAGCCTAATATTTGACAACATGCAAAAATATAACAATATTGTCTGGAGACACCAGTATGCGTTTTTAATCGCAGTATGAATGCACCATATTGTTTTCCGCCGTGCCAGAAAATTTAGAATGGAGTATGGTAAAAATTTTCAGTTTCATTGAACAAAAGCGTTGCCAGCGTTCGAGAGTGTCTAGCAACAGCGTATTGACGCGATACTCGTAGCTCCGCAATTTCCACGGCGGTGCTTCATCTTTAATAAAAAGATTTTAAAGGGATAAAAGCCTCCATTTGCTCTTCACTTTGGTAAACGGGAAAAAATTCGAATAAAACCGCTCCGCGTTTACCCTTTCATTTAATTATCTGACTATTCTCGTAAAATTATACTGTTCCCTGTGTGTAACTGCGGTTTCCACGGTCCTCGACAGCACCGAAACCCATCCGGCATTGTGTAAAATGTACGTGGGAATTTCCTGTAATAATAACAGAGTGCGGTCGTCGGTTACTACCGGTAAGTTCAGCAAGTAGAAAGATTCGTCAAAATTGTTTGCACCGAAATTCCGTGCGTTACAGCGAAATTGAGAAATTTGGTTGCACGTTAGACAATTTCTCATCTCGTCGTGAAAAAAGGCCAGCGGCATCGCGGCGGAATGTCGGATTCGAAACGCCCACCGAGTTCTCCCTTGTGTCCGTGTAACGAGTACGAGAAGGGCGTATCCTCTCTCGGAAAATATGTTCGCCGTGGGCTACTAGTTTTAATTAAATCTGCGCTTTCTGCCGTCCAGGTATGCCGACTGTACAACCAAGACGATTAGCCAACGGTTCCACTGTCTCAACGCGGCCGCGTCACGCACGCTTTTAAACTGTTTAGTTCCGAACTAAATGTCCATCTAAATCTCTGTTTCTGGACTCGTAATTATTCGTGACACCGCTTAACTACGCCGAAACGTTTCGCGGTGCTACTCTGCGGCTGATCAAATTATTTGAACCACTTGGACCGAGGTTCTTTTTAATAGGTCTAGCAAATCGAAAGTAATGCATCGATACTTTTCAATTACTTTAGTCGTTCTACTTTAAGGTGAAATAGCGTCGAATTTTTCTATTCAAGCAATTAACTATTTTCCCGTTTGTTCGATGATCTTTTGCCAAAAGGAATAAATAAGAAAATATTTTATTAATTATAAAGTTCTTTCATTTTTGTTGTAAATATATCGTAAGGGGATACAGTGCGCCACGATCAGACACGCTAGCCATTAGTCATTGAATATCACCCATACCCGAGAAATTTCCAAACTCAGTTTTCTCTAAATGGAAGATTGATATAAAGGATTATGTATTTAACGTATTCTTTTAAATTATCTACAGTTTTAATTTATTTGTCTACCTAGAATAATTCTCTTTCCTGTATATGTGAGTGTCTAGGGAAGTTCCGTGCGAGTGGTGCCCATGGGTGTTTTATATATTGCCTCTTGTTGTTTTGCTTGGAAACCAGGCTTCTTGATTGCGAGTTGAGTAAAGTTTGTATTGTGCTCTCTTTGAAATAAGTTTCTCTGTTTATAAACTACCGTTATAAATATGCCTAATTTTCCTCTCTCAGAATTGCCACTTGTGATAAATCGTGTACGAGTCCATTCTATCTGCACCTACCTATACGCAATTGAAAGGAAGTATCTCGTTATTCTCCAAATTCACACGTATGCGTTAGATAATTGATAAATTGTGGCGCTACTACTTTATGTTTTGGTAAGAGGATTAATCCACATTACAATTATTACAAGACTTCATTGAGTATGAATCAGATGATGCAGAAGCGGATTATAATATCCGAGCGATCTGAAAATAGTTGACCACTTTCCGTATCATTTTTCGTCGAGAGTGCCTGCAATCTCTAGTGACACCGGCTGATATTTATTTAGACATGCCTCTTCTGCCAAGCAGAGTGTGTGCACCGCCAGTGGATTGTGCAACGACGGCTTCCTTATTTGGCGTGAAACTGACGCAAAAGCCCGTAGTCATCCGACATCACGGTCCAGCGGTTATGGTTCGGTCCCATAGTGTCTTGTGGCGGGTTTACGCCACGTCGTCTACCGGAGGAAACATTCGCTTTGGCCATGGTTTAAGACGGGTCGAAGGTCTCCCGGGCAAAGCTTCTGAATAGAGTTACCTAACGGCGCGCAAGGGGGCAACAAGCTCCCTGTACTTGGTGTACGTACGTATAGGTACATATTCCCAACCGGCCATAGGAAATCTTCGATATGTACCAATCGTTGAGATAGTCTCGTAGTGGTAAGCCTCTGTAATGTTTGCCGGATGAGCGGCTTTCACCGGCATCTGTTTACCGGACGAACGACTCCTTCCTAGCCGATAACTCGCCCTGGCCTTTCTGTTGCTTCTTTCTCTTTTTTTTTTTGCACAAGTTTTTTTGTTCCACCTTTGCCATACTTTCCTGTGCTCAGTTGCCCATGCACGGTGCCATTTATCGCGCCACCCCAGTTGTCCGGACAACTCCCGTGGAATGGTCAGTTCGAGTCGTTTTACTCGATTTTTGCACGTCCATCCTGGTCAATAAGTGTTTAAGTCTATTTTGAATTGTTAATTATCCCAAGATAATAATTCTAAGAAAGAGTATCCATATTGAATAAACTAAGAATTATGGAAACGTGAATGTCGTTCGATAAAATAGTAAACTTATGTAGAGAAAGTATATTCTTGTAAGAAAAATAGACTGGACACCTCTACGAAAATTACAGTTGTAACTCCGGCTCGAATCCGTGGAACATTTTTGCCTGAAAGTTGAAATTGCTGGGCAGACCGTTCCGACAAATCGCTCTCCAGCCACACAGGTTGCAAACTACACGTACAACCTGCACTCCGACAGGTTTTATGACAGTATCGTAGTCAAACCCGATCGCGTCGTAGCATGGTCCCCCGCGTTACGATTATCGCCCAGACAGTGGAGTCGTACAAACTTGTACAATACATCTCACGATCAATCGTAACGCGTGTGTGCCCTTTTCCTTCTTAGCCGGAGCTCACCGAGATCATTCAACAAACGCTATCGTAGCACGTTTCAGAAGAAAACTCGAACGTTCGCGTCGTTGAATAGCCGAGCAGTTTATCAAAGTCTAAACAACCTTGTGCTTTTTTTCATTGTTGAGAACGTTCCGTTTCGAAATTTCGCGATTCAAAGTTAAACAGGGATGCTCGGAGAGCTCCTTTTCCCTTCGAATTTCTTTCCCGCTCTTGAAACATCGAAAGTTGGCGGGAAAAATACGGTTACGCGGTCCACGTCCGACGCACGAGAAAAATAATTTGTAAAATAAACTTGTCGGAATGCGTTGGCCCGCGCGACAGCGAGAAATATTCTCGGCTCGACTCTACCGCGAAAGCGTTTCGAAAAAAAGAAAAAGGAAAAAATGTGAACACGCTCTGTAAAATTTCAGCTTGATTCGAGGCCTGAACACCGCACACCGGCGATATTTAAACAGCGTGGTGCAGAGGGCGGCGAAGAAATAGAGAGAGCCGTGGGTGGAGCCCGGTGCATAGTCGCCGGCACGTTCGCCTTAAAAATTACTGGCGATATTTCAGACGCGGTAATACGCGGAGTTTAA